>JAVXUO010002909.1:0-499877 GCA_033065855.1 Escallonia rubra | reverse complement strand
CGGCCCTACCAGCCTATGTCCAGTCCCTAAGCACTCCACACAAGGGGGGGCCTACTCGAGCCTTTCACTAACCAACTAGCTTAGGGTGCTAGCTCAAACCACAGTACAGATTCTGAAATCCTTCAAGGTTTCCAACGATTACAAGTGAAAATAAGATTTATAATTGAGATACAATGACACACTCCTTTATGAGTAGATATTACAATGAATACAACAAGGCTAACCTTTCTTAGGTCGAAAGATCTGTAATCTTTCAAGAACTAAACCAAGAAGCTTGCTTTTCAAATTCTCAAAGTATGAACTCATTCAAGGAAGAATATATGAAAGTGTAAAATAAGTTGAGAGAATAATTTTGAGAAGTGAGAGAGAGATTTTTCAGAGATTAGAAAAGTTAGCAATAAATGCTCTCAAAGTCTCTTTTTATACTGGAAGAGAAAATTACCGTTAAAAAAGGGATGACACAAGATTTTATTCGAATGAAAGATTAAGTTGATTCGAATGAAAAACATCTCTGAAGAATTGGGTCGAATGAATCTCAGATTCATCCGAATGAAATGATAGAGCTGAGAGATGTTGAAGCCACTGAAGGATTGAGTCGAATGAAAACTATTTTTCGGTCGAATGAAAACGTTGCTTCGAATGAAAACTTTGGCTTCGACCGAAAACTCTTGGCTTTCAACCGAAAGTTTTGGTTTCGACGGAAAACTTTGGCTTCGACCGAAAGTTTTGGTTTCGACCGAAAGTTTTTGACTTCGACCGAAAATTTTGGTTTCGACCGAAAACTTTATGAAAACTGAAACGAATGAGGCTGAAGGTTTAATTCGAATGAAAACTCGTTTTCCTTCGAATGAAAATTCTTGGCTTGTTCTTTACTTGATTTTCTGGAGATCTTTAAGAAAGGCTTAGTTACAGAGATTAAATACAACAAAGAAGAATATACTTTAAGTCCAGATCCAGATCTTTGTCCAAGTCCACGTCTAAGTCCAAGTCCAAGTCCAAAGTCCGAGTCCAATCTTTGGCTAAGAAATATTCCACATTTATGTTTGATTATGATTGAATCATGAAAGTCAACTTAATAGCAGTGTTAGATTAATGTTAGAAACACTAATATATGTATCATCAAAACCAGTCAAGTCAACAAAAATGTGATGAATTGAAATGAAATGAAATTGAAAAGGAAAAACTTACTATATGGTGTTGTTACTTTCAATTCCCTCCTTCAAGATAATTGCTCCAGCTTTAGATGAACTAGCTAAATTGCTACAACTTTGGATGAACTAACTTGAAGATGATGAAAGTAAAAACTTTGTAAATCTACTTGAACTTAGATTCTTACTAGAGATTTAAAGTTTGTGATAGTGGAATAATTCATTTGAGTTTTTGCATAGGGTTCATGGAGGGATGTAGTGTTGGTAGATTTCAATTGGAAACTTAGGGTTTATGGAGGATGAAGAAAGGGTTAGGGGCAGAGAGATAGAGAGGGAGAATGAAAACTAGAGAGGGAGGGAGAGAAAGAGTGTGTGTGGGTGTTGAATATGTACCTCGTCTAACCGCTACAAAGAGTAACGTTTAGGGTGTGGGTCCCCCTCCCTAACCGCTACTCTTTGTGGCGGTTAACTGCTACAAAGAGGCGCGGTCAGTCCAATTTATCCTGGCTAGGGACTCGCGAGAGGCATTTTGGGCAATTATGCTAACCGCTGGTCTTAGTGGTGGTTAACACTTTTTCAACAAAAAAAAAAGTGAAATATGGGCCATTAACGAGTACACTTGGACGGCCAGATAGGTGGTGAAGAAATTGCTATTTCTCTACCAGAAGATAGATGGATTCCTCTCTCTCTCTCTCTCTCTCTCTATATATATATATATATATATATATATATATATATATATATATATATACTGCTACTGTACTAGCACTAACATGATTGCTAAACTGGAATGCTCTTCTAGCTCTTGGCTGTACTTTTAATGTGCCATATTGATAACAATTTGATGCTAATACATACCCAAGGTTGCTATTGACCTTATTTAAGTTTTCCGTGAAATAAATTTAAAAAAGGACAGGAAAATCTTATTATCTCCTGACAAATATTAGAAAAGAACTTAAAAAGTGACACATATGTATAACTGCATATAGACGGGAAAAATGCATTTAACCGACCCTTTCACCGTCAGACCTCATCTCGACGAATATTCTCAAACCAAGTATTCAGATATTCCGACCCTTCCTCACTTTGCAAACGACGTCACTTCACTTTCCTCTTCGTCCAAACCACGCAGAACGCACAAACACGCACAGACAATTAAAAAAAAAAAAAACTGGAACGAGGTTAGAGTTCACAAGCTTCCCCATCCTCGTAATTCGTAGCTTCCCCGTCCTCGAAATTCCTGATCAGAGCATTTCAATTAGGTTTCCAATGGCAACCTAAAGCGAATCGTTTCGTCTCTCTATCTATAGCCTTTCACATTAGCCTATTTAGTATCTACACTCGCACCGTAGGGAGGGAGAGAGTGGGGGCCGGGAGATATGCAAACGGAGGCCAGGGTGGGGGTGGTGGTGGAAGGGGGAGGGCAGAGAGTTCTGAACTCGGGCCACGGCGACGCGCGGCGGAGGTCGCTGCACCACCACCAACAGTCGCAGATTGGCACCGTCTCGCAACTTCTGGCCGGAGGAGTCGCTGGCGCTGTCAGCAAGACCTGCACCGCCCCCCTCGCTCGCCTCACCATCCTCTTTCAGGTCGTTTCCTGTCTTACTTCCAACTAGTAGATGTTATTGTTGCCTTAAACTTGTTTGGTTGGACGCTGTTCACAATTTCTATTGTTGATTATATGCTCCATCCGTTTCATAATTTTTGTGCCCTTTGGCTTTTCATAGGTTTGTAAGATATACAGTTCAAACATGAAATGATTGAATTGAACTCCAATAGTAACCGTAGGTCACAACTTTTGTTTGACAAGTAAGACTATGGGTAAAACAATGAGTAATGTCCATGTTCATGAATCCAAATTCTATGCCAGGAATTCTCAAAAAGTCAAATGGGAAAAAGATAAAGAAATGTAGGGAGTATTGATTGGGAGAAAATGGATTGTTTATACTAATCTTTTCTACTGTGATTCTCTTGAAAATTATTTTCTCAAGCTGTTCTAATATGTTACTTCTTCAGGTCCAAGGCATGCACTCTGATGTTGCTGCATTAAAAAAGGCTAGCATCTGGCGCGAGGCTTCACTTATTGCAAGTGAAGAAGGATTCCGGGCTTTTTGGAAGGGGAATTTGGTTACAATTGCTCATCGTCTTCCTTATTCTTCTATCAGCTTTTATGCATTTGAACGCTACAAGAATGTTGGTACAAACTTTCTATCAAATGTTATATTATCTGCCTATTGATGGCTCACACTTGATGGAATTAATTTTTTTCGTGTCATAGTTATTCCAATTGATGCTGGGGGTGGATCACGGGCAGAACATAAGTGCAGATCTTTGCATACGACTTGCAGGTGGGGGATTGGCTGGAATAACTGCTGCTTCCGTCACATATCCATTGGATCTTGTCAGGACACGTCTTTCGGCTCAGGTATGTAAGGATAAATGTACTCTTGTTAGGTTATAATCCGTGAGCAACTTTTTTTGTCATTTCAGTTCTGCCTCCTTCCATTTTCTCGTGTCATGTTGTTGAGCATTAGCTGATGCAGGCCTACTTTCCAAGTGGCACAGGCTTACCTTTGATGGCTATGTGCAGGCTTTCTAACATTTATCTGGTGCTTAGAAGAAATTCTTAGGTTTTCAAAAAAGTATTATATGTGGGAAAATGAGGATGGATTATCCTCCACTTGGGCGGATTTCATGGTCTTTTTCTTTCCTTTATGGAGTCCGTATTTTTTTTACATCTCCAGGTGAGATAGCTTCAAGAATGGCTTCGAAGCAAGGGTTTTAATTCCTTCGACCTCATACCTAGTCTAAGTAGCTACTAACGTAAGGCTTTCGTTACTGAAAGCGTAAATAAGAGCCCTTTAGGGCCTATATAAAAATATATTTGGATACATATACCTACAAGCATAAGTCAATGCCCTTTTCCTATTCCCAAATAGGGGAATAAAGGCCTAGCTCCTCTATTCAGTATTCGTAGATACATGGAAGATAGCTAATAGGTGGTAGCTACACTTTTTGTTGTTAAATAGGACTGTCACCCCCCTTAATCCCCCTCGGGCAGGGGCGGATCCAGAAAGTTTAATCGGGGGCGCCAAAAAGACATAAAAAAAATTGATGCCTAACATAAAAGAATGAAGAAGGTTTAAGTTCATCAACATTACTACTGCTAACATTTTTTGTTTGAAAGAACTAACAAATTGTGTGTGACTTTGACTTCCCCATCTACAAAAATAAGCATATTATAATTAGCGCAACTATTGAATACGTTAAATGCATAGTAAATTGCTTAGTTCGTGTTTTTTCGTAACTATTGAATACATTAATAATATAAGAATTAAACTAATGAATACCGTAACTATTGAAATAGCGTAACAATTGAATACGTTAATACTATAATTAGCGTAACTATTGAATTTGTTAATACTCCAAGAATTAAACTATAAACAAAAGAACTCATCTTGATCAATTCGTGTTTTTTTGGTAATCCGGAAATTTGAAATTTGAAATTTGAGATTTATAATAATGAAGAATGAGAACGAAGAAGATTATGACGGCCGATGACACAAAGAATAAATAATACAACAAATGAAACCCTAATTAATTAGTTACGATATAATGGCATTTTCGTAAATATGTGAAATGTGAGTATTAACTAAAAACAAATCCAAAAAATTGGGGGGTGCCGTGGCCCCCCCCGGCCATGCTACAGTTCCGCCACTGCCCTCGGGGACACGGCTTGTCGGAGTTTGGATGGATTAGCCCACTTACTCTGCTTATTGAGATATATGTTCTAAGGAAGCAAGGCATGTATGAAGCGATGGAGGTCGGACACCTTGCCAATGTCAACTGTTTAGTGCTTGTTGGAGGAGACATAACCAAGGAACATGCCGGATGACACTCTAAAGGCACACTTTAGAGGTTTCATCCCCATGTTGTAACAGTGCACGGAGACCTGTCTGAGGTTGCCGAGGTGGTCATCCTCTTTCGCGGACTTGACAATGAGGTCGTCAAACATAGTCCTCAACTATCTTGTGGATTATATCATGGAAGATTGCAAGCATGGCCTTTGGTAGGTAGCACCAGCGTTCTTGAGGCTGAAGAGCACGACTCTCCAACAAAAATTGCCCATGGGAGTTTGAAAGGTGGTCCTTGGAGTTGGCGGGGTTCATTCTGCTTTATATTGCAGCCTGCGAACCCATCCATGAATGACAAGCTTCATGCCCAGTTGCCGCCTGAGCAAGTCTACGTGTCTTGGACCAAGTTGAAAAGACACACCTAGAACGTTGGAGATGTTGTCTCTAGGACAAAAGGCGCTGTGCATCTGACAATCTATGGTAAAGGTTGTGTTTTCTACCTGTTTATTGTGCTTGTTACGTCGTTCGTAGAAGAGAGAGAAGGGGTGGGTGGGGTAAGGAGCATAACAATTTTTCCTCGCCCAGTGGATTCATCTAGTGCTGTTAATTCTCCAATTTAATTGCCTTTGTTTTTTGAGTCCTTATAGTTTACTTTGGGACTAACGGGCCATTGAAAGAAGGTATAGCCTTGTATCGAATGGAATCGTAGAACAGGGTTAATGTGGCTATTAAAGCTACTCTCGCAATAAAGAATTTTGAAATGCTCGATTCATTTGCCTGAGTGGTTGTATGAACTGACGAGTGATGTCAAGCAATTATAGCAATGTAGTTTTGAGAAAGCCAGTTTAGGGTGTTAGGATTCTAGTTAAACCCATTTCTTCAGCCTTTATAAGTAGCTTCTATCTTCGTTTGTAGCAGGAGCATAAGCTAGCTCTCCCAATTCCATTATTTCGAACAAATATGTATGCTGACAAATGGGGAATCGCATATTAACTCCCTTTCAAGAGCCGCCACACACGCTAGCTTATCTGCATCCTATTTACCTCAACCTGGTAATTGTGCTCCAAGAGGAGCCTGCAATCAAGAGCAATCTTGAGTAACATCAGGGGTCGGTGGGTAAAGGAGTTGAGTAGGTTCGGGATATAAGGTGCATCCAGTTATAACTTTATATAACGGAATCGCATAGCCAGTCCATGCTTAAAGCGCCCGAACCAGAACTGCTCAAGGTTGAGTGAAGATCCTACTCTTGTAGCGCGCGTCCTCTCACCAATTTACCCTTAGAATCCCGGATATTTATTGCCTCTTCATATCTATTTTTACCCAGTGCCAATGAGGTGAAACCAAAAACTGAAATCTCCTCATGATTCATTGGTGGGAGAAGTTACTAAAGAGATAGTCGTATGGCCGAGGGAATGGGTAATGGTAGTCTGATTATGAAAGACGGTCATCGTTTAATCCAATCATAGTGGTCATACCATTGACCTGAATAACAAGTTCTAGGAAAGTTGAGTGCATGGATAAGGTTAGATAAAATGTTGTCCTTACAGCTTGCACTAGTCCCATTGTGAGGCCGTAAAGTGATGCTGAAGTTCAACAGAAGGTTCGATTCTCGTAGGCATGATATACATAGTTGGGCCCATTCTCTAAGAGCTTAAACATCCCGAGCAGATGGTAACTTAACATGCTCGATCGTGCAAGGTGTTTGGTTCAAATCTTCCTTCTTGCAATTTGGCCCCGTTGAACATATCTCATTCTCATTGTTGGCCTATACATTGTTTGTCCACTTGGCGGTGGTGAACCTTGGTTTGTCGAGTACTAAGCATGACATACATTGTTAAGCTTATTCTTTTACAGCTTATGTTTTCAGAGTGGATGGAAACAAAATTATGTGGGGGAAATCCCCCGAAGCACTGAGACGTGTTTTGATGCTTGTCTGCTTTTGTATTAGTTTAGTAGATTAATGACAACTCAATTTGTTATTTGCTTTTCTCCAACATAGTCCTTTTCTAACAATAATAGGATAGGCGTTTCCCTCCTCGTAATTTAGGGTAGGCAATATGGCTATCCTCATTATTTCTCTTTGAGGTAACTTCGCCATTGGTCATTGAACTTTGGGGTAAATTTCAATTGTCCAATTTGGCGACTGTACTTTTATTTGTGTTTGGTCATTGGACTCTACAATTTGGCCAATCAAGTCATTCTGTTAGCATCCGTCGACACAAGAACCGTTGTCGCACAAACTCCATCTTTTTCTTTTTTCCTTCTTCTTTAATCTTTAATTTAACATCACCGGCCACCTCCACCAACCAACACCACTAGTCCATACCGTCCCCATACATATTTACGCTGCCACCACCAAACTCAACAGATCCCACAACCAACCGATCCCAAAATAATTTTCCATTATTCACGTGTAGAACCACCACAACCCAGCAGATCCCACAACCAATCAATCCCAAAATAATCTGCAATCATTCACGTGAAGAACAAGTGATCCGTTTTTCTTCCGCTTTTCTAGAATCTAAAAATTCCATTCTTGTGCTTCATCTACTCACTGGTGGTGATTTATATGGTGATGGAAGACACTGTGGTGGTGCTTTGCTAGTTTATGTCAGCTATTTCAATGAAATTTTGTTCTCCAGATGTTTCCTGATACCTAAAAAAAATGCAATTTAGGTCAGTTGGTAATTCTTTTCCTTCTTGTAACATCCTCCACCACCCAACACCACCAGTCAACCACCACCCCCATACCCACCTCTGCTGCCACCACCACAACCCTCTGGTTCCAAAACCTAACAAACCCATCTCCTCCACGACATCAACATCCTGTCACAACCAAGTCGCCGCACCAACCAAGCCCCGCCACCACACCATCATTATCACTGCCCCCACCTAAACTCTTTCAGATCCTCAGTCCCACACCATCGCTGCAATATATGAACAAATTAATACTTCTGGTCAAGTTCCATATCACCTCTTCTATTACAGATCTAGAAAAAAAACGTTTCTCTTCTAAGTCAACTTGAATTCAATTAAATCACTTACAAGCAATCTACTCTGATGTAAACATCAACAACATTATACTACTCACTGAATCATTAGATATTCAAATTAGACAATGGATGAAATCCGTCAACAATATATCTAGTAGACAATAAAGTTGCTTGAAAGGAAATCAGAAAAAGGAGAGAAAAATTATGAATACAATAAGAAAATAAAATACAATGGGTTAAAGTCCTTTGTTTATTTGTCAGACAGTTTTGCCACTTAATTGAGTTCCGTGTGCAAGGCACATGGGTACTTAATGGGCTTATTGTGATGGAAACTAACAGAATGACTTGATTGATCAAATTGAAGAATCCAATAACCATATTGACATAGAAGTGCAATGGCCAAATTGAGATTTGCCTCATAGTTCGATGACCAATGGTGTAATTCTACATTTTTTTTTCAAGTAGTCTCAGAGTTTCTAGTTTTAACTGAAAAAAGGAATTGGTTTTTTCCAGTGTGCACTTTTTGCATGTTTTAATTCCATTCTTTCAAACTGTGCAGAGAAATGTAATCTACTATAGAGGCATATGGCATGCTCTACAGACCATAAGCAGGGAAGAGGGTATCTTTGGCCTCTATAAAGGACTTGGGGCGACTTTGCTGGTATATCTTAGTTGGTAGTGTTATTTCAATAATGCCCCATGATTCATTTTTTCAGTGGCTGATTACAGTGCTGACGCTAACGCAGGGTGTTGGCCCCAATTTAGCAATCAGTTTTTCCGTTTATGACACAGTGAGATCTTATTGGCAATCACTGAGGTAATCATAAGATTGTCTTGTCATGGGCTTACTTGTGGGTTGCGATACCACATCTTGTGGCTTACTCTTTCACGTCAATTCTTTGTTTTCCATTGGGTCAACAAACTCTTGTATCTATTTCAACATTTAGGTGTAAGATACTTTACCGTTTTCTCTGTCAGGCCGAAGGACTCTCCTGTCCTGATCAGCCTTGCTTGTGGCAGCCTTGCTGGAATTGCATCATCAACAGGTGAGTGCTCCAAAACCATCTATTATTCTCTTGCAAGATTTGTCATTTACCTACCAGCAAAAAGAAATCAGAACCTTTTGAGTGGTTGTCTTTTAGTTCTGTTCTGTCATGAATTCAATCTGAAAATTTTTTGCACGCTTCTTTTAACAGATGTTCTTTTTAAAAGCTGCCCTGTCTTCAATACATCAGAGGATAGAATATATGAAATAGCATCTTCTTGACGTTGTTTGCTTGTTTTAACAGCATCTACCAAATCGTTTTATTCAAAAGCCCGTCTTAAATACATCAGAACATAGATCATAGAATATATGAAAGGCATCTTCTTCATTTTCAGTTTTGTTGAACTATATTTCCCCATGTCTTCTGTTACATAGCTGTAGTATTTGTGGTTCAGTGTCCAAGTGCAAGCATAATGTTGTTCTCACATTACATCTTCTTTCCCTCTGGTGATTGCTTGAACAATATTAATGACTAGTTGGCCATTTAACATAATGTTAGCAAACACTAAGATGGAGAGAAACAGCAGATCTAGAGGTGGTATATTTGCTCTCTTCTCACTCGTATTAAATGCCATGGATTTTCTTCTGTTGTAGCTGTCATCGACTTGTGTAGGTATAGGTGACCCAGATAGTATAATGCACTAGAGACTCACTGAAGGAGATATGTTATTAGAGAACTTTGCTGTCATACGAAAGAAGTTAATGCCTGTGGCTGTCTTCAATGCTTTTGATGCAGAGAAGCAGGTTGAGATGCAGGCTTTGCACTAAGTACCTAACCAGACCGACCCCTATAGTCAAAGACCCAGACAAAGTTTATGTGGCACTTGAGAATATTAGTAAGGAAGTCGATAAAAAAATAGACTTTACTTTTTTTGCGTTTGTGAACTAATATCATATGACTAATAACAATCTTGCTTGCTAACTTCAGCTCTCCTATATTTAATGGATAAT
Source organism: Escallonia rubra (assembly GCA_033065855.1). Lineage (NCBI taxonomy): Eukaryota > Viridiplantae > Streptophyta > Magnoliopsida > Escalloniales > Escalloniaceae > Escallonia > Escallonia rubra. The sequence goes on along the minus strand of JAVXUO010002909.1, from coordinate 489,886 downwards.
TTGGCTCTCCAAAGATTGCAGTTTGTTCCGTTGTAGGGAGGCTATTATCAGGTGAACCGATAATGTGAGAGGTATCCTCTTTGAGGTATGCTTCTCACTTAGGCTTCCTTTGCGGATTGCTTAATGATTGTTCATCTCCTTGAAGTTTTAGTGATGCTCTTCTAATTGGTTCTTTGGTTTAAATCAGGTACAGATTAGGCACTCCAAATCACAATGAAAAAGATAATTACCTTGCCTCACTAACCCAAAAAAAGGGAACAAGCCACAAAAGAAAGAAATGTGGATTTAAGATAACAACCTCACTTCATAAATACTTGTACGCGTGTTAAGCATGGTATACGCTGTTTTTGCCCATTTTCTGATAGCTTAAGCTTTTAGAAACGGTGTGGTGCTTACAGTTGCAAAAGGTCATGGGTTCGATTCTCCCCTCTTACGTATGGCCCCACTTTAACATTTCTAGTAGATTTGCTGCTACGTTTGTTTGTGCACTTGGTTGGTAGCGGATTTTGATTGATCTCTCCTCTAGTTCTCTCCACATGGAATTGGAGCCTTGCACGTGTGGGGGATTGTTTAAGTCCTCAAGTCGTTCCGTTGGTAGCTCAGCCATGACTGATGTTAGGGTATCTTTTACCATTTACCGAACTCCTGCCTTATTGTCGTCCCTTTTCTTTTCTTCGTATTGTGCCACGTGGAGTGTTTTTCACCCGCCGGGGTGGGGAGGGTGTTGTAACTCTCGAGTTGTGGGTAAATACTGATATCTAGAACGACCCCACTGTGTTTCCACCTAAGAGGCATTCAGAGTAAGTCGTCTTGGTTGAGCTATTGATGACTTCATGCTGTTATTAAAAACTGAAATCGTATACTCTATGATTTATGTGTGAATATGGGATAATTGGATGTTATGTACGCTTTTAGCATAGAATTCTATCGATGGGTCTGTCTATATGACAAAATAAAATCTGCTCCTAGTTAGGAATTTGAGTTGGACATCTTGTGTAGCATAACAATAACAACTATAGAGTTGCATTTTCTTTCAGTGACATTCCCTTTGGATCTGGTGAGGCGGCGAATGCAGTTGGAAGGAGCAGGTGGCAGAGCCCGTGTTTATAAAACTGGTCTTATTGGTACATTCAGGGATATTGTCCGAGCTGAAGGCCTGGGGGGTTTGTACAGAGGGATACTGCCCGAATACTACAAGGTGGTGCCAAGTGTTGGTATCGTTTTTATGACTTATGAGAAAATGAAGCAACTGTTATCAGAAGTACCTTCCAATTGACTAGCTGAGGCTTACAATCCTGAGAATCGGGTGGGTCAGCCAAATCGAAGTTATTGATTGCGGTAATTAGTTTAAAGAAGGCTTATCATTCAAGGTGTCCTCGCGGTGGTAAATTTGTGATTGCTGCTGCGAGAGCCATATTTTTCCATGTACAGGTAAAGAGGGGGACACCCGATTAACTACATGTCAAGTGTACTGAACTGTTGTTACATACATCAAACTACACCAAAGATCATTGTATTTTGGCCATAATGTTAATTTGGTCACTCGATTAACTACATGTTAAGTACTTTGATTTGGCCAATCAAGTCACTCTCTCAGCATCCAGCACGGTTAGGTACTCATCGCTGCCATTCCCACACCACAACTGATCAAATCCACCACCCTCGGCCCAATAGTTCACAGCCCATTCCTCCTGCCCAAACCGTTGCCACTCATCACAAGTCATCACCACCACCCCACCCCCCCAAGCCTTTGCCATCCATTACCACCACCACGCTGATTACTGTGACGAATGCGATTCTTGATAACCAAACCCACCACCGTAGCTTCAACAAATTTTGATTATGGATCCAATTTGGTGGCTTGAGTCAAAGGTACAAGCAGACAATACTGTTGACAAAATGCTTTATCTGAAACAACACCATTGATTCTCCAACAGCCGCGTTGCCACCGCATTATTGGCCAAGTCGGTCGGATGATGGGTTATGGGGTTGGGGACAGGGGTGTAGTGTAGACTGTGTAGTGATGAAGATGGTGTGGTGGGGAGATGGAAGCCAGCTTGGGGGAGTAGTAGTGGCGGTGGGAGTGACTGTAGGTGGCGAGCCTGGGTGAGCAATGATGGAAGTGGGAATTGTGGGTTGGGTTTTTTTTTTTTTTGGGACGACGATGATCTGGTGATGAAGATAGGGGGCAAGCTCGAGAAATGGTGATGATTGTGGGTTGGTTTTGGATCAGTTTGTGCGGCAGCGGAGGTGGGTATGGTGGTGGTGGTTGGGAGGAGGTCGGTGTTCCAAGTTAAATGAGGAAGGTAAAGAACTCTTTAATGGCTGGCTTTGTTGAAAAATATTGTCCATGAGTTGGTCCAGATGAGCCAGTCACGTGATATGGAATTGGGCTGATTGCCCAAATTAGAGAATCCAACGACTGGAACAACATAAATTCTAGTTTAGTGATCACACTGAAACTTGGTCCATAGTTCAACGGTCATTGTTGTAGTTCTCTCTACTACCAATTTTGCTAATTCTTAGGTCTAATTACATTTATGTCCCTGAGGTTAAGGTATAATTACAGTTAAGGACATTAAGTTTTAAAATGTAACATACCGTGATCAAACACTTTTAAAATGTATCAGCCGTGTCCATCAGTCAGGGTTCCGTCCAAAAAGTGTAATTTTTTTATGATGTCATCAATACGTATTTTTAAAATGACGATACTACCCCTTGTACTGTATATACTGAATATTTTTAAAAATTTTAAATTAATATTTCAAGCCTTAATTTAAAGATTAGGGTTTTAAAACCCTAAAATTGATTTGTCCTTTATCTTTGCAGTCTATTTCATCAAAATGTCTCACTCTGCATCAAAACCCTAAGGGTCTCAATCTGCAAATTAGGGTTTTGAAACCCTAATTTGCAAATTAGGGTTTCAAAACCCTAATTCTCAATCTGCAAATTAAACTTCAAATTTTCTCACTGAAATCCTCCCCACGCGCTGGCAGCCCTTTCCCTCGCCCCACGCCGGCAACCCCCTCTCTTCGCGCCACGCCGACAGCCCCTTCCTTCGTCCTACGCCGGCAGATTGAGAAAGAAAGAAGGTTAGGCCCCTTTTGGTCAACCCACCCACACCACCACCATACACAAATCACGCTGTTACCTACCAATGGCGTTGTCAACCATCACGGTAAGCGAAAAGTCAAGAAATGGGTGTTGGATCACCTCGACTCTGAAGCCATGTTAATTAGTGGATAATTATGGATAACTTTAGGAGTGAATATATATGGCGATTGCAGAATTCCAGGTTCCGTTTGGTTTACAGGTATAGCTTGAGCTAAGTACCGCCGGTCAAATCACGCCGTTACCTCCACCACTGTCGAATATCTTTGCGGGGGGAGGTGCGGCGACGGGGAAGGGGAAGGGAGAGGGTGGTGTGGCGAATGGAAGGGGGAGGCAGATAGGGCGCCGAAGGGGTGCGGCGGTTAGGGGGAGCTTGAGAGACAGAAATGGGGTTGGGGGGGTGTGGTGGGGAAAAATAATGGCATTAATCTTTTTTTTTTTAAGATGACGTAATGGCATTGAAAAAATAATAAGGTTCCAATTTAGGGGCAATAAAGTCTTTTCATTAAAACCGTTAAGGTTTTAAGATTCCGTTTGGTCAACGGACATAAGTGTAATTTGTTCAAACTATTAATGTCCTTACCTGTAATTATACCATAACCTCAGGGACATAGGTGTAATTAGCCCTTAAGTTTAATTAGTTTTGCAAGAACTATGTGAAGGCTATATTAGAAAGCCTTATATAATTTGAGAACTAATTCTAAAAAATATATACTAATTTATTAGGATTTAATTTTGACTATTGTGTCCTTAAAACTAACTCTCTCGTACGATGATAAAAAAATCATGTATTTAGAAAACAAAAATCACATATGAGATCTAGAAGGAAAAAAACATGTTACAATTAATTTAAGTTTATTATAATGTAATAAATGTATGTATGTATATATATATATATACACACACACACACATAACATAATCATTACAAAAAATTATCAATGTAATATATAAGATCAATAGTACAATTATATTACATATTTTTACTTTGATAACACCATACAATAATCAAAGTGCTTACATCGCATATATGAAATTTTGTAAAGAAATCATGTATGTATTAGGAAAAAAAGTACAAGTAAATCAATTAATTCTTAATTACTATATTTGAGAACATGTAAAACCTTTAGAATGTAAATATATATCTTTGTAATTATACAAAACAAACGATTAACCAGTTCATTTTTGCACAGGGCCTTATGATCAATGAAAGTACTTTTTTATTTATAAAACCTTTAGAATGTAAAAATATATCTATCTAATTATACAAAACAAACGATTAACCAGTTCATTTTTCCACAGGGCCTTACGATCAATGAAAGTACTTTTTTATTTATACTTAATTATATTTTCATGAAAAAAACTTAGAAGATATAAAAACTATAAGGGACAAGTCATTGAAGACTAACGGGAGGCGGGAGCCTAAGAGAGTACCATGTGTATGATAGAAGCCAACAATTTAACATAGCAACTTTAACATCAAAAACCCATGCTATGAATCGAACTTAATAACTGTCAAATTCTGGTGAGCGCAGCCCTTCCAATGCGAGAACCTATGAGACAACTTTCTTCCCTTTCCCGTCTTAGTCGTCCCAAGCCAAAGAGGCATTACGGCAGGCACATGCATGGAAGGCCTACGCTTGAAATTGATTCTACACAAACCTATTTCCCTAAGTAGTGCTAAGAGTGAGAGAGGGTGGAGGTGCCAAGGTTAGGAACTCAGGACTTGATGTGGCTTATGTCGATCTAAAATTATGTTATAGGATCTGATTTACAAAATATATATATAATTCTAGCCTAAAAGAATTTAACACGTTCATGGTTACTGTGAAACCCCTCGGGCGGTCAAGGGGTTTTCAAGCCAAGCGTCTATGATGTATGTCTATGCTTGTTTCCTTTATCAGATCTTGTTTGCTATAATGAAAATCTGTTAATTAGGTTTATAAACCAAATCCCTTTCATGTATAATTTTTATTAGGTGAACAAACTAAAACACTAATTATCTATATAAAATTAAACATATATATTGATGGTGATCGAAACATCCAAGTACTTTTGTTAATACCCTCCAATCCAATGTAAATATGTCTATTGGTTCTAGAAAAAGATTATATAATGGGAACCAGCCCCTAACCGGTCATAACCAGTGGATTTTAGGATGATTGAGGTTGTGTTCTCTTAACTACACAATGTATACAGTTTTTGTCTTCAATTTTGAGAGCTCACGGAACAAAGTACTTATGTAAACTTAATATCAAGAAATAGAGCGGTTGCATAGCAGGACTTGATTAGAATATTGTAAATCTTTAAGGTCGAAGTAGAGATTGAACTAAAATTTTACAATATAAAAAACCAGTTTTCTTTTTATAACGTATGTAACTGCAGCCCTAGTAGAATTTAACATGTTAATGATCAATTTCGTGTCTTTGATGCATAGGTAACTTCCTAAGTATGGATCATTTAGATTATTCATAATTTTTAGTTTCATGTAAAATAGTCAACAAATAGTTCGACTTATGCTAATTAACTGACAGGTGATTCACACACTGCGTAATAACAAAGTGACAATCTTCCATATTCTCGACAACAATCACTACAAGAAAACAGACTTTTAGCGACGGGTAAATCCGTCGCTAAAAGCCCAAAATCCGTCGCTAAAGGAATTAGCGACGGATTCACCGTCGCTAAAAATCCCTCGTATAAAAGCCCGTCACTAATAGTTTAGCGACGGAATTTTTAAATCCGTCGCTAAATATGTGATTTTTACCGACGGATTTATTTTTCATTAGCAACGGAATGTCCGTCGCTAATTATATTTTTAAAATTTTAATTTATTTTCTTTTTCGTCCAATTAGCGACGGATTAAATATTTAGCGACGGAATATTCCGTCGCTAAATATTTAATTGAAAGGAATATTTTAGCGACGGAATAAATCCGTCGCCAAAAGTCTATTTTTTTAAAAAAAAAATTTTATTTTTCAATTACCTAAACCTGTACAGAAATACAATTCTCAACAACAACGCGCAATAAGCGAAATACAGAAAAAAAATATATAATCAATTAGAAAAAATATTTATTATAAAAGAAACTAATACATGTACAAGCCGGGAACCGGAGATAGCCGGGAACCGGAGATAGCCGGGAACCGGAGATAGCCGGTTAGGAGAGGGGAGAAGAGTACAAGCCGGGCGAGAGGGGGGGGAAGCTAGGAACGGGCAGGGGAAGGGGCGCATCAGGGGTGGCCGGGTCCCGGGTCTGGATGCTGCTGAGGCGGGGGTGGGGTGGCTGGTCCAGCAGTGCCCTGCTCCCTCATCATCCGGCACACCACTGTAGCAATGCGCTCGATATCCTCCTCGCGCAACTGAGGCCGAGGAGCCGGTGTCTGTGGAGGGGCAGCAGGGGGTGAGGACGCTCCTATCACGGCACGAGGAGTCGTGCTAGGCAGGCCGCGTATGCGGCCTTTCGGCCGATTCACGACCTCCGGCGTATCCAGCCATCGCTTCAACCCCCCAGTACTCGCAGCCGTACTACTGGCTGTCCGGACTGCTGCTCGGACCCCCTTAGCTGTTCATACGAGGCCTGCAAAAATAGTGGTTTAACGATATGTTATGGCATTAATTAACGAAACAGACATCAAGGATAGAAAGAAACAGATTAACTTAAATAAATTGACTCACATCGATCCGCCGGGCAATATCTGAAATATAGTCGCCCGCCTGGTGCGTCTCGTCCTTGTCCTTCTTCCGCACGTGCGTCTGAGTATAGGTCAGAGCTATGACCTCATCCTCCTCTAGATCCGGGTGCTCGACCGCGTTCATATGTCGGACGATGTCGTGTGGCACCGACCCCCCCGTGTGCGTCGGATCTCTATTCTGTCTGTTCTGAGCCCCGCTCTTACTCTTGGCGTCCCAACCTGGATCCGCAGCCCACCGATCTATCATCTCCCCCCATACACGGTGAGATATCCAATGTGGGGGATATTTCGTCATGTCCGTCATCGGGGCACCCGCGGGCAGCGCCCTCTTCGCCCGGTCCCGTGCATCGTGGAGCCATCGGCGGTAATTCTTGCCGATGTAATTAAAGAAAGCCTGCTGCCCCAGTCCCTGCTGCTCAGGCGTATCAAACGTGAACCCCTCCTGTAATGCATTCAATAACACAAATTAACAACATAAAACAAACTGTAATTTAACATTTACTAACGCTGAAAAAAATACTTCACCGTACCAGCCACTCCTCCCATAGGGCCTCCCTCGCAGCGGCATCCCATTCCTTCTGGTACAGGTGTAGCTCGAAGAATCGGCCCTTCACAAGAACGCCGATCTTCGTCCTCGCCATATTCTCCAGGATCCTGCCAAATAAGTAATTAAATTAATTAATACAGTTCAAATATAAATTAACACCCAAAATTTTTAGGCATAAGGCATGAGGTGATATTTTTAGTACTTACAGGCCCTCCTGCGTGAGCGTAACGCTCTGTTTACGCTGGGGGTCGATGCGTACCCCGCGTGTCGGACCACGGCCTCGTCGAGATCCTACAAAACACAGACATTAATATAGTTCAAATATAAGGCTAGCGAAAATTTAGGAAACACCGTTATCAACTATACCTGAGGTAGAACCCACGGAAGATGGAGACGGCTGGGGCGACGGCGATGGCTGGGGCGACGGTGACGGCGACAGCTGGGGCCGGGCCCCCGATGGCTCCCTGCGGTCACTCTGTGCCCCGTCATCAGTAGGCAATGACGGGGTGGGACTAATCTGGCGGGAAGTAGCTCGGAGTCCAGCCCGGCCACGAATAGCCCGTATCCTATCCATATCTGACTTCATATAGATTATATACAAAGACATTAACACGTGAAAAACAATAATTTAGGCGTAATGAGTACCTTTGAACGGGAACTAAGGGTTTTTATGCATGCATGTGTTCAGAAATTGATAAGATATGCAAGAATCTTTCCGAAATATCAAAACTACAGAATGATCGTTGCATATGTTATCAATTCCACATTAAATAGAACTCGTTGGCAACGAGTTGAACCATCTCGTTGCCAATGGACTTCTCAAAACAACAATTAATATAAAGAAGGCAGGGTTTGTAAAGAACGAGTAATTGAACCATCTCTGGGCAACATGGAGTAATTATGGGATGTACAAGGGCTAATTAGGGCTAATTAGGCTTAATTGGGTTATCTTAGGGCTAATTAATGTTAATGAGGGCTAGTTTCGGATAATTATAGCTAATTAGGGTTGATTATGACTAATTAGGGTTTAATTGTGTCGAGTAGTGATGACTAGTCCTAATTAGGGCTAATTAGGCTTAATTGGGTTATGTTAGGGCTAATTAATGTTAATGAGGGATAGTTTCGGATGATTATAGCTGACTAGGGTTGATTAGGACTAATTAGAGTTAGTTAGTCCTAATTAGGGTTTAATTGTGCCGAGTAGTGATGATTAGTCCTAATTAGGGCTAATTAGGCTTAATTGGGTTATGTTAGGGCTAATTAATGTTAATGAGGGATAGTTTCGGATGATTATAGCTGACTAGGGTTGATTAGGACTAATTAGAGTTGATTAGTCCTAATTAGGGTTTAATTGTGCCGAGTAGTGATGATTAGTCCTAATTAGGGCTAATTAGGCTTAATTGGGTTATGTTAGGGCTAATTAATGTTAATGAGGGATAGTTTCGGATGATTATAGCTGACTAGGGTTGATTAGGACTAATTAGAGTTATGTAGTCCTAATTAGGGTTTAATTGTGCCGAGTAGTGATGATTAGTCCTAATTAGGGCTAATTAGGCTTAATTGGGTTATGTTAGGGCTAATTAATGTTAATGAGGGATAGTTTCGGATGATTATAGCTGACTAGGGTTGATTAGGACTAATTAGAGTTATGTAGTCCTAATTAGGGTTTAATTGTGCCGAGTAGTGATGATTAGTCCTAATTAGGGCTAATTAGGCTTAATTGGGTTATGTTAGGGCTAATTAATGTTAATGAGGGATAGTTTCGGATGATTATAGCTGACTAGGGTTGATTAGGACTAATTAGAGTTATGTAGTCCTAATTAGGGTTTAATTGTGCCGAATAGTGATGATTAGTCCTAATTAGGGCTAATTAGGCTTAATTGGGTTATGTTAGGGCTAATTAATGTTAATGAGGGCTAGTTTCGGATAATTATAGCTAATTAGGGTTGATTATGACTAATTAGGGTTTAATTGTGCCGAGTAGTGATGATTAGTCCTAATTAGGGCTAATTAGGCTTAATTGGGTTATGTTAGAGCTAATTAATGTTAGTGAGGGCTAGTTTCGAATAATTATAGCTAATTAGGGTTGATTAGGACTAATTAGGGTTATTTAGTCCTAATTAGGGTTTTGATGGTGCCGAGTAGTGTTGATTAGTCCTAACTAGCGCTAATTAGGCGTAATTGGGTTATGTTAGTGCAAATTATGACTAATTAGGCTAACTACAATCAATATGCGCATAATTGGGTTCATTTGGGCTAATTTGATGTAATTACAGCTAATTTGAATTTTATCAGGTTCTTAGGGTTAATTAAAACTAATTAGGCTCGTTAGAGCTAATTAGGGTTAATTGATTTACTAAAATATTATTAATCAGGACTAATTAGGGCTTATTATAGCCAGCGCTGGAGCCACGATTAGATTCCAGGGGGTGCATGCTAAAAATGTCGCATTAACCTAACTAACCTAAATTTAATGCACATTCAACAACCTCAATTCCGACACCTCATATAGGGTGTCGATATGGTGTCCGATACGTTTCTGACACCTCCGGACACGTGTCAGACACATACCGACACGTGTCCGACGCCTTTGGACACGTGTCCGACGCCTCAGGACACGTGTCTGGCGCCTCCGGACACGTGTCCGATGCCCAGCGACACGCACCTCCGGACACATCGGCATACGTTAATTTGTTTTCTAAATGTCGGACACCGTCGATCAGACGTGGTGTCCGTGTCTGCGCTAACTAACAGGTATCTCAATCCAATTGGGTCCCATCCTCCGTCAACAATCTCAATTCTCAATTCTCAATTCTCAAATGCTCAATGCAATAAAAATTAACAAAAATCACACATTCAATCCAATTGGGTCCCATCCTCCGTCAATAATCTCAATATCTCAAATGCTCAATGCACAATTAACAATCTAAAATCATCAATTAACAACCTAAAATCATCAATTCATAATCGCAATTACTTCAAATGCACAGCTAATAACCTAAAATCATCGATCAATAATCACAATTATAAAACGCACAATTAACAACCTAAAATTATCAAACAAATGAGCAATGTTCAAATTTTTTAAAAACTGTTCAAAATTCACATATCCGATGCGCTTGAATTATTTCAATTTAGGGTTCGATTGTATTAGGGCATTCAATTTAGGGTTCAATTAGTTTCATTTAGGGTTCGGTTCGATTAGGACATTCAATTTAGGGTTCAATTACTTCAATTTAGGTACAATTAGGGGGTTCTATTGATTCAATTTAGGGTTCGGTTGATTTGAGGCATTAAATTTTGGATTCAATTAGTTCAATTTAGGGTTCAATTAGGGGGTTCTATTGATTCAATTTAGGGTTCGGTTGATTTGAGGCATTCAATTTAGGGTTCAATTAGTTCAATTTAGGGTTCGGTTGGATTAGGGGGTTCAATTAGGGTTCGGTTAGATTGGGGCAATCAATTTAGGGTTCAATTATGACTAATTAGGGTTCGGTTTAGGGTTTAGGGTTTAGGGTTTAGGGTTTAGGGTTTAGGGTTTAGGGTTTAGGGTTTAGGGTTTAGGGTTTAGACCACATTTTCTTTAACATCTACCAATTTATCATGGGAAAATTCGTAACTTCTAACTCTTGAACACCTTCTAAGGGACCATGAAGCTAATTTATGTGTTGGTGTTATCGTATTCCCCAAGCCTTTTTTTAAAACCAAAAGGTGAATCCTCCTCCAAGAGTCGATCAACCCCGCCAAGCCAAGCATACGAGTTACGAGAATCTACAAACCATAATAGAATCTACAAGCCAAGCATACGAGTTACGAGAATCTACAAACCCTTCTCATTATATACTGCATTTACCGGGTAACATAATATCAAACCATATGATTACCAAAAAAAAATCAAACCATACGAGTTACGAGAATCTACAAACGGTAAAGAGATGATTCTGAATATCTAAAAGCCGATCATGAATATCTAAACTTACAGAAACTTGGGCTGATTTGAAGATGGGCGGCGCGGTTGTCGTGGCGGCGCAGCAGTGGTGGTGGCGCAGTGATGGTGGCGCAGTGGTGGTGGCGTCGCAGCAGTGGTGGTGGCGCAGTGGTGGTGGCGTCGCAGCAGTGGTGGTGGCGTCGCAGCAGTGGTGGTGGCGCAGTGGTGGTGGCGTCGCAGCAGCGGTCCTTCGATTTTGAAGATGGGCGGCAGTGGCGGCAGTGGCGGCGTCGGAGGCGGTGGCAGGATATATTCCGTCGGGGGCTAGGTTGCCGGGGATGGCGACGGAGGATAAATCGCCGGTGAGAGAGAGAGAGAGAGAGAGCAACGGGAGAAAGAAAAGAAGAAGGGGATCTGATCTATTTAAGGATTTTACCGACGGAATAATTCCGTCGGTAAACGTCCGTCGGCAAAACCCTACTTTCACCGACGGGTATTTTTACCGACGGAATTATTCCGTTGTTAAATAGTTTTACCGACGGAACACACCCGTCGGTAAAAGTTCGTCGGCAAAACCCGACTTTCACCGACGGTTATTTTTACGGACGGAATTATTCCGTCGGTAAATAGTTTTACCGACGGACGTTACCCGACGGGTGTATTCCGTCGCTGAAAAGACTTTTAGAGACGGAATTTTGTCCGTCGCTAAAAGTCCGTCGCTAATTCCCTCTTTTCTTGTAGTGAATTAAGTCTGTGCAACGCACATGAACTTTACTAGCCTACTCAAACATGGACACAACCTTGTAGCAAAGTCGTGGCATTGGAATAAATTTGGACACTGATGAATGAGAAAATTTTGGAGGCCTTCCCACATAGGTGGCCCTCAGATTGGGAGAAAACTTTAAATATATATATATGACGGTGATAGTGATAAAACGGTATAATCGGTAGATGAGATGAAAAATTCTTTATCTAAGGATCGGAATCCTACCATCTTGTTAAATTTTATCCATCCGCATCGATGGATAAACATGTCATATCCACTATTTTCTCAATAGATTGGACTCCTCTTCATTACCTTTCCACCAACTTCATCCATTTTACATGTTTTAGGCTGTTTTATTACTTACAAAGTATGCAACCCGAGATGAACAAAAGAAGTTTCTGCGAAGTGCCCAACATTGACACCTCCAGACCAACTCTGTGCTAAAGATATTCTATTGCAGATAAACTCTCTTATAGAAAACAGACTCTCTTATAACTATTTTAAAAAGAGAAAGTGATATTTGAGCTTCAATTTTCGTCATGAAAATGTGCTTAATGTGCGATTATTTTTCCATGTGTATCTTCGATTTGAACCCCATAAAAATTAGGGGAGGTAATCCAAAGCTTCCATCTGATCAACTCAATCCTCAAGAGGAGTTCTGTAAAATGGTTGGAGCGCAGGAGTATCCGAAGGAGATAGCCGGGTAAACCACAAGGGAGTTAGAAGGGAAAACTTCCAGTCATGCGGATGTGTTCCAACGTACTGCGTAAACCATATCTGTTGACAGCTGCATTAGCAGCCCTGAACCCTCCTCCATATGCAGGAGAAGTATCGTTGGCAATCTGGTGCATGAAGAACTCCCCCAGCTTATTCTCGACGCCTGACCTTCCACCTTTCTTGGACGACGATGATGATGAAGATGACGATGAAGCTGCTGAAGTGGATGGTATGTTTCTGAATCCGGGCATTACCTCTGACTCAAGCCACATGTATGAAAGCACTTGACAGATGCCTTCCTCCACCTCAGGATTCAGATTCCGGTAGCCTGCCCAGTTCAATGGATACTTCAAGACGGGGACAAAGAATATATAATTTTTCAAGCAATGAACAGGTAACAGGCAAAGCACCAAACAAGAAAGATAGGTAAGAGAGTATGAAAGTCCCTAGTCATCGTTTATTTCAATTTTTTTGGTAAGTAAAAGGCAACTGGCAGTGAGTATTGAGCATCGGAAACCTACAAGGCCGTCACATATACATCTGAGTTCTCGATTCGATCAAGCACCTATGTTGGGGCCGAAACACACAAAGACCCGAGAGTAGAGCACATACAGGGCGAGGACATAAGTTTGCCACCAACAAGAGTTGCGAGCAGGATTCGAAACCCAGGTGGGAAGCCTGGATTGGGATCTCGGGGACCGCTGAACCAACTCTTGTTGGCCCCTAGTTTTTGTTTATGTTTGACAAAAACTCTTGTTGTTGGTTAACATATCTTCTCTCCGCTTAAGAAAAGTCTGCGAACAAACCTTTTAGACGTAACCAGCCATGCATTAGCTCGTGGGCAAGAATGGCACCAGTTAGTAATCTGCATTGAGCAAGGATGTTGAATAAGTAGTAGTTCTGATTATCACCAGACACCAGAGTTCATCACACGTACCCAACAAGTAAAAAACAATAGACATGATAGCACAAAACTGTAACCAACATCCACAATGACACCGTTAATTTTCGGCCTAGGAAGAGTCTGCAAAAATTTGCTTCCAAGCATTTTCACCGGAGTAAGATAAAAATTTTAAATCATTAGGCCGCGGCCACCAAATAAAGTTCCACCCGAGGAAAGCAAAAAGTCGGACATTCACTTCGTTCTAGAGAAGAAATAATCAGTTAATGAAGTAAATAGCATCTAGTAGAGTCTAATTTAAACCTCCATTTTCTCCAAAACAGAATTCCAAATTTGTTAAAGTTATTAGTACGTAAAAGTTTTTATAGCTACCATGAGCGTAATCACCGTAATATGCATTTTGTGCTATGATACAACCTTGATCAAATTCCTTTTGATAAAACCCTCGAGACATTTGTCATGTTTTTCTTATATGCTTAGGGTACTATTGCTCTATCCATTGGGCACTTCCGAAAATTGCTAGACCATTAAGTTGGTTTAGCTATCCACCGGAGCAGCCCATCCTGTCTAAGCCATCTGATTTTGGTATTTTGAAGGACCTTACTTCAATCATTGCACATAATCCTCTATTTAAAAGCTTCAAGAAGAAAGCGAGAATAAGCTTAGTGATTATGCTTGGGATTTAGGGAATGCGGCATGCCACATCTCTACATCTTGAGGTTCAGATGAAAATAAGGTTTGTAGGAGACATGTTTAAGAGTTGATTGAGATAGAACACACTTTCAAGGTGAAGGTTTGTATGCAAAACCAGCTGCAGACTTACCTCGGGAGGCCATACAGAACAAGAATGGCTGTAACTTCACATCTTCGAGTCAGCTTCTGAGGTTGTGTTCTCATTCCTATAAGTCTGTGCCCCCCAATTCTTGGTCTTTTGAGTATCTGGATTTTGTACCAAAAGGAAACACAATGAAAGTGTTCGATAAACATTTGGCACAGCGCAGGGATGGAATTATTTCAAATTCAGTGAATAAAGCAACCACAAAAGATGGAGAAAGCCGAGAACCATACACTAGTAACAGTCTGCTCTTCAGACAGGCATAAACCCCTTGTTTCAGGCATATGATGGAAGCCCTGCAATGAACCAGTTTGTGGATCAGAAGAAATACAAAAGCTAGAAAACAAGGACGCAAAGAAGTGTGATCACTTATTACATGTTTCTCCCCGACAATAGCTTCATTTAGGGCTTGTCTTTCAACAAGAAGCATGGGAATTTCCTGATCAAGTCTCATATTCATTCCTTCATAGTAGTCTCTAATTGCATGATAAAGCGGTTGGCAATCACCCGTATCCATAATAGCTGATTCCATGCACTCTAAGCATAAACTCCTTCCATCTCCCAAAGATATGTATCTTGCATTCCAAGACTTGATAAGGGAAAAAGAATGAGCCAATAATTTGATACTCCTACTAGTTTCGCAGTACTTGTTCATAGTAATGAATGCTAGACAGGATTAAACTAGGTACCTCCAAACGTTCACAACTGCAGCAGCGGGCCGTGTTATCATGCTCATGCGAAGGACAATATTTCTGGGACCAAAATGGATGGCACCTATACTCGATCAAACCTGCTCCATTTGTTGGGATCTGAAAAAGAATTCGATTACATACGTCAACAGAATAGCTTAGATCACTTGCAACGAATGCTAACAGTAATGTAAGGTTCCAAAGCATTCTCCCAGCTTGACTGCGGTTGATAATATGATATTCAATCTTGTCAACTACAACTAGTACTTAGATAAAATAGAGCGCTACTTCAATCTTCTAGGCGCTGTGCAATGTACTAGAGAGACCTAGCAGCGGTCCATTTTCTTACATCACACGATAGATTGTACTATAACTTGGAATGTACTTCAAATTTAAAGTTCGCAGAACATAGTTAGTACGTCTATTAATGAACAATGCTATCTAAAGTGTTTTTGCATATAAGAAGCCAATTTTACAGATTTTTTACGTCCACTCTAGACACTCCTGAGTTAGTTCAGCTTGCACGAAAAGACTCCCTTATACTAGAGTGGTGTTTCCTTACAAATTGGTGGCAGACTTCACATTTGGGGTGGGTTAACTCTTTGAAGCAGGACTTATGGTATGCATCCTTCCCTGACAAAGAAAACTTGAATCAACAGAAAAAACCAATAAGAGCTAGACACAGAGAAATATACACAAGAGTTAGTAAGAACAGTAAAAACAAAAAAAAAACGTTGAGTACAAACGAAACAAGCACAAAGGCAATAGCATGAGGAAGACCATGGAGCTAGCACCATGGAGAGGGGAAACTACCAATACTCAAGGACACAAGAAGAAAAAACTACCTCATGCTCAGTGATCGGGAAACTACAGGCACGACAACAAAAACATTGCGGGTGAAAAAAGATCCCCATGCACCCCAAATAATTGCCAAGGCCAATGTCGCGGTTGCAGCCACCACATACTCTGCATATTATAGTCATACATATGATATAAAGATTAATCAACTAAAGTCTGTGAATTCACAATTCGACAGGAACATGTGACTCTGAAGCTACAATTTTTCGTAAAATTACTGATTCTACGACGCTATTAAGATATCCATCAAGAAGGCTGTACAAGATCACTGTAGCACACCACATCATTTTTATGGACTATTGGTGATAAAAGGCCAAAGGCCCTGGCTGCATAAAAAGCAATATCAACGCCTGAGTAATAGAGACAAGCTAAAGAAACAGCTTCTTCACTTTGTGAACTAAGGAAGTCAAAGAAGCCATTCAATTCATTGGAATGCTTACTAAATTTGAATAATCGAGGATTCTTATGGAGTTGCGCATTTGTGTTTTATTCTAGAGAAACTAAGTTGGATGGAGTGGCACATTTTTTAACAAACAAAATGTGCCTCAGGTTCAGTATTGGATGATGATACATGAACAGGAAAATTCTCCATCCCATGTCACTTATCTATGGTTTAGTAAAACAGGAGTGGATCAACTAGGCCAGTTGCAGAGAAATAGACGCTTTCGGACTATCTACTGACTCAACAGTAAACCATTGATATTTGACATCAACTCCATCGATATTTTATCGATCGAACCAATCGCATTTTTGTAAGAAAATGCTGAAAGATATTACCTATAGCCTCTGGGATAATATTCTCTGGGGGCATAAGGTGGATATGACGGCATTCTTAGGTCATCTTGAAGTGCCCTGGCAAGAGCTTCGTCACTGTCTGTTCGCCATCTGTAACCTGAAGAAAATGAAAACTTCTATTTATCCTCTGTACTTAAGTGCATTGAATGTACATAAATGGCTACAGCATGCGAAGTTTCTGTACAACCTTATAAGATAAATGCAAAACCAAGAAACTAGTAATGTGCATTGATGGCAAGCGAGGGGAGGAGAGGAGGGAGGGAGGGAGACTTAAAGTGCAGAGTAAACATTATTTCTTGTTTTTTGACGAATAATGGAGAAGTAAACTGCATATGTTCAAAGCTAAAAGGTTAAATACCGTTTGGTGCAATTTGTGGTCTCTTCAGGTCATTTGGTGGTGGTCTCTTCAGATCTTCAGCTAGAGAAAGTGCAATTGCACGCTCTAGTTCCTCTTTCTCTTTCCCAGCCCGGGAGCGGTCATCCTGATGAGGACTTGAAAACTTGTAAAACAAAGCTATCGTAAAGTATACAGATTAAAAAAAAAAAAAAAAACTAGTGAAAAAGGAAATAGTAATTAGCTATCCATAAGATGATAATTAAAGGGTGAGGCTGATCTACACAATCTAGTACAAAATCAGGAGGCTATCGGCCTAGGCTGCAATTAATCATGCAAATCAAAAAGTGCTTAGCTTCACGCTTGCATGACCAAAAGTTAATGCCATCCCACATTCATCCCAACTTCTGAATTCCTTTGGGCTTTTTATCACTTCTATATCATGGCATTTTGGATACATGTATACCAGCCTTATTTTGCTCATACCATCGTTTAAATGCTAAAATACTACATATTAAACTTCCAATTACCACTAGACCAAAAGACATCTAATTTCATACAAGGAAGAGGGTGACTCAATGCAAAGTACTAGGCTCTCACGAAAGCTTAAATGCATACTAACTCAACCTTGCATTTGCGAGAGACTGTTTTGGGTTTCAGCAACCTTACAGAACTACTGATCATGATAAGTGATTAAGAGGTGACTTCTATGTACGAAATTAGAATGCATCTTAAACGGTTTTCAAAGATTAGACGTGCATGCAACTATATGCGGATTGTAAGAATAAAAGAAAGATAGCTGTGGCAAAACCATTGAAATATTCAAAAGCTTTGATCCTCATCAAACATACTCAAAAAGGAAAAGGTAAAACTTACCAAGGATCTAACCGGAGCACGCCAAACCATACTTTCCTCCCCGAGAGACTGCGGTCGTTGTTGTCCACCGGAGACCCCACCGCCGTTCGACCCGCCCTTGAAAAACTTACTCAGCCATTTCATGAACCGGGACTTGTGCTCTGCGTTTGAAGAAACAAAGTGACCTGTTTAAACCCCCCAAAACCCACAATCCACATCAACCCAAAAAGACACAATACAATGATCACACAACTAGATTTGTACAGAAAGCTCACTGGAGCATCTGTCCGTACCGTAGATACAAGGCTGAGAGAGCTGGTTGACCCCCGAAGAAGACATACGTGTATGTATAGGCGTTGCCGGAGCTTGGAAGGAGGCGAAAAAGGAAGCGTAAAATGAAAAGGACTTAGAGAGAGAGATGGGGGGAGGAAAGGGTTGGGAGAGAAAGGGAAATGAACAGAGGAGAACAATGGCATCATTGATAAAGCTAGAAAGAAAGAGGGAATCTCTGTGAGAGGGAAAGAAAGAAATGGTTTGAGAGAGAGAGAGAGAGAGAGAGGAAAGGGGAGGGGGAAAGAGATTCTTGGCTTGGGGAAAGCAATGAAGGGAAAGTGGGAGAGATCGGAGGGAGGAAAGAGAGGTGGAGGGAATCTGCTGAGGAGGACGTTGAGGAAAGTTATTGCGGCTTTGGACGGCTGAGCTGCGAGAAGGAACTTTGTTCTGGTTTTTTTTGAATCAAAACTTTGCCGAGAGATGGCTAAAGCTCTTGCCATGGCACAGCAACAATCAATAATCGTTAAATCGTTTTAGTAACTTTTATTTAATAACGTTAAAACAGCGCTGCTAAGAATTACTAAGGGTCAGCAGATTAGCAACCATTAATTGTTGTTACAAGAGGAGCTGTAATTATCTTCCTATGACCAATTAAGGTAGCAGCAAAAGACAATTCTTGTTGTAATCTACAACATTCAGATCACATGAATAGCAGCAGTTAGTCTGTTGTCACAGTGGTCGAAGTATGGCTCAAGTTTTCTCTACTCGTCCAATTTCTCATCATGCTAGACTCATTGTACAACGTCATATCTCTTAGAATTTGGACGAATAACCTGGTCAGTATGAAATGTTGGAATTGTCGTATACTAACGCCTAACTAGAGAGAGGGAGCATGCCTTGAGTTATATGCAACTTCGGGTGTGTCCTGTATTCCAATATTAGTTTTCAGAGTCATCAAAGTTAGCAAAATGTGGAGTTTGATTTGGTTCCTCATAAACGCAAAGGTGAAAGTCAGTGGGGGCGGACCTACCCTTTCGCGAGAGGGGGCTAATGTACCCCCTCAACTTTCCGTGTGTGTGTGTGTGTGTGTGTGTCTATATATATAATTTTATTTCACAATTCACAGCCACATAGGTATGTGAATCTCTCTCCTGTGTGCGACAAGAACGCCTAATGCCAACTCTCTCTCTTCTCTCTCATAGTGACAGTCTCACCCTCACCCACTCCGGCCAATTGGCCACTCCCAAATCGCAGACTCTCTCTCACCCCCGACGCTGACGGGCGACGGCAACAGTGGTATGCGAGACTGCGTCTCTCTCTCTCTCTGATAGCAACGGCAACGATCTAGGGTTCTGCCACTGGACGAGGTGAAGTGGACTGGAGCCCACCGACCACGATCTAGGTTTCTGACGAGTGACGACCACCGAACATGTCTCTCTCACCGTCCGGCAGCCACGAATTGATCTAGGGTTCTAATAGCAGAGATAAGTGGGCCGTGGAAGGAGACGGCAAAGTGAGGGATCCACCGGCGGCCAAGAACCCACTGTAGGCGATGACGACCGGTGACCGGTCAATTAGTCAACTGCCTGAGGTACACATTTTCAAATTAAATTGATCAATTTCTTTTGCAAATGAGCGTTGATTGAGGATTTTAGGTTGTTAATTGAGCATTCAGATTGTTAGATTGAGTATTTGAGATTGTTGATTGGACCTAATTTGATTGAGATATGTGACCTAATTTGATTTTCATAGTTAATTGCATATCAAATTTAGGTCAAATGATTGCTCAAGCTTGCTTGTGACTGTGGTCTGCTTACATGAAATGGCAATGGTTGTGATTAAATGGTCAGGGAATTAGCGACAAGTTTATCATGACATAACCAAAGCAATATACTGCTCAAGTCTTAATCTTATCAACTAAATCCCAAAAAAATTCTCTCTGTTCAAAGCAAATATACTTAGATGTACCTAATTTGGCAATTGCAAATTTGGTCAAATTTGGATGTTTTAGTGGCTTATGAATTTTATTTTATTTTCAAAATGAAAAAGTTTTTTAAAAGAAAAGTAAAGTTGGAAGAATTCTCGCAGTCTAATAAGAATGACTGTAGAAATCAAGATAGTATTCAACGGTCTCCAATTCCTACAATAACGGACAAGACTCCTATTGTGCATCATGATGTTAATTACAGGCATTCAAGCAGAGTTAGCGATGAGTTTAATACTGAGTAGTTATTTAGTACTTTCGCTTGTAAACACTAAAATATCTATTTTATATTCGCTTCTTTTGTGCTGTAAAGAGTCTTTAGTGGTTCTTATGAAACTTAGTAAGACCTTTTGGATACCGAAAAGTGTACTCTGTTTTTGTTTACTGTTTTACTTATAAAAAAATTTAGTAATTTCGATATATTTTTAGCACTTCCTGAAATAAAATCCTCCGCTACCGAAAGTCACATAGATCAACTCAAAGCCACGATGCTTCTTCATATCAGCATTGTTACCTACATACAAGTAGAGGTGTCAAACGGGCCGGGCAGCCCGCGGGCTGGCCCGACCCGGCCCGGTTCTGGCCCGGGCTGGCCCGGCCCCGTGGATGAACAGTAGCGGCCCGCACACATAGGGCCTGGGGCCTGGGCCTGGACCAGGCCTGAAGAATCTGGAAAAACGGCCCGGCCCGGTTTTGGCCCGGTTTCGGCCCGGCTTCGGCCCGGGCTTGGCCCGGTTTTCTGGCCCGGATTTTGGCCCGGTTTGGCCCCACATTTTTTGAATCTTTTGCTTTTCCCCCCCTTTCTTCTCCCCCTTTTCCAAACTTCCACTTTTACCCCCCCAACAGCTATATAACGGCTAGTTTGGGGGGTATTTTAGTCTAACCTATATTTTTCAACTCCTTTACACTCTTACCCTCCCCAACAACTATAAACGGATAGTTTGTAGGGGTATTTTGGTCTTTTGTGAAGTTTCTAAAATCTATAAATTCACACCACTTCTCTCTAATTTTTCACACCAATCTTCTTACTCTCTTCTTATTCTCACAACAAGCTTTGCTACTATTTTCCTCTCCAATTACTACTCTTGCTAATTACTACTAGTATTTACTAATTAGTACTCTTGTTTATTAATTACTAGTCTTGCTAAATTCTTTTTAATTACTAACTCTCTAATATTTGTTACTCGTTCATTCTTTTAATTGTTATTTCTTATTACTACTCTTATACTTGTGTATTTAGTTACTCTTACAAATTTTAGCGTGAAATATGGCTGGAATATTGAAGAAAATGAGGCGTGTAACGTCATCACGAAAGAAATCATCATCATCGCAAGCACCACCACCAGCAGAAGCGCCAGCGCCACGGCCATCACAAACACCAATCCAAGCACCAACACAACCATTCGTTCGTGGACGAATGAGTACAGGCTCTATGATAGATACTCAAGCCAATTGGGAGTTCAATCAAAACATTCCAGATTTTGAATACACGCCTGATGAAGACCCCCCGCATTATAGTCAAGGACGCAGCTCGGTTGGCGAAGCTACTACTCAGTGGCATAATCTCAACCCTATGCCTGGTCATGATGAAGAAGGGCCGAGCAATGCCTCCGATAACGTGCCAGAAGTCCAGAAGGGGAAAAAGAAGAAAGCCGAGTGTTGGAATCATTTCGACGTAGTTACGGTGGACGACACCCGAAAAGCTCAATGTAAGTAATGTCTTAAATTATTTTCGACTGGTAGTGGTAATGGACATCTTAACAGGCATTACCCTCAGTGTGCACCTCGACAAGGCCACGTCGAACCTACCCAAACGCAGTTATCTTTTGACGGTAAGTTATTTGTTTATAATCAGCGAGAGCAAAGAGACGGTCTCGCTGAATTTGTTATTCATGATGAACAACCTTTTTCTTTTGCCGATAATCCTAAGTACTCTAGATATATGAACACATACGTCCAACCTTTGTACAAAAAGGTTACTAGAAACACAACTAGATCCGATGCACTCCGACAGTACAAGGCTGCTAAAGGACGCCTTATCGATTATTTCGATAAATTTGACGGTAAAGTTAGTCTTACTTCTGATATTTGGCAATCTCCTTATACTTTTGTTAGTTATTCTTGTGTGACCGCTCATTGGATTGATGCAGATTGGGTTATGCACAAGAGAATCATCGCTTTCGAGCACTTCCCTTATCCGCACGATGGAATGAACATTGCTACTCTTATATTAAAAGCATGCAACACATTTAAAATTAAGGATAAGATTATGAGTGTTAGTTTTGATAATGCTTCTAATAATAAAGCTGCTGTTGCAGCTTTAAAGGAAACGCTTCAACCTGTACTTCATGGTGAAGTATTTCATGTTCGTTGTGTTTGTCACATTATTAATTTAATTGTTCAAGATGGTTTAGCTGCTGCAGGAGATATTCTGCTCAAACTGAGGGGTATGACAGCGTATGTTAATGGCTTGAGTTTGAGAACACAACAATTTAAAACGTTGTGTGTTCAATATAATATGCCTCGCAGGAGAGCAGTTACAGATGTGGTCCACAGGTGGAACTCTACATACCACATGCTTTTACACATTCTGGCATACCGAGAAGTCTACACGCATTTTCTACTAACCCAGTTCCCAGCCGGCTTGCCAACTCAAGAGGAATGGCAGATGGCCACATACCTAGCTGAATTTTTGGAGGTATTCTACACGTCTACCAATTTATTGTCTGGTACGTACTATCCCACCTCTCCTCTCGCTGTAATAGAAATTCTGAAGATGGCTACAATGTTAACAAAATGGAGATATATAGGACCCTTTAGGGAAATAGTACAAGTGATGGATCAAAAATTTAATAAATATTGGAGTAAACTGCCTGCTATTTTTACTGTGGCTACTTGTTTAGATCCTAGGTTAAAGTTGCATGGCGTGAACGCCTCGATACATGAGATATCGAAATTAATGCACTACACAGCAGAGGACACAACCTTGCTCACAGCAAAAGTGAGCAAGAGGTTTGAGGACTTGTTCAACCTCTATCGTAATTCTGCTGACGTGCGCGAGCGAGCTACATCATCATCCACTGCTGAGAGGTATTATGTGCCATACCTTCAAGGCTTTGAACATCTAGTAGCAAGACAACTACCAGGTGAAGGTACTTCTAATTCGGGAGGTTCGTATAATTTTTCCTCTTTTAATGAGATTGGTGTATATTCAAATACTGATCATTATTCTGATTTATCAAGGCAAGAACAGGTTAATTTTAATTTGTTAAATTTTTGGAAACAAAATCAAAACATGTATAAAACTTTATCCCAAATTGCACGGGATGTACTGCCAGTGCAAGCCTCCACGGTTGCTTCAGAGTCGGCATTTTCAGCAAGCGGGAGGGTTTTGGATGACAGGAGGAGTCGTCTTAACCCCGAGTCGCTCGAGCTATGTGTATGTTGGAAGGATTATCTTGATGCGAATTACCGCGAGCAAGATAAACCGATTGATGATAGGAAGAGCAGTGACTCGGATATTGAAATACTTCCGGATGATTAGGTAATTTGTTTTTATTTTCCTCTTTTGATCCTTTTGGTTGACGTTGCAGATTTCTTGATCTTTGATTGCTGATATTTTGGATAGACATGCATTATTATTTTGATTGTTAAAGTTTTAAGAATAAATTTTTTCACAAAATATACTTTTTTTCCATATATATAAAATAATTTTTTACAAGCAAGATATATATTTTTTCGTATATATAAAAAAATAGGTAACTTCGCCTGTTTGTTTACAGCCGTCCCAAGCCCGGATAAAAGGAGGAGGGCCTATGAACACATTTATTATTTTTCTATATAAATTGTTATGTGTTAAGATTTTATTAATAAAGCTCACCAAGAAGAGTATGAAAATGTTTAACATATAATAAAAAATATAATGGCTAACAAATATTATTATTATATACATACATACATATGTATATTACTTATAATGAAATAAAAGGATAAAGATTAGGTTCGTTAAATTGTGAATATTGCCTAGAGGCTAGAGATGGAATTTAAAATTGAATAACAAGAAGAAAAAAAAATTTGGGCCCGGGCCCGGCCCAAGCCCGGCCCTAGATATTGGGCCTAGGGCCAGGGCCTGGACTGGGCCTAGGTTTCCCTTCGGCAGGCCCGGCCCGCCCCACTGGCCCACCCCGGCCCGGCCCCGGCCCGGCAGCAGGCCCGATGGGCTTGGGCTGGGCCGGCCCAAGCCCGGCCCTTTGACATCTCTACATACAAGCCACCATGCGGCGACAAAATAAAAGCTGGTGTCTGTGAGTAGACGCATCATCAGTAAGACACCCAACGTGAAGGCCAAGGTCACGAAACTGTCAAGTGACATCTTTGAAGAAGATCACAGTTTTGGGGCCAAAGACTTGAAGTACAACAAGAATTTTGGAAGGATTGAGGATTAATGGAGGATAATGAACGAGAGTCACTAAGGTAAAGTCGGACCTCCCTAGAGAGTCTAACATCTTGGCAAATTCAAGAAGGCAATAAGAACACATTGATGGTGGAGCAAGTCACTGGGATAAATACATCTTCAAACATCAAATTAGAGTAGCATCGATAAGACATAACTTTTGGATGTAAGTTATGCACAAAGTTCTAAATAACGGCATGAAATGTCGGCCCCAAAATACTACTGTGAAAAATTCAGTAATTCCGCCCAAGAGTATTTTATCTCGTGGTTCTTCGATATGAATTGTGCTTCCTCACTCAATCTCATCTCATTGTGAACCCATCTAAGGGTCGTTACCCCCGGTACGATCCAATACCCTTAACTACTATCCTTTCGTAAAACTATACACCTACACTAGCATATTTGTTCTTTGATTTTTTCTTCATTTGGAAGAATATTAAAACTTCTTTACCGAAAAAACAATCACAATAATTAGTGTTGTGGCCTAAATAACTAATTTGAAAAACATTAAGAACATGATTGTTTTATCTACTTAAATCATCATAAGCAACAATGCTCCCCACACCACTAGGCACTTCGAGCAAAGTCGATGTGTGGACAATATCAATTTTAGTAGTCGCTATTGAAATAGGTTATATATGCTTTTACCCATAGATCGATTGAAGAAAATTTATCAATTTGCCCCCTCGACTTTGGACTGGTTGCGCTTTACCACCTTTAACTTTAAAAAGCTGCATTACACGTTCACGCCCGTGCTTTCACAGATAGACCAAAAGGTAAAAATTTGTCACTAAAAATGAAAATAACAACATCAAAACCTAGTGCCGCTAAATATTAGCTTTTGCAGCAAATTTCAAGGTAGAAGGAGGTTCAAAGCAACTTATAAATCTACAATGAGGTTAAGTGATTAATATTTTATACCCAAACTTTTAAAGTAGCAGCCACTTTTAGCCCATTTTAAAATTAAAGAAGCACCAAAATTTCACTTTTATCCTAAAAGAATCTTATGCTCACACCCCCTTGCTTTAACTGATTAATATTTTATACCCAAACTTTTAAAATGCTCATTACCACCATGTGCCGAGTGAAATTATAAGCCTTTACCTTCTGCCCGTTTATTTGCGCTTGAAGCACCTAAATTGCAGTGGAGAGTACCTCAAAACTGATCTAAGCAGAAGCTCAAACATCAATTGCTAATGCCATTACTCAACAGATAATAGGATCGAAGGCCCTTTCATTAGTCGTCTCTTATCCGTTTTTTTTCTTCTCCAATATGCAGTATGGCTCTCCTTCACTCTCGTATTATTTGATGAGTATGTTGAAACCACAAATATATAAGAGTCATTTTTTATATGATTGGCATGTTTCAAGTGACTTGTGGTTGTACAATGAGCTAGAAAAGGCATTATTACAACTTTAGCGACAAAAGAATGTGAAAATCTAGCTAATGATGCGACAGTAATTCTTCCCAAAGTTTGAGTTGCTAAGCATTTAGAGAAAGTTTCAAGTGCAATTCTCTGAGTGAAAACTGACAGAAGCACCTACTTAGGTTATGTCTTGATCAAGCACCTAATTAGGTTAGGTCATGATCATATAAACTGGGCTATCTTTCAAGTCAAGGATGTTATACCCAACCTACGGTTTGAAATTGGGCAGTAGACATAATCAAAGGTATCAAACTTTCACTGAATTAGCTGAAAATGACTCAAGAGTTGACACTAAACTTAGGGAGCTGTTCATCAACTTTACCACTTACTTTTTCTGAAGTATCTCCACCCATGTTATGCTCAGAAAAGGTCATCACCAAGTTGGGCATTCAGAATAAGTACTCAATTCTTTTAGCCTGTCATGATCAGATCATGCCAAGCAATAGGCATATATTGTTACTCAAAAGCAGCATTGAAACGCAATGGTCCAGGCCTGAGAGATTATCACTTCACTTCGATTCATTCTCATGCAGCTTTAACATCAGGAAACCTCAGCCGGCAAGAGTTGATGCTTAAGCATCTGCTGTCGGGGTCTGAAACTACAGTCCATTCGAAAGTTAAACACTTTTTGCAAACACAAGAATAACAAGGATAATTAAAATGAAGCGATAATTAAATCCACTCCAAAATTAAATTGGTCCACTCTAAAACGACACTATTTTCGGGAAAGAGAATGGAAAGAATGCTTCATGTTTAGAGTAGGAACATCGTTTCCTAATGAAAAATATAAGCGTTTTGGTTACGTTGTTATTCACTTACAATTAGAGAGTTTGTTAGGGTTCGATGTGGTGTGGACTAACCTATGTCTACATATGACCTCAAATCGGTTAAAACGGCATAGAAAACAACGAACTCCTTTATTTGAAGGAAAGGTTAATAATTAACAAAACTATCTCACCTCAACTCCTCAAGTGTATAATGTATTGCGCGTTACTCCTTATACTTTCAACTTGACAAACCGATTCTCTCTATTTTTGACAAATGATAACTCTATGCTTGTTCAATTTCGAACGTTAAGTTTGTATATGCACATCACTTGCCCTTCTTCAGAGGGCAAAATGGTACATCGCCTACCATTTTGTGAAATTTGGTGGAGGATTGGACCGGTTGCCTTTGGAGAAAGGGCATCTTGACTCTACCAGGCTACCAGCAACATCAGGCCTATCAACGTAACCTGCTTGTCAAGCCATCCTGGCCTCAACAATGCAGAATCAAGAACTCCCGGCCTGTTAATGGCCGCCAACTCGATCACACCCGAGTTCCCTGAACACCCATCCATCTCAATCAACATCCGATTACTCGTCTGCTCCTCTCATCATTCCCACCGCCAAGCCCCGCCCCTCTCTGCCACCCTATACGGCGAAAAATCTCGTCGATCAACACAATGCAAGGCGCTTTAGACTTCGTCTTCCCAAACAGATCCCTCACCCTCGACACTAACCACACCAACAAACAGCTCCACAAACTTAGACGCCGCGCACGAAAAGAACGGCAGACCTGCCTCACCGCCCACCGCCCTGGCCAATAGGGTCTTCCCTGTCCCCGGTGGCTCCACCAAAAGACACCTTTTTGGAATCTTTGCTCCTAGTGCACTCTACTTATCAGGGTTCTTCAAAGAGTCAACCCCTTCTTGCAACTCCAATTTCGCTTGATTAGCTCCTGCTACGTCGGCGAACGAGACTCCAGTCAGTTTTCGGCACCTCCTGGAATGCCATATCATTTACCATTTCGGAAATTTGGCTCAGGATTGTACCGTTTTGCCCTTTGAAAAAGGGCACGTGATGTCCACATTTAAAATTAACGTCTGAAATCGAAAGGACGAGTTTTGGAGCGATTTGCAAATATTCTATGAGACAGAATAAAAGTTTAATGACAATCAAGATGGAGTAAAATTGATCAAGACAACTCTCACAGAGAAGGGTTTGAACTCGTAAATTTATTTTGTCACTTAATTGATTATCTTATAGACTTTTACATCTTAAACAAAATCCAAATCTCCGATAATAAGAATAAGGCATGAAAAGCACTAGTATTCTAAATCCAGTGCATGCTCGATAAAATTCAGTGATCACAATCAATACTGAGTGACATAAAGCTTATGACATGTGAGAGAACCCCACCCCCCACCACCCACCACTTCCTATCTCTACCTTTTCTCGTCTGCTTTTCTCTTCTCTCCTTTGTTAATTTTTATCCTTTTGTGCTCATATTTTGTGTCTTTCATCGTCAGAGTTGTTGTCGTGAAAGAGTTGGAGTTGTATTTGTATCTCTCATACCGAAAAGTTGCTATCGGTTTCATGTTTGGTAAAAAGATTCATCTTTCTTTTATGCTAACCAAGGAGTCCATCATTCATTCTCTAAGTCCAAAAGGAAATGCAACTTTACTACGGCGATGTTTCAAATTTGGGAATTATGTTCCCTCTCAAAACGAATTACATTTTACCAACCGTATCAACAAGTCTTTATGTGGATGAATAGGATTACACCCTCTTAGAGACCATCAATGGCATAAGTATCTTCCCATCTTCAATTTGTCAAATAAAGTCAAAAAAATTATCGCTGAAAGTTTTAATTACTCACTAAGAAAAAGAACATTTTTTTCGTGTAATGAACAATCTGAATCTTTTGAGTGATGTTTTCTACCAACAGAATTATGAATAACGAATAAGTAAAATCTTTTGGAGTGTTTTTTTTTCCTTGATCTTTTACAAATTTAGTCCATATATGAACATTGACTTTACTCGTTATTTTTTGCATAAGTTAGCTTATGAAAGAGTATTGTATATAGCATATGCTTTATATATAAGTTTGACTTGACAGATGATACAAAATCAGAACAAATCAGTTGAGTTAACAGAAAAATCAGAATAAAAATATACAAATATTCTACAAAAAAAAAGTTAAAGAATCTATACTTGAGTTACTGTGAGTTTCGCCTTTGTCGTTATAAAATAATAACTTTAGCAAAGTTCAAATATTAAAAAATGGAATTTCCAATGCACGTAAGGAAAGCCGGCGGCTCCGCCACATTGGAGGTGCAGTCAGTCTCCCACCCATTTTACTTGTAATATTTTGGCCCCTCCGTTAACCATCTGCCTCTCGATAAAACCATTTTTCCTAACCCAGCGCATACTTTTCCAATTCCACAGTCTCTACTTTACGAGACCCCACAAACACAGACCCAACACTGATAGCAAGGTCCCTCATCGCTCGATCAGAGAGGGGAAGGGGAAGAGGAGGGGCAGGGGCAGGAATGGAGCCTGCAGTGGTGGACAGGATCATCGAGCGGCTGGTGGAGGTGCGGTCGTCGAAGCCGGGCAAGCTGGTCCAGCTCTCCGAGTCCGAGATCAAGCAGCTCTGCGCCGCCTCCCGCGACATCTTCTTCAAGCAGCCCAACCTCCTCGAGCTCGAGGCCCCCATCAAGATTTGCGGTAACCCATTTCCCCCTTTTACTCTACATGTCTCTCAGAAGAAGTGTTTGAAATTGGGGGTTTCGCAGTTGCGTGTGTGCAGTCTATTGGGATTTTGAGGTCTGGGTTTGAGAAATAAGCAGAAGTTGTGAAGTGGGTTGACAATATTTGTGGAGAGAAATTTCTCGTTTTCTTTGATGTCCCTTGAAAGTGGATTTGATGTTGCATGTCTAAAGTTGAAGTACTGCAAATTTGCAAAATTTTACGAGGTGGGTTCACATTAGTTGTGGCTATGAACTGGAAAAATGGACGAAGTGCTAAAATGAAAGTTGGTTTATCTGAATAGCAAGGTTAGAGTTTGAGATGCAGTTGGACGGGTATTAATAGAAGCAATCATCAATATAGTAGTGCTTAAATGTTCATATATCTCTTTGGCAAACCGATACTGTTTCAGTTTACTGTCTGGAGCCCTAAGTTTAGAGGTTTTTCTGGAAGGTAAATAATGATGCTATGAAAGTTTCATTTAGGGAATGTTGTTGTCACATTGCAGTATTATTTCCTCTACTTTAGTAAATGAAGCCATTATATTTGTGGGTCTGTGTGTGCTGTATTGTAATTCTATATGCAAAAGATTTTGTTAATCGAAGGACAATGTTTCAGATCTGAGCAACTTAGAGGTCAGAGAGCAACTTAGAACAAGATGAGAGAAGTGCTGGAGAACTCGCACTTTGCATATTGAGACCCATTAAAGATGGTCTGTACTGGTGTTGCGCAGCTGTTATATTTGACGTAAAGGCCGATTCTACGGCTTTTCTTCATATGGACCCACATATCTGTGAGATTACATAAGTACCTCCAAACTTTTTCGTGTCATGTCCGATACGCTACGTTAGGGCCGATATTCTAAACCATGGTCAAGAGCACCAACACAGTTGTTCATGGTCAAATGGAAAAAGACCAGCTTGTGCGTTTGGTTAGGATCTTCCCCTTTTCTGTCTGAGGGTGTATGCGCAGCCCTTGATCCTCATGGACATGTGCAGTCCCTTCTTCCAATAAGCACCAGGAAACATCTAAATAGAAGTGAGTAATCTGAATGATTGAATGGCCAAGGATTATGCAGCTGATGTAAGTTTTCAGATTTCATATTTTTTCAGCACAAGATATAACAGTCAAACACTGTTTTCCGTGCGTAGGCAAGTGCAGTTGATGAGTACCAAGTTTGATCAGTCAACAACTATATATTTTCTGCCATTGTAGAGGTTGCCCAACTGTACTCTGTTGTAGACTCTTTTTTTCAGCAAACGGTACATACTTATCTTAATGCTTGTAAGTAGGTGCCACAAGCCTTTTTTAATGATAGAGCTTAATTAGAAAATGGGGCTACGAACATCCGAGCAAGAAAACATGGCTAAACTTTAGAAAGGTCACTTTGGTACGTCAATATCTTTTAAGGAGTTTTTACTGTTTATGTTTCTAGGTACTTCTCTCTCCAAATGTTAAGAGAAGGCTCCCACTCCTGCAGTAGGGTGGACAATTGCGGGCAATATTTTAACCAAGCTGGTATGGGTAATATACTCTCTGGCTGTGCTTTTTGTACTTTAGGGGTCCCCAGAAATCAGAAATGATCTTTAGTCAGAGATGATCTAAGCTTGAGTTAGATTTGGCTGACGGAATATGGCACTTCTGTTTGTTCGTCAGTATAATTTCTCTCATAACTTCTGAAGCTTCAATTAGCGTTGAGTTGCTGAACTCTAACAGAGTCCTAGGATAAGGCCCAAAATCTATTCTATATGTAAAGGGAAAACATCTTTTAGTATAACACCTCTTTGGTGTTACCAACTACCTATCTAAAATAGTGACAAGTGGCATTCTAAGAATTTTTTTAAAAAATAACACAAAATACAAATCTTAAATAGTAAATAACTACCCATAAAGACATGTTTGGTTTTCATAATTTAAACTTCACTAAAAAAATATAGTTGAAATATATCATAAAGCCCAAACTTGATATTACAAAGATATGATTTTGCTAACTTTATCTTTGCACATGTTTGGTTTTAACAATTTTCAAATTCATTAAAAAACTATAGTTAAAATTAAATTTAAGTTTCATATGATGATAATAATTTGCTAACTTATTTGCCACACGCATGAGTAACTTATTTTTATGCAATTTATGATTCATTTTGCCGAATGTGACAATAAACACTTATGCGTGATGCTTGATTTTGTTTAACAAAATTGATATTATCAACTTTACTTTTGCACACCCATCGCGTGTGCCACGGTGACTCGTTTAGTTAATAATGATACAATTTAAATGCAACAAATTTTGTCAAAGTCGAGGGAGATTGATGTAAGTTGCTGGTATCTTCGCATGGCAGCATTTTGCTCTTAGAACTGCACTTTTGCGATCCTAGTTAGGAGCTCCATGAGATCCCCTCCTTAGCGAACAGTGGAACTCGATCCCATTTGATATACTGATATGTAGAACCAAACAGAGCTATTGAAATTTACTAGTCCCACAGGTGGAACCAAACTATGCTCTATTTTGCCCCCCCCCCCCCCCCCTCACACCTACACAATCTCTCTCACAAATTGACCCAATGTAACGCTTGTTTTTAACTTGATTCTTTCCCAGTCTAAGAAGCTGATAGCCACTTGATGTGATGGGATATCAAGCATAGGTGCATCATTTTGGCTGACATACCAGCACTAGGTGTTAACCAGGTATGGGTGCGCACTGGTTGCGTGTCCAATATGATTACTTTTTTAGTTAATTTTTTTATTCTTGGGTGCTACCCGGAGATGGCAGAGATACGGCTGGGACTTGCACTGGATGAGGGGTTAACGACCTAGGATTTCTGGCAGAGAGGAGAGAAGTAGGAGGAGGAGGAGAAGAAGTAACAGTTACCGGAGATTAGAGGCAGCAGCAGCGAGGGGCGATAGGAAAGGTACATCTGCGGTGGTGTTCAGCTTTAGCTGCCGATTCCGGCAGCAATTCCGAGGAGTGTGAGTCTGGATTTATCGTCAATGGGGCGTTTGAGTGAATTTAACCACACGTTATGTTTTACGTGGGTAACGGTTGTTTCCAACTTTAATATTTTGCTAGGTACTAGTTTATTAACTTTAATATGAACTAGCCCCAATACTTCAAACAAAATATGGTAATACCAGCAGTTGTACAAACTTTATCGTATTTGACTATACACTATCAATATTTCAGAAACAATCCCACCAGCTTAACAAACTTTTTACCAGAAATAGTGTGTTATAAGTATTTGCTCTATCCCTGCCGCAACCATATCCCTTTTTCTTTTTTTTTGAAATACGACATATATGTGTATCCGCATGTACACCAGAATCCATGCTCCCTAGGTGATGAGTGTAAAAATGTGACAATTAACCAACACTTAGTGGTATTTCCAAGACAAAAGCAAAATGTTTACTCAAAGATGATGCGTAGGATATATATTGAAAGTGTTAATAGATTTTGTATAATTACTCAATCCGCTTCAAACCTTAGATTCTTCTAGGTTTGGAGTGGCTTAAATTAATAAATGATCCTCCGCCCCCTCTCCCACTTCGTTTACCTATGCCTGTTAGAATGGTTTGCTTTCTCAATAAGTGTTAAGTTACCATCCGTTTCGAAAGCCTTAAGAGCTTGTTTGGAATTGATTATCAAAAACTGATTTTAGATAATTAAAAAAAAACATAAATAGTTTCAATCAGTTGTTAGCAGGGTCAGTTTCCGTTTGGCAAAAGTTACAAAAATACATGCTGAAAGTCGTGAAAGGTGTTTGGCTAAAAAGTGTCTGCAAGTTTTAATGTGAAAAAAGGACAAAGAAGAACATGAAAGAACTTGCAAGATTCTCAATATTTTCTGTTAACATATATTTCAAGGAAAGCAAACTATATACTGTAGCTATTTCTTAATTGAGGACCAAATAACCTTGAAAGAAAATGCAAAGAGCAAAAATAGGGTTTATAAAAACCTCCTTTCTAGAAATTCTAATAGTATAGTTCGTATATCATATACTGTTAGTGAAACTAATTAATACCTCCACTCAATCAGTGGTCTCTTTCTAATAGGACCCAATAGAATTCATTTTCATAAACAAGTGTCATTTTGGGAAAATTGTGAGCGCAATCTAGTACTTTTGTTGGTCAAATATGTCTCTTCAAAAGTATTTAATGCTATAAATCCCACTTTTGTCATTTACGCTTTTAAACACTTTTTCTGGTTTTGAGGAGTGTTTCAAACACTTCGGTTTTTTCACCAAACTCCACACAAACATGTTAAATTGTTTAACACAGGTTTGACCACCCTAGAATCAATCTCAAATGGGTTGTTGAGAATGAGCCCAACATTACATATCATGCTTAACACTCTCCCTCACGTGCAAGTCCTAAATTGAACGTGGAGAGACAAATGAAGATGCATTACTAAGTTCACAAATAAACATAGTGCATATTGCACTATAATAAAGGGGGACATAATATGCAAGCCGGTAGAATCTAACCAAGACCTTGCTCAACGAGCATGTTAAGTTACCATATGTTCTAAAAGCTTACACTGTTAGAGAATGGGTCCAACAATTTATATTATGCTTAACAATAAGTACTACAAGGGTAAGAGTTTCTATGTGATTGAGTGTTATCTTCTTCTTTTTTTCCCCTGTTTTACTTGGGGTGGGGCTGGGGGAAACTTTCTTGCACTTCTGTGTTTGGGTGCTGGACTTGATGAGTGCCTAAGTAGATGGACACTGACAAGCCTAGGACGAAGTTTGTTTTGGCGATGCCTAAACGAGCCTGAAGCTTATCTGCATTGTTGATATATTTAAATCTGTTATTATTAGATTTTACTGTGTTACGCCGTTATTAGAATGGCTTATAGCTATTAATATGCCGTAGTACACGCAATGTGCTACAGACTTCGTTGAATTCCTTTATTGGGCTCAGTTATGTTTTCTGTCTTGTGCAAGTGCATCATTTAAAATCCGGGTAAATCAAGTATCATAACTGAGGCTCTGAGTAACAATCAGAGGCAAAATTTAATTAGTGGAATTGTTGTCTTTCTTGTGCATATGCATCATTTAATCCCACATCAATCAAGTAGGCCATCTGAGGCTCCGAAACACAATCAGAAGCAAAGCTGTTTTCCAGTTTTAATTACTCTGAAACAAGTGATGGCTTACTTTTCTCTGCTGTGTAGGTTGAGCATTTCTTTCGTATCAAAGCATTATGGATATTGACATGTGATTTCTTACTTAGTTTTTTTTATCGTTTTCATTTTGTGGCTTCAGGTGACATTCATGGGCAATACAGTGATCTATTAAGGCTTTTTGAATATGGAGGTTTTCCTCCTAAAGCAAATTATCTATTTTTAGGGGACTACGTTGATCGTGGCAAGCAGAGTTTGGAAACAATTTGCCTCTTGCTTGCATATAAAATTAAATATCCTGAGAATTTTTTTCTTCTTAGAGGAAACCATGAATGCGCTTCTATTAATAGGATATATGGCTTTTATGATGAATGTAAGCGCCGGTTTAATGTGAAACTATGGAAAGCTTTTACGGATTGCTTTAATTGTCTTCCTGTGGCGGCTCTGATTGATGACAAGATATTGTGCATGCATGGGGGCCTCTCTCCTGATCTTTCAGACTTGGATCAAATTAGAAATCTACCTCGTCCTACTGCTATTCCTGACACTGGTCTGCTCTGTGATTTACTCTGGTCGGACCCCAGTAAGGATGTCAAAGGATGGGGAATGAATGATAGAGGTGTTTCATTCACTTTTGGCCCTGATAAGGTCTCAGAGTTCCTAACAAAGCACGATTTGGACCTTGTGTGTCGTGCTCATCAGGTAATTCTGGCTACATTTGTTATTCGACCAACCCATACTGGTCATTAAATTACTTCTTTTGGCGCAGGTTGTGGAGGATGGGTATGAGTTCTTTGCTGACAGACAGCTTGTTACCATATTCTCAGCCCCCAACTATTGTGGTGAATTTGACAATGCCGGTGCAATGATGAGTGTCGATGAGAACTTGATGTGCTCTTTCCAAATTCTGAAGCCAGCAGAGAAGAAAAATAAGTTCATGATGTCCACAAAAATGTGATCGGTGCATTGCTGCGCTCTAGCTTTCCAAGGTCAGATCAGACTCTTGTTGCACTGCCAATTTCATTGCAAAAATTAAGTTCACGATCTCCAGAAAATGTGATTGATTCATCATAAATAGGTTCATGAATGTGCACTTAAAAATGTGGTTGGTGCATTATTGTATTATTGCTCAAGTCTTAGTTTCTTCTTTCTTTTGCAGTGCTTGCTCCCTTTTTTTTAAACTTACTAAGTTAAAAGCCAGCAGAGAAGGAAAAGAGAAAAAAAGGAAGAATTAAAAGGATAAAACATGATGAGAAGGGAACTTCGATTGATGCATTACTGCTCTCTAGTTTTCTAAGGTCCATTCAGTATTGTTTCTCAAGTTCTCTAGCCCTAATTCTTTAGTATTCTTGTTGCAGTTTCATTTTTATTGCTCATGTTCCTTTTTCATCGAATCTATATTGACATGGATTCTTAGGGTGGAGATTGATGTGCAACTTTGACTGTTTAGCCTTTAAGTTCTTTCCTTGATTCGTTTATTAAATCATCCGAAACCGTCATCTGAAACGGCTTGAGATTTGTAAGCAGTGTAATAGAAGCCTTACATTCAATTTCACATTGATGAACTTTTATTTTGTTTTTAAAATCAGTTTGCCACTGATACTGTTCCCCATGTGTCGTGTGGGGCACAGTAATGTGAATGAATTTGGAATGTCACTTGGATAGGATGAAGAAGGAGTAAGGTATCTCATATGGTAAATTGTATCGTATAAAGAGCAAACAAAGAATAAAGTAAAATCCTTTGGCTGAGTAGCTTTGGAT
Source organism: Escallonia rubra (assembly GCA_033065855.1). NCBI lineage: Eukaryota > Viridiplantae > Streptophyta > Magnoliopsida > Escalloniales > Escalloniaceae > Escallonia > Escallonia rubra. The sequence goes on along the minus strand of JAVXUO010002909.1, from coordinate 453,324 downwards.
GCATTACATTAGATATAGATCCAAAGGTTCCTTTTAGCACTGTAGCTATTTGTGGGTTTGTGTTAGAGCAATACTTGTTTGCCTTTGTCTGTTAGTCTGAGATATTTGTCGTGCAAAGACATTTGAATCTGCAGTTGAGAAAAAGCTTTCGATGTCACCACTTGAGTTCATTTCTCTGACGTTCCCTGCTTTACTTGGTGTCAAAATGACCTTATGCGTGGCTGAGATTATTAGAATCTGTTGAATGTGTTCTTTTGACAATACAGATGCGCCTTTTATGGCTTTGACCTCAGCATTGTGTTTCATTCAGTTGTGTTTTTTTCTTAGCGAGACCAAGCTCAAATCTCTCCACCTTTGCTACTTCATTACCAATTTACCAGTTTCATGATCTTGACATCTTGATGTCTTTCTCTTGCAGACATCTATCTATGCTCGAAGGGATGGTTGGTGTTGCCGCTCTCTGAATCTGCTCTAACACAAGGGGAAATGAGCACTTCGCTTCCTCATCCTGCTGGCTTAAACTTTCATAGTGCAATCGCTGCTCAGATTGGCATAAGCTCTAAGTTCAATCTTATTTTTTACCTCTTTTATAGGGACTGTGGTACATGTACATACATTTAGTTCGGCTTTGGACGACGGTTCCAGAAAAAAGTTCTCATCCCCAACTGAAGACTGATCTTTCCCAGGAACCTCTTAGGCTGGTCAATTACGGGGCAGTTTGTATTGATGAGTTAAGCATTCTCTAAGTAACACCATCATAGTATTGGTTGGTTGTCTTGAGCAATTGTAGTTTCAACTCAACTTTCACTTCCCTTTTGTTACAGAGAGGGGAACTATGTTGCAGATCTGCTTGCCAAACATAGGTCAAGTTCATCATTTTAAGGTTGTTAGTTATCATTGAGGGCAGAAAAGGTTCCAAAATAGCGTCACCAATTTTATTTTATTATTTTCAGACACTCGTGGTTGTTTATTGACCATCATGAACTCTTCCCTGCATGTGTCAAACGTACTCTGGACCACGTTTGATGCTTGTATGAGGAAAGACGTATAACAGAGCTACGTTCTGCTCGGTTTATCAGAAACTTGCAGTCCATCTGAACCCGAAATGGATTAGCGTGCTGTTGTTGAGAGCGACGATCACAAAGATTTGCTCATAATCCGTGTCCTTGGAGCTTGAGACTTAAGAAGCTCGTTTTCCGGCTAGAAAAGCTCTAAAAATGCAGTTGCCTTGTCCTCCGGATTTAGTTTAAGTAGTAAACTTATCTCCCTTTCAGACTTTCAGTCATCACTTTCGTCTTCCACTCTCTAATTTTTACTTTCGCTTGACGAACCAATGACTTAGCTCTCGGTTAAAGAGAAGTCACTCTCAGTTAATGATGAGAGTTAGTATAGGTAAGATAGATATATATATATATATATATATATATATATAAGATTGTCCAAATTGGCCCTAGAAATTCGATATGCAAATCTCAGAACAAATTTGGAAAAAAAAATAAGATTTACCCAACAAACTCAGGTAGCGTTTGAAAGAGTTTTTGTTTTCAGTTTCTTACTCAATTTTGAAAATTGAAAAAAAAAATACCACCGTTTGACAGACAATTTAGTTTTTTTTCTCTTCAGTTTTATAAACCACATTTCTATATAGGGTTGTTTTTGAAAACTCCCCTCGTGTTTGGAACAGTTTTTTTTTTTTTTTTCTTTTCCAGTTTTGAAAACTGGAAAAAATTATTGGCGTTTGACAGACAGTTTTAATTTTTATTTTCCTTCAGTTTTATAAATCAGTTTACAAAATGGGGTTGTTTTTGAAAACTCTATTATGGAGTTTTTAGTTTTTGTTTTCTCTTTTGAGATACACCTTTCAATTTTCATCACCAACACTTATCACTAAATAATACCAAACCACCAACATTGCCAACCATCATACCCATTGAGTGTCACCATTGACCAACACCCCTGAACACCAAACTACAAACACCGCCAACAACTACAACCACTGACTGTCGATTTGTCACCACGACTGATCAACACACCCAAACACCAAACCTGCCAAAATGGCCAATCACCATAGCCGCTGACCACCGCCACCACCACAAGCGACCAACATGCACAAACACCAAACTCACGAACCACCAACTATCATAGCCACTAATAACTACAACAACTACAACAACCACCACAACCATTGACCAACACCAACCAAACACCGAACCCTCTAACATCGGTCACCATCACGGCACCACCACGTCCTTAAATCCAAATTTGCCATCATACCGACCACCATTGTCCTGCAAGAATTACTATCACAAGATTTCATATATCGATTAACCCTACTATCTTTGACATGCGTAGGTAAATTACAAGTCATTCAAACTCACTCACCCAATCAAACCCAAACAAGCCCTAATTCGCAAGCTAGTGTGTTAATGTCATAGCAGTAGTTGGATGGTGGCAGAGGATATGTGTTGGTCGTGGTGGGAGCGTTTCTGGTTGTTGAACATAAGAGCTCAGAAGAAACTCTCAAGTATTGAAAAATGAAAGAAAATAAAGAAAGTAAAAAGATGAGAGGAAAAATAAAAAAGAAAAACAAAAGTGAAAACTAATTATACAAAACTACTATCAAACAACCCATCAATTTTGTAAAAAAAAAAACTCAAATAAGTTTTGATTTTATTGAAAACAAAAATTAAAAACTGAAATGAGTTTCAAATACACCCACTCACAAACTTTCCATTTTTGAATTTCCTTTCTCCATCCCACTCACAAGTACTAAGGGGTCTTTTAGATCTAGATCACTAGACCCCAAAAATTACCAATTGCACCACCCAACTCAGTTTTGATTTTTGATTTTTTTCTTTTTAATATTGTTAATAAATTGGATCAATGGAACCATTATCCGCCCACTAACAGATAATGTGTATTTGTTAGTCTGGATTATTACAGTTAATTAGAGGATATTTATCTCCTAAGTGTTTGAGGTAAAGTCAGTCTCTAATTGTATCTCTATATAAAGGCTAGAGATATCCCAATAAGTCAGAGGTCATAGCAATAAACCCTCTCTCTAGAGCAATCACCAAGCTCTAGGATTTGGTTCGTGGACGAAGAATTCGACTCTAGTAGCCGTTTTTGTACCTGCGAAAAAGATCAAGCGTGTTGGAGGCTCGTAATAACAAGGATCCTACATCGGAATTTTCGGAAATTTCGTACGGTATGTTTCCGAACCCATTACGTTATGTGGTAAGCGAATAGTTTCAACAAAGATTTACCTTTCGACTTTTGTTGGAAGCATTTTATGTCTCTGACTCTCTTTGATCTTCATCACCAACACATATCACCCAAGAATACCAAACCATCAACATTGCCGACCACCATACCTTTTGACCGCCACCACCACTATTAATGCCCAATACCCCCCGAACACCAAACTACAAACGCTGTCAACCACCATAGCCATTGACCCCGATATGCCAACACCGCCAACGACCATAGCCACTAACCATTAACCAACACCCACAAATAGCGCCAACCACCATAGCCACTGATAACCACAACCACCACCATTAACCAACACCGTCGAACACCAAACCCTCTAGCGTTGGTTACCACCGCGGCACCACCACTCGTCTAAATACAAATTATCATCATATCGATCACTACTGTCCCTGCAACAAACACCACCAAAAGATTTCATCCATCAATTAGCCTTAGTATCTTCAATTTGCACATGTAAATTCAAAGCCAATCAAACTCATTCACAAAATCAAACCCCCAATCAAACCAATGAAGCCATAATTCGCAAGTTAGTATGTGACTGTCATAGCAGTTGTTGGACGGTGACAGAGGAGACGTGTTACTCGTTGTGGGGACGCTTCTGGTCGTTGAGCATATGAATTCAGAAGATGCTCTCAAGTATTGGAAAAAAACTGTATCAAACAACCCATCAATTTTGTAAAAAATAAAATAAAATTTAAAGAGATTTTGGTTTTAATTTTTTTTAAAATAAAAACTAAAAACTGAAATGAACTTCCACCCGCAAACTTTCCATTTCCGAATTTCCTCTCTCCATCCCACTCACAGGTGTTAAGGGGTCTTTTTAAATCCGGACGAGTAAAGCCCAAAAATTACCAAGTGCACCACCCACCTCAGTTTCCCCTTTTCTCTACGCATCTAATTCAAAAACAGTCTCACAATTTGAAATTCAACACGAATTCAAATACCCTTATTTTTACAAAAATAGTAAGAGCAGCAACCTTCAACATTTTCTCAGTAAATCGGCGAGAGAGAGTGTGTCGATGAACTTCGCCGATCCGTCAATGCCGCTGCTGGCCGCGGCCGGCGGTGACACCGTGAAGCTGTTCGACGTCTCCGTCGAGCCCGACGATCCCTGCACCCTAAGCTACACTCCCTCGCCGGGCCATCAGGTCAACTCAGTCAAGTGGAATCACACCAGTGAGTCACACTCGGGCACTAACTTGGATTCCTCATTTTATGTTAATTTTGCCTTTTGTATTCTTATGTTCGATTGCCAAAATTTTACGGACAGATATGGTGGTGGCGAGTGCCGGAGACGATAAGAAGATATCGTTGTGGCGTAAGAATGGGAAGAGCATGGGCACTGTCCCGGTGGCCGGCAGAGATTCCGGCGATAACGTCGAGGTAATTATTTTCTTGCGATATGATTTCAGCCTTTTTTTAAAGTTATTTTTCAAATGACGTGGGTTAATGCAGTTTTGAAAAGCGGTTTGCCACTACGGTTTGCAGTTATTTCAAAATTACCACTGCCACATCATTTTGGATTTAACTTTTGAGATTGACGTAAAATTATTAATTCGACATCATTTGGGAACTAACTTTTGAGTCTGAAGTAAAAGTATTAGTGCCACGTAATTTTGGAATTAACTCATGGAAAGTTGAGGAATTTATCTTTGCTCTTTGAGTTTGTTCCGTAGGCATAGAATTGACCGTGCTAATACAAGAGACATGGTTGGTAGTCTAGGGATTTAAGGATCAGAATTATACATGTGTGGTTGGAAATCAATGACATGTTGAATTTCAAATTCCATGGTTCGTATTCTGACAACATTAAACTTCACAAGTAGAGTAAGAGGCAAATTAAAGCTGTGCGTCGTGACAGGCTAGTTGGGGATAATCCAGACTTGTAATATAGTAAGATAGAGATTGCATTTATTGGGTAATGAACATCAAATGAAAATTATGGAGTCCAATGTTGTAGTGACCAAGTATGTAATTGCTTAAGATAGATATGAATAAAGTCCTTATATTGAAGTAGAAGTTGATGAAAAACATAGAACCAGATATAGTCAACAATTCTGGAAACTGAAGAATATTGAGCTATACTACTTGACCAATGTCCATGGAAAAGAACGAGCCTTTACTGCAAATTCAGATTTCTCCGTGGTGATACTTCTGCAGAGATTTTAATAGTTTTCCTTTGTAATGCTTAGAAGGTTTTGGCACATCTTTGGACATTGGGATGGCGACTCCCATCCAGTGCAAAGTGCAAACTTAATGTCCTCCATAAGCTATGAACTTAATTGAATACTCATATACATGGCAAAAGCTACAGCCTTTTACTTGATTTAAGTTTGCAGTCCTGCTTGCTCAAGTAAAATATTGGAGTTTATTCATTTTATTACCTAAGTTTCTTTTATTACAGAAAATTAAAGTGATTAATTTCCAAGTTTGACTGGAACTTTCACTTATACTGTCACAGGAGTCTATATTTTCTATCAACTTTAGCAACAAGGGGTCGAGATATATTTGCTCTGGGGGAAGTGGTCAAATTGTAAAAATTTGGGATCTGCAGAGGAAGCGATGTATTAAATGGTTGAGAGGTCACACTGATACAATAACAGGTGCAATGTACAATTGCAAGGATGAGCACTTAGCTTCGATCAGTCTTAATGGGGATCTCATTATTCACAACCTTGCTTCTGGCGCAAGGGCGGCTGAACTTAAGGATCCTAATGGACAGGTCTATACTTTGCACGAACTTTAAGTTTGTTATGAAGCTACAAAGAATCATAACTCTTGGCCTTTGTTTTAATGTAACATTGTTTCCTGATATGCTAGATGTTTATTTGATGGTTCTGAGACCAGGTTTTGAGAGTGTTAGACTATTCTCGGATTAGCAGGCACCTAGTGGCTACAGCTGGTGATGATGGATCCATTCATGTGTGGGACACAACTGTTCGCAGCCCTAAGGTGATAATATTTTATTGAACTTAGATGAAAAAACATGATTATTACCTCAAATTATTTCTCAAAGGGACTCTGGTAGTTTTTTCATGATTTACACAATTATTGACACTTCTTTTGCTTTTGAATCAATCTTCTTGTGGAGAAAGAGTTATGCCAGTCAAATCATGAAATATTAGTAATAGTTTCATCCTACAGAACTTAAAGACCAGATTTCATTCCACTGACTGCATTTCTTATTCTATCAATCTTGTCTTTTTCCGGCTTTCTACCCTTTTGCCAAATCTGGTTTAGTGTTTTCGGCAATATTTCAGACTGTATGAAAACTTGTTGAAAGTAGTTTTGAGAATTTCCAATGCTCACATACTGCCATGGTATTATATTCAGAAAATCAAAAAACTCATTTTTTACGTGGTACCACTCTGAAAATTTTGAGAAAAGGTTGAAGGTTTTTAAGAATTAAATTCCCTCAGTGTGAATAATCTGATTTGGGATATGAATGAGCCTCGTACATGTTTAGTAAAATCTGAGATGGCAATTTGAGGTACTTGTTAACATGGTTTGAAAAGGTATGTAGATAGCGTACTTCTGGAAGTGCAAAAGGCGGAAGAAAAGGGTACCCAAACATTGCCAAATGCATCTGCTTCTATGATTTGGTTCTATACTTTAATTGTACTCTAAAATTTTATTTACTGGTTGTTGCTTAGACTCCACAGGGTTCTTGGTTGAAGCAACATTCCGCTCCAACTGCTGGTGTTAGCTTCTCACCGTCAAATGATAAGGTCTTCTCTTTAGCATGATCTGTCTTATGCTTAACAATAGTGAATTGATTCTTGCAATCTAAAAGCCGCAAATTAGATATTAGCTGAGTTAAGAATTTTTACTCCTGGCACAATGGCAGATGATTGCTAGCGTTGGTCTGGACAAAAAGTTATACACATTTGACTTGGTGTCTAAGAAAGTATCGTCATGCACTCCTTACGATGAGGCACCTTTTTCTTCACTGGCATTTAGAGATGATGGAATCGTACTGGCGGCAGGAACAAGCAGTGGCCGGGTGGTATTCTACGATGTTCGTGGAAAGCCCCAACCTTTTACAGTTCTTCGCGCTTTTGGCAATTCTGTGGTCAGTCCCTCTCTCTCTCTCTCTCCAGTATTTTGCTTTCAATATCTCCTAGTTTGGGGATTTTCATACTCTCTTGCTCAATATTTTGCCTTTTTTTTTTGGTGAAATAACCAGGAAGCGTGTTGCGGTAATATGTTCAACCTTAAGATTGCCTTTTAAGGGGAAAAAAACATCTTATGTTGAGTATTTGTGTACCTTCAGCCGTGTAAAACAGCAGTGGTTTCGTTGGATTCATACGAGTATCGTCGTTATTTTATCCTTTATCTTCACTCTCTGTGTAGAAATGACAGATTTCTCTGCTTGATTTATCCAAAATTTTCTCTCCACTTCGCTGCACAACTTAAATTTTTGATACACATAATTTTTCTTACTTGGATATTCTTGGATATCTTCTCTTTTTCTCAATCTTCACACTTCACTCTCGGATGTGGTTTTTAGTACATAAGCTTTTGTCAGAATCCTGCGGTTGCATCTCTTGTTTATAATGTTGGTGCTTGCATTCTGATTTTTGAGGTAAATGGATGTTTCTACTACTTGTTTACCTTGAAGGTATGTGCCAATTAACATCTGTGGTCAACATCTTCAAATTATAATTCTGAACACGCTTAAGCATAATGAAGGTTTCAGATAATTTCTTGACAATGGTTCATGTTAGGTTTGTGTCTTTGATTTTATGAGGTTCGGTGGTGGTTTTGTTTTTGGATGGTGTTTGGTGGTGGATGATTAGGGCTGTGATGGTGAAGATTGTAAATTTGAAATTGGTGAGAATTACAGTGTGAGGTGGTGCCATACTCGATAGGATGTGGTTTATCTTCCCTTACTTTTTTTTTTGGTTTTTTGAGTTAAAAACCCTGGGGCTGGAAATCTTTTGTTTCTTGATGGTGTTTGGTGGTGGATGATTAGGGCAGTGACGGTGAAGATTGTAATTGGTGAGAATCGCCTTGCGAGGTGGTGCCATACTCAATAAGACATGGTTTATCTTCTTTTGATTTTTTTGGTCTTATGAATGTGCATAATTGTTTGTGAGGGCGAGCCTTGGGTAAACAGTAAGGTTGCTGCATTGTGATATGGAGGTCATATGTCATGTTCCTTAATGGCATAACTAAATTGGTACGGTGGTGAATGTAGGGAGTTTGCTAATATCATCATTGATTATGTTCTATCTATCCACCCATAATTTTGCCTTGTAATAAATTGTTCTTTTTTTGACACCAATGATAGTACTCTAGTTATTGAGTAATTATGCCCATTGTATTGATAGCGCCATATTATGCTGTTCGTTAGGCTGTCACAAGTCTATGCTGGCAAAGATCAAAACCTGTTCTTGTGAATGAAAACAATTGCACAGCTGATACTGCCCTTTTGGGAGGCTCCGTGGAGGATTCAATCCTTATGCCTGACCCTCTTCCTTCTGTGACGTCATCGAGCCTTTCTACAACCACATCAGTATCGGGTTCAAGAAATTCTGGCCGTTTGGGTCCCTCTGCAGAGTCATTTTCTTTCTCAGCTGCCAGCAGTATGTCTACGGGGGAGGAAACACCACTTCGGAGCACGTTGTGGACTGGTGGATCATTGGCTAGGTTACGTCCATCTCGTAGCAACTTCAAGGATGATATGGAAGTTTTTTCTCCGCTTGTGGAAGTTCAGCCAATTACACCTTCGCTAGATAAATTTTGGAATGAGCATGAGGGAACAAAGAAAGGCCAAGATAAGAAACCATCTTCGTTGTTTCCTTCATCTAGAAACTTCCCTCTCCCTGAGGAAGCAGGCAACAATCCTCATCCAAGTTTTGACTGGAAATCTAGTTTGACGTCGAAACAGGTTTGCTGCTCCGCTATCTCCACTTCTCCTTTTTTTAATTTAGTATTGCGAGCTCATCAATTTTCTGGTAGTTACTTAATCAGAGGTATACATGAAGCTTTCATGTGCTGCATTTGCTGTTCATTTGACCAGTTATAAGTCGAAGTTTGATCTTGCCTCCAGTATCTTAATCCTAAAATTTGTGTTGGTCTAAGAAACTGATAGGTGAGTTCTCATCAAATTGTTTGGATTCTTTAGAAACTGCAACATTCTCATTTGCGGTTGGAGTGATTCACAAATCTTTATTTGTCTGTTATCAATTACCTCGAAGAAGTTTTGGGGGGCATTTCATCTAGAAGGTCACATAGTTAAATTAACAAAAGTCGTGGATAAGGCGCATTCATTGGAGTACTGCACAAATGACAAATATTTTGTGTTCCCAAAAAGTACACCATAGCTGTACCTTCCTGTCTTGTATTTTTCACTCTCATAAGAGCTTCACAATCCAAATTATTTCCATAAGAAACTAGGGTATGAAACTCGGCCCTTTAAGTATTAACCTTTTCTTTTTCATTGTCTTACTTCATGTTGCTCAAGGTAGAGTGATGATAATTTGTAATATGAATGCAGGTAAAACAAAAGATCTTCCAACTATTGCATGTTGCTTTTTGAAATGCATTTGTGAGTGGTGCGTGTAACTTCTTAATTCCCTAAGGAGGTGATGGTATTTAAAATGCGAATGCTGGTTTTTATGCATGTTTAAGGCCAAACTGAAAAAGAATGTCTGGTCAATGGGGTCTTCTTGTTAAATACCCATATCGGAAACTGTTGCCTAGGGTCTGTTAGTGGCCCCAAGCTGTTATACAACTTTTCTTTTCCACACCATTTAGAGCAAGGCTTTTCCTTTCCCCCTATGGAGATTCTGATTTTATTGAGTTAATGTAGGATGAGACCTCTTCCTTCTCGAACTTGCTTTCCCCACCCTCATCTTTCAGGAGCTATGACTCTTCCTCCATAACGCCTCCAGAAGCTTGGGGCGGTGAGAGATTGTCAGATAAATTCACTCACCAACGTCAGTCAGTCACGCTGCCTTCTCGTCTTGCAATGTCTGGATCCATGTTATCTGGATTTCAAGATCTCACTTTGTCTACAAGCCAGGCCAGTACGAGCTCCTTAACAACTTCAAGTCTGAGCTTCTCAAATTTACGATCCGGAGAAACCTCGTCCAGTCAAGAAACTTCATTGGTATTTCCACGTAGACTTTCGAGTTATGCCGAGAGAATAAGCACCACTCCGTCCTTCAGTGATGGTACATCTCTTGCAGTCAGTTCGCCCAAAACTAAGAAAACAGGAGCTGAGACAAGGGAAGAACTTTTGAATAGCCTGTCGTCCAGGTCTGATGTATCATCTGCCACTGAAGCTGGGATTCTTCCCACCATGAATGTAAGAAATATTTCGATGGTTTTCCCTTAAATCTTTTTCTTATTTCTGGCTACAAATGTGATATTGACAGAACACTTGCAATGACTCGTCGCCATTAACACTTTCAGCTGTGTAATTTTTCAAAGAGCAAGCTCATGAAGGTGTATATGATGTTGAATTATTGCAAGTGGCTCAATATTACAGTGGGTTGTCAATTGACTCGCAACAATTGTGACAGGGTGGAATCACACAACCCCAGAACTCCTCACAGCAGCCTGATGCACAGCAGGGAACTTCCTTTACACTTAAGCTGTTTCAACGCACTCTTGATGAATCTCTTGCCTCTTTTCAAAAATCCATTCATGAAGACATGAGGAATCTACATATAGAAATTTTAAGGCAATTTCACATGCAGGAGGTTTGTATCTGATACCATACCATAGTTTTTCCTTTGTTGTTTTGGTTTTTTCCAACTTTCAAAATTATTTTGCAGATGGAAATTTCGAGCGTGATGAGCTCAATCATGGAAAACCAAGCTGAGCTCATGAAAGAAGTTCAGTCACTCCGCAGAGAAACCCAGCAGCTCCGTCAATTACTGTGAGCACTACCTGAGATTCATTTCTTTTATTTCTTCTTAGTGTTGTGTATTTTGTGTTCTAGCTCAATGTTCTAGTGGTGGGGGATTGGGGGTGGGGCTGTTAAGAAAACCACAGCAAAAAGCAGGTTGACTGTGTATAGATGGGGAGAGTAATGTATAGTTTCTCTTATGCTTCTGCAACGGTATCCTTCGATGCCTATTATTTGACCTCACGAGTGCAGAGATCAAGATACTGTACTACCATAGATCGAAATGTTATAACTTGACATTCCATACATGGGAATGATCGACGCTTACCCTAAATTTGGTTGGGATACTGCGAAGTTTGGATTGGTCTTTGTTGATTTGGCCGGATGATTTGTACCTGAAAACAATTGACAATTTGACAAGAATTTGACCTGCGTTGGAGTTAATTAAATTGTGCAACAATTACAAGCCTTGGCCTTGATGTATGGATCCATGTGCACACACATAGTAGAGAGCATAAAGTTGGTGCACCACATCATTTGTAGAAGAATAAATGCCACTATTTTTCTGTCAGCAACAGAGTGATCAGCTGAAACAACACTTCTTTGCAATATTCTTGTACGAATTCCACTTTTGCAGAGAGCACATAATACATCATTTGATCCCATTCAAGGCTGCCAATTACCAGTAGAAGTTATCCACAGCTATTGTTCAAGTCTCGCCCAAACCAACTAGTCTCCCCCCTCTCACTGATCCGATCTACAATTGTTACAAGGGAACTGCTTATGATGCTTCCATCTCTGACTATACTGAGATGGAAAGAAATGCCTAAGCTTCTCATTGTATCAGGAACTTGATTGTAGAAATACTCTTGCAAACCAACAAGAGGAAACCCATCTCCTACTTCAAGAATCTTGGTCTGAGGAACTAGCCAAAACAGACATGGTAGGCCAAGTGCGATTTTGATGCCTCATTTGTTGCCGGTGGCTCTTCTAAGTATGGGAAACAGGATCTCCTCATACAAGGTGACAGAGTAATGTCCCAATGGCCGCCAGAGACTCAGCACTACCTGGTGGGATCTCAAAATTTCAACCTATCATTCAGTTCATTTAACTATTCTAAGTGAGTTGATCATATGGTTATCATGTTTAATACGAGTTTTGTCTCCTCAACTTTGGTCACGGTCACAAGTCTCCATGGATCTTGTTTACTCCCTGCCGATGGCTATTCATTGCCTTCAGTTATTGTAGCTTTTCACGAAAGCTGCAGATTAAATTGCATTAGAATGCACGAGTGTGTTCCTTTGTTCCTCTCATCTTTGCTATAGGCAAGTGAGGGCCAGCCCTGGGGCAACCATATGGTTTAGCTCCATTGTGATCTGGAGGTCAATAATGCCGCGAAGGAATTTGAATTCTTTTCTCTGTTATTCTTGAGTTTACTTGAATGGCGTAGAGATCTGAAGAAAGTATTGTTGTTTGGGCCCTCACTGATGATGAGGATAACGTTGTCATGTTCACTTAAGATTAACTAAATCTGATTGGATTTGATAATTTTGTCTAGTGTTGAAAGTTTGTTAAATTGTCATGTTTTGGGTTTTTTTTATATGATTTTATTCGTTTAATTCACTAATATCTATTAAAAAGAAAAATTGCGCTTCACTTTGGAAAAACGTACGCTTGCACTTTGCGCCTAGACTCTAAGGACCATTTGCGCTTTAGGTGCTATGCGCCTTTAATAACTATGGACTGAACACTAGCCCGTAGGTTTAAAAATCTTTACCTATCATTTCGTTCGTTTCACTATGTTAAGGGAGTTAACCATATGAGTATCATGTTTGATACGAGTTTTGTCTACTCAACTTTGGTCAACGTCACGAGTCTTTTATTCCCTGCCGATGAGTAGCCTTCAATTATTGTAGCTTTCTCACGAAATCTGCAGATTAAATTGCGTAAGAATGCGCAAGTATGTTCTGTTTTTTCCTCTTTTCTTTGTTATAGGCAAGTGAGGGCAAGCCCTGGGGCAACCGTATAGTTTAGCTCCATTTTGATCTGGAGGTCAATAATGTTGCGAAGGAATTTGAGTTCTTCTCTCTTATTCCTGAGTTTATTTGAAGGGCATAGAGATCTCTACCTTTGGACTTCTGTGACTCTTCATGTAACAAATCAAGGGTTTGCTGGAAAAGGTAGGTCTGTCTCTCTTATTGCTGCAAATAGGACCTGCATTAAGGTTTAGGGGGCAGCAATGCTGCACCCTCTAATGGGAAAATGCCCTTCCAAGACAGCAGACTACAAATCTAATGCTCATACTAACCATGAGAATGAAATTTGCAATGCCCCAATTTACGTTATGTGACACCAAGCAGTATGCCACAACATAGTGCAAAGTTACACCAGTTTTTTTTTTGGTAGAACTGCAATTTATATATGATTCGTCGGTATGGACATTCGAACTCGGAACCTCAAGATTATTTCTCAAGACCTTTGCCACTTCATCCATTCCTTAGGGTTAAACTTCCACGAGTTAAAGGGTTGAGATGTCGGTCAGATATGGGCCAAGTCAACAGCTATACGTGTTAGTTTCTGTTTGTTCACACGGAGCACAAACAAATGGTCACCTCACTTGCATCTCCTAGATAATTAAAGCTTCACTCATATCACGTAGAAGACTGATAAAATGCTGCGGAGTGTATGACGCAATTCATTGTTGGTTAATAGTCAGCTACTGCTAGAAAGAGTCGACCACAATTCATTTCGAATCAAGATTTGAAGGGTGACTTTTGGAGTTGGATAATCGAGTAATTACCTAGCACCCACATATTTTATGAGGGGAGAAACTATTTCTCAAGTTTGAATATGCTAATTCACCTCATTGTTTGTCACTAAAAGATTAACATTTGTCAGTAAAAATACATTTTAAGCAAAAAAAGGGATGAAAATAGCATTTCCGTTTTATGAAAAAGGACAGTCTTTTCCATAATGGAAAGAAGAACCTATAAAGTGCCTGTCCAGAGGATCGTCTACATAGTGAACGATGCAAATGGGCCAAACCTGAGCATGTGTATATCTGGTCAATTTGTTGACATTAGCTGACTCGCTCGAACTCAAATCATTATTTTTACCATAAAGGTCTCGCTCAACACCAGCTTGTTGGAGCAGAATACAAGCACAAACTCAGCTCGAGTAACCGGGATCGGTACTGCATCTCTTGCCAGACACCTTTGGATCATAAAGTTCATCTCAAGTAGATGCCTGTCTTGCGTTAAAAATCATTGTGAAGTAATGTGATCCTATAAACACTCTTAGAGCACGAAGGAATACGTTCATTTTCACAATTTCAGTGGGTTGTAACCCAGCACAAAAATAGACAAAGATTGAACTCGCTGGCAGTTGGCCAATGTAACTGCAATCTCTTCCTTGTAGAGAAGCACGCGTGGATTCATGTCTGCTGCTTCTGAAATGCAAAATAACACCGAAAGCCATGTCATTGACACTTCATGCAGAAACTCTGTGTCTCCCCCTTGGAAGTTGTGAAGGCCAAAGCTTGTAATGTGGAACTAAAGGGGCGCAAACTTGATCTCATGCCTCACTTCTTCACTAATCTCAATACATCTCCCACGAGATGTAAAGAACCAGTTACGAGGACCTGATGAACCAACCACAGGAAAAAAGGGAAGCATTTATTAACTATTTTTAACCAGGGCATGATGCAGCTAAAAGTAGAGCCCATCTATTTTCTGAGGAATATAACCAATCACATAGATGGTGAATTTACCAACTGAGCATACTGAAAAGCTTATAACTACTTGCATTTTGTAGCTTGATAATAGCAACGAAAAATTTTAGAGTAACTCAGGAAGCGTGTCCCTCCAGCAATATTTGCTGTTTACTTCAGTGACCAAATTTGTTGCTGACTCTGTTTGTAGAAACAGTCACATTAGAAGTAGCAAAGAAGCAGCGACCAATAAGTATTCCTCGATGAAAAACAGAATTTTTCTTGCTAATTTGGCAATAAGAACTATCACAATTTTGTACCCTCTGCAAGCAATTTGTTAATGTTGGCGGAATTTTCAGAATCCGGGGTTTATGTTTCATGACAGTCTACATCTAACTGATTTACTATGGAGCACGAGTTGCTCAGTCTTTAGAATATTACGCATTCATTGTCTCCCTCAAAGATCTCTTAAGGTTCAAGCATGTGCTTTACCAGTCCTTATCTATCCTATTAGACAATATTCAGCACGTTAAGCTGATCCACTTTTCTGAAAGATAACAGATACTTCTCAACATACATTACCAAGACTTGACATCAGAGTAGAAGTTTGATTTACCTGAAAGCGAACCGACTGATTTTGCCGAACATGGTCCCTCAACCACTTAATAGCTAATGGAAGAGATGGGAACACCGCACTGCTCTCACCACTCTTGACACGCATTTCTGTACCATCTTTATGTTCATCAGAAATGGATTCTGAATTTTTAGCATCCCCTGCTATCAAGTCAAAGAAGAACAGATTAACAAACACACTGTTCAAACAAGTTTACAGTAAAACACCGTGTTTACTTGAAAGATCGAAGAATGTTGCCAGAAATTCTAAAATCCAGAAGCATATTATAAAAAGTCAGATAAGAAGATGAATGCAAATTATTAAATATCAAAATTTAGGAGAAACACCTTTTTCACCGCATATAATGTTCTCCCATACTCTTTGAAGAGTCAGCTGCCACGACAGATCAACAGATTCAGCTGGTGGCAAAGGACCAGAACCAACCTTGTAATAAACAGATGTATTGGGCACAAATAAAGCCTTCCTGAAGAAAACTCCTGAAAGGTGACATCGACAGCCTTGAGTTCACCTACCTTTGATTTATGCACAACCACTATTTCTCACAAAATCCACACCAAAGTGGTAATGATAAAAGCGACTTCTAGTAGAAGCTTCTCATATATTTACCATGACTGGCACATGTATTCATCAGCCGTGGAAGGAGCAACTGTGGATCTCTGACTGACATACAATTGAACAACAATATCTGCATTTTTGGCAACAACTTTAGCTTAAAAAGATCCATAAGGTGAAAGCTTGATAAAAAGACTAGTTTATAGAGCTCAAAGTAAAAACCAAGAGGGTTTTTTTTAGTCAAATTCAGAACCTACTATATACTATTTTATTCACAGTCCGTCATTCCCATCCTAACTGCTTCTGACTGGACGGCGGATCACTTTCTCTACTGTCTAGCATCATATTGGCAACCACCTCCTATGGAGTAGGAAATTTTTTTTAAGCAAAATTATTCTGTTTTTATTTTTGTGCTTTCAATAGGATTTTCTGTTTATTCAACAAAAAGACTATCCAACTAAACTTGCTCTATACACGAAAAATATAAAACCGTACCAACATGCTTCGGACATGCTGCAACAAGTAATATATCGAAAGGGTATTTCTATTGACAATTTTTTCCTGGCATAATTCTGCATGTTATTAGAGGGATTGTTGCCACAGCGATATAAGCCAATATCAATATTCTTAATAAAATTTTCACTGATATAAAGTTACTGCACGTGCAGAGCACATGCATGTAACTAGTTATATTCCATATTTGATCCTTGACCAAGCATGCAACAATCATAGTGACTGACCTATCTATTACACTTTTAAACAACTTTTTCTGATCTCCAACTTAAACTCCCTATTTTTGTCAACGAAAACAGTTCCAAAAGGGTGGAAATTTTTTGGCTCTTACCTGTGTGGAGTTCTTACTAGAGGTCTCAAATTGGTTACCATGCACCATTTTATGTGAAGCTGTGGAATCATCGTGTGCCTGATTATTTAAGGAGCTCTGCTGTTTGTCATCTTCTTTAATGGCAAGAGAAAACCATCGTGCGCATACTTCCATACTTTCTGGACTATGGGCACCGTCCAAATAAAACACCAGATCTCCTGGGCTTTCAATATCAATGAACTTATCAGGAACAATCTGAGCTCGTCCTTGTAACATTGCTGTAGTTAAACCTTTGACAAATTGCTCAGGCAGAGAACTCTGTTCTCAAAGAAGAATAAACAGAGAGATGCTCAATGACAAAATATGGCATGAAAACAATGAAAACTAATTAAAGAACACCTACAGTCTGCTCCAGGTAATTGACTTCAAGGTGGCCTGTCTTTTGTAGCCAAGTAGAGCATAAGGCAATGGCAAGACCGGCATTTAAATATTGGTGATCACCGTCAAGCCCCAAACTGTGTCCATTTAGTAAATTACTGTCCAACGGAGTTGCTACTTGAAGAGATACCTGCAATCAGCATGATATGCACAACAATCCAATGAATACAGCACGTTGTAACACCTAAGAAACATAGCCCACAAAGTAATCGAAATCCTTCCTTTATCTTTCACATTTACTTTTTCCTTTTAGTTCAGAGTCTGATAACATTCTGATATGGGAGCCACGGTATTTTAATTTATTTATTATTGCGCTTGTGCATTTAAACTAGTATATAGTCATTCCCAGATCCCCAACTAGCCAAGTTTCCGCTGCTTGTTTCAACACCTTAATGATATGATGAGAAATAGCTCAACAGGGATGCTTATACTTCCAATGAGCTAATACATGCACCAAGTAGTTTCAGAGCTGGGTTGAGTAACCACGTTACTATTCCCTGAACCTTTATTACGTGGTATAACCAATTCTTTGAACTACACTAAATAAGACCTTCTTTCCAACTTACATCCAACTGGGAGGCCTTCTCTTCGAGTACACTCATAGCTTCATCAGGTTGGGGTACAGTAAAGGCTGGGACTCCTTTCTACATCCAAAGACAGAGAGCAGTCCTAATTTTAGTAAATAATAATGTACAGACCAATAAATAAAAACCACTTTTGTATGTATAAAAGCAATTGTAGCAAAATATGCGTAAAACACCTTAAAGATACCGGCCTTCTCCCCGGCAATTGCTCCTAAGGTATTACCTGCTTATACCAAAGAACAGGTATTAGCGGAAACTTACACATCAGAGTTGACATCCCTAAAAGCGGTGCGATATCTGAGATTGAGCAAAATGTATAAACTTCCCTAAATGCAGCTACATAAAAAATGCATGAACTTTCCAAAATGGCGGTGTCTGACGCTTGACACTGGGACATGGGTATGGGACCAAGTATAGGACACTACTCATTGAGTATGCCACTAAGAACACAATCTTACACGTTTCTTTTGATTCATCCTCTCTTTAAGATGACTTAAGTTTTCAATTTAAACAACGTACATCATATAAATCACCATTTACCTTAGAAAAAATTTAGAAGTAATGATCATCATCAACATCCAAGCCTTTGTCACAAACTAGTTGCGGATGGCTACATGAATTCTTTTCTTCCACTCCCCCCATCAAAGCACATGTTCTCCGATATATTCCTAGAAATCAAGTCCTTTCTCACTACTCCTCCCCAAGTTGTCATCGGTCTACCCCTACCTCGTCTGACCCCATCAACTTGGCACAAGTCACTTTTTCTTACAGGGGCATATAAAGGCTACGATGGATGTGACCAAGCCATCTCAAGCGATGCTCATTACTCTTTTGCTCAATTGACGCCACCTCCACTCTGTTGCAGATATCCTCATTTCTAAGTCTTAACCATATTTGTGTGTACGCACATCCAGCTAAGCAGTTGCATTTCCGCTACTCTAATCTTGTGTCTATGGCAATAATAAACACAATATTTTTCTCCAACTATGTCTTGGTTTTTAGGAAGTTGGAAAAAAAATGCTTAGACCCAACACTCGTACCAAGTCCAGGTAACATAGGCGGGACCTTGCACATGGGGGCCTCCCTTCTAGTATCGAGCGTCATCGTTCAAACGTCAGGGTAGCCTAATGAATCCACATTCTTTTAGCTTTAATTTATAATCTAGACAATAAAGAAGCATTGCAAAATGTAATCCTGACACTTGAATGTGAGGTATAAATTTCTTTCAATGGTTTGTCCAAAAACATATTTCTGTATGAACTGTTCTTAAGTAGGATTAGCAAGTCAGAGACTTAATCATGCTCTTAAGTTATGCTGCCCCTTGCTGACTAGAATAGCATACAAACATTTTTTTCTAACCCAATTTCGAGAAATAGCCAGCCAATCCACTTTTCAACTAAACATTGTTGATCTTTTAAACTAAAGTTGACTATAACAAGTAGAAGCTATCTATCTTCACTTGGATTATTGAATAAAAGCTGTAGAACCACGACCCACAAAAGGTAGGGATATTAAAAAAAAGAATGCACAAAAGTTAAGTTTACAGACGATAAGCTTTCTGGAAAAATGCAGAAGATAAGATAACCCTGTACCTCTCTCAAATGAAAGAGAGGGGCATTAATCTCACTACAGTGTCCTGAGAATCTATAATTTGATAGAATGAAATAAAACGAGATTGAGAAGGGGTTTATATCTAGTTCAACAAATATTTTAAATATTCAAACAATCTAGAACAATTATAAAAGAAGAAGACAACGGCAAGAATAACAATGATATAGGGCCACTGTATGAAAATCCAGCATGTCTCAAATGAATTTATTAATCACAGAGCTAAAGCAAGTAGGTTGCACTGATAGAACACCTCTATTCTTTTCAACAACTAACGAAGAGTACATATTTTGCATGAAACCATTATGACTGTATGCTTCATGTACCTGTAAATTTAAAAGATATATGGAGGTATCTAACATACAGAATGCTAGACTGATACAAGTTTTACCAACAAATCATGACCAATTAAAAACTAACCCAGAATTTCCATGTGGTCATACCCCAGAGACGATATACCGCACACAACTGGTCTCTGAACCTGAAAAGAGTTGGCAGGCAAAACTAATTTTAAATGTACTCTAGCCCAATTGTTGCACCCTCCCATAGAAATGAACAAGTCTAACTTTGTTCCTCATGCAACTAAGTTCATGGACCAAATGTTATCTTAAATAGATGAATCTTCCGCATCTACATACCACATTTGTTGCATCAAATTTTCCACCTAATCCTACCTCCAAGATAGCAACATCTACCTGCATCCAAGTTCATCATCACAATGGCAACACTTTAGTATAACTTCATCATCGATTCAGAACAAGATCTAAGGACTGAAAGATTGTAGTTTCCTGGTGCTATATAAATCTAACATATTTTCTCCTTTTTTGTGAGGTATGTTGATAAGGAAAATTGCACCAGGACCTGCTCTGCTGCAAATATCTTGAAGGCAAGTAACGCAAGGAACCGAAAGTAAGTAGGCATTGGGACATCCTCACTAATTTTTTCCTGCATACATAAAAGAGAGGCCACCGGAAATGAAGCCATCAAAGAGGTTATAAATAGAAGTCCCTAACATATATGATATTACAGTGCACAAAACAGCTTAGAGATGATAAACATATCAGCACAAAACAGCTTAGAGATGATAAACATATCAGGTATTATTAGTTAACTATCTTCCTCTATTTCCTTTTCTCATTGTGACAACTATTAATGAAGCAGACATGCCCATATGAGCAAACTACTTTTTGCAAGAGTGATGTTAGAGAGTGGGAAATCCAATCAAAAAGTACGGAAAGAAGAAAGGTTCAGAGAAAAAGGAATGCCCTTTCAGCCGATAGATAAAGAGAGAGATAGACACGCACAGGCAGACAGACACAAACACAGGCATTTTTTAGGCAGCTCAGTGTACAAGAGCCCGTTGATAGGGGTTTCTTGACGTTCACTCCCTACTAGAACTCTCTCTTTGATTTTTACTACATCAGTGATTTAGTGGTGGAAGTTCTCATTTGGGCGGCTCAAAACCAAAACCAGAGGAAAAACTGAGTTTAACTTTTGCCTTCACCAGCTTGGCTCGAATCTGGGGGAAGTCTTGGCCAATAATTTCTATCCCCGTATGGATGTATTTAGAGGAAAGGAACTTGTATTTTGTGACATACCATTACCAGGTAGCCAAGGTCACGTCCCGCATCTGACTGCCACCCTAATGATTGAAACTACTTAGCTCAATGCATTTGTCCAAGCTAAATAAATCCTTTTCCTCCACTCTCACCACCGCAAAGTCACGTCCTCCATGATGCTTCAAGAAATCATATCCTTCTACTTCTTCCAATGTTAACCTACTCTGCCTCTTGTTGCCGCAGCAACTTGGCTCATGCCACATGTCAATGCCACTGAGCCATCCAAAGGCCAACTTAATATTTGTCCAAACAATCACAAGTGATTCTCCCAATATCTTCATTTTTTTTTATCAGGACAGAATATCTCATTTCAGCCAACAGCAATATTAACCTGGTTGCTTCCAGAGAACCAGAAAAGTCAGAAACAGAAGGTTACCAGCAACAGTAGGAACCGTTTGATACAGAAAATTAGTCACAACAGTTTTCAGTAAACGAAAAGTTCAGTATCAACAGGCATGAGTTAAACCAGCCAGCACAAATCAAGTCAAACATCTGATATATCCACAACATATACATCATTAAACCTAGCATCCCCTCATGTACAATAGGTAATATACCGGATAAAATTGCAAGATATGACATGCACAGACACACAGACATGGTAATAAGTCCTGAAGTATTAAGTGATACACGGACAGCTATAACCAGTTTCTAAGTTGTATTTCCTTCCCATGTGTATATATAAAAAGTTGTTTTCCCATGATATGTTTTGAAGATCCTAATGGTAGGTTCTAGTTATGGACTTTCTAGATCCAGAGAAGACATGAACCACATATCTGACTTACGACTTTGGCAGACTTTAGAACAAGAATTAATAGTATTGTATGAACTAGTATATTACAAACCAAAACAACCCCAGGAAAAAGTTGTACTAGCCACTCAAGTACATTCCATGATATGTCAATGGCATAAATATCTACAAAATAACTGATATAGGTGCACACCATAATCAGCATAGACTTGCATAGAAAGCACCCGAGTCTGAACAAGCATTCATAAAATACATAAGATCGAGAAGAAATACATGCCTTCAGCCTATCCCAACACCACCAGAAGTATGCCAAAAACTTCTCTTCGCATATGTCGACACTGAAACAACCAACCGGAACCGAAACGTCAAAATAATGTATCTTGCAGTAATAAAAGCTAGTTTCAAAACAATAGCAGACCTATTCCATATGCATCCATGTACATATGTCCCTGAATAACAACCAAAGTAGGAAAATGAATGAGCAACTCTCTATTTTTATCCCATCTACTTCCAAGCTTACACCTAAAATAGTTCAAATTATCGTTCACTAGACACTTGCAAAACACAAATTCTTCACCATATCATATATAAATCTCATGGACAGGGACTCTATACCTCATAAAGTCCAAAGTCAAAACAGTAAAAGAAAAAAAGGTGGGGCGCATTCGTGGTCGAACCCTCACCATTGCAGGGTCTGGGAAGGGTTCATGTGCACAGGATTACCCAACTTCTGTGGACAATAGTAAATAACTTTCTCCTTATTGACTTAATTACATGCATGACAAAGCTTGAGAAACTCACCCATCCAACCGAAATCTTTCTCTGACATCAATAAGGTGAGGAGAAGTAAATAGCCCAGTGCGGAAGCCACAACTTCGTAATATAGCTTCTGTAAAGGTGCACGTTGATCCCTATATCACAAAGAAAAAGAGGTAGTCAGTGTGGCGTCAATATACACAGCTAAAAATTAGGGGCAGCCTATTGCTCCCGACGTTGTAGAGTCTCCACATCTTACCCACCACTTTTGTTGAGGAGACTATTTTATCTTTTCGAACCCATCATCACCACATCACAATGGGGCAAACTTTTAACAATGCACAGCTTCACCCTCTCATGTAGCCGCACCATAAACAGTCCACTTAAACATCTCTTTTCTAAGTGACTTATATTATTGATATGACTAGCGCACGAGAGGTGGAAGTTCAGACGAAAAAATAAATAAAGAATCGACCGTTCAAGTATTCCAAATTGCATGGGAAAAATGGCCACGGTAGATGTAATCGTTTTAAGATACTTAACTAAAAAGTACACAAGTGAAGAAAGTATATTAGACCAGCAACTAAGTGGAACTACTTAACTAACTAACTCAGAAAAAGCCACTTAAAAGAAAAACACTTGAATATTGACCAAAGAAGAAAAAAGAAAAACTCAGTTGACATTAGAGGTGTTCTTTTTAGTTTATCAAGAAAATAGGGGATACCTGAGTTAGAGACAACATGACATGCCCATATTCAAAATGATCATCTATCTAACACATGTATAGTTCTTTGACTATATAACTGCCAGATTCCCTTACTAAGAAGTGTGACGACTGACGTTACGACCTTGTACCTAGTCGGTCCCTATTTCCAGACTATGCATTGAAATGGCATCCTCATCTACAAGCTAAATTGAGATGAGGATAAGTTGGACTTAGCACATAGACAGCTTAGATAGATATTTTTTTAAAAAAAATAAGAACAAGACAAACGAATTGTTCCACGGTCCTTTCCTTTTAAAGGAGAAGATGTTGTATTACTCGCGGTAGACTCCACTATCCAACAAGTGGAAGGATATACAGCTGTAAATAAGTAGGGAGGAGCTTTAGTCTTGCACCAGTTATATGTGTAGTGTTGCACCAGTTATATGTGTGAATCAACTTGGAGTACACAACGTGACCTGTGAGTACACAACGTTCCCAAGAGGGTACATAAGTTGGAGATGCAAACTGGTCTACTGTGAATCTGATTATTTGGCTATCTCAACCCTCCTAAAGTTTATATTATGGTGGATCCTTTTGTGGTTTTGGTAAACTGCAAGCATTGTGTTTTGCAAAATACCAAAATTCCTCCACATTACCCCTTTGTATAAATCTTGATCCACTGGCACAACTTTTTTTTGCATAAAGTACATTAGGAAGCTAAATGAGGATGATTTCCCAGATAAGAAATACACTGACAAGTGTCTACATTTCATATAGATAGCCTGCAACAGCGTCATTCTTAAAGTAAAAGAGCCTCTCGTGAATAATTTCGAAGAGTTAAATAGCATCTTACATTCATAAGCTGCTTTTACTAACAGTTTCAAAGTCAACATTCGACATTCAAAGTCTCTAGCTACTATCTAAATCAGTCACGATATTTAGCACGGCAGAACGTTCTTTTCCAGAGTAAGGTTTCCTAAACCTGAATTTGAAGTTAGCAACAACAAAGATACACACTTAAGCAACGCCATCAATGACCGGTGATCAACAACCACGCCGCCATCTAAAATCATCTGCAATACTGCAAAATGTAATTGCCTTTGCATATGGCAATAGTAGACATGAAATGATTAAATGCCGCGAGATCCAGTAATTTTGACTACCTTTCCTTTGGTGCCTGCGACGTGGATAACCTTCATCTGCGAAATCGACTCGTCCAAGTCCAATATCTACTTCACAGAAATCGCGTAATATCAGCTTTCAAAAACACAGTAAAATCCAAACGTTACACGACCAGATTTACATAAACGATTTGAAATTACCTTGACATAATCAAAAAGCAAGTCATATCTATCGCCCTTGTTACTCTTGTCAGCACGACTGCGCTTGGTGATGAGAGAGGACAGAGCGTCCATTGCCTCGTCATATGCGGCCACGCTAGGCTTTGGGGATCCAGTGTCACCTTCAACCAAAATTCAAAACACCACCAACAACAACGTAAACTCACGATGAAAATCTAAAGATCATACAATGATTTGGAGTCCAGATTGTACACAATTTGATACCTCCCGACATGTTGTAGAAGCGAGGTGATTCAAGAGGTTTGGTTGGATTAAGCGGTTTAACGAATGGTGAATAGATTGGGTTTGAAGGCCAAAGGTCAGTGCTTCACAAGGTGATATATACACTTCATGCTGTTGGACGCATTCGAATTTGTTTTAGGTACCCCAAAGATGCTGGTAATTTAAAAATGGCTCAGTTGCACTGGTATTTTGTGTTCTTTGTGAAAGTTTTACAACTTAGTTGATTTAGGGACCAAAACCCAAAGTTTACCTATTGTTGCAATTATTATTAACATAAAAAAGGCAAGGTCTAAATCATCTTCACTGCCATATGTCGTTGTTCTTGCCTCCACGACAACGACCACTGGCTTGAATTGCCTCCACCACCACCATAGTTGTCCGTCCATCTGGGAGAGAAGTTTTAAAAATTTTGATTTTTTTACGCCTTGTTTGGATCTGTACCCGATTGAATTGTCGCTCACCATCACCATACACCTTACCTAAAACAATCACCACCGATACAACTACCGCTCGTGATCACAACCCCAGTCGCCAACAAACAACAGAACCAAAAAAATGAGAATCATGTTGTTATTCCATTTTTTTATTTTTTTTAACCTAGGGTTTTCACGGAGGCACCGTTCTCAACCAATGTCATTCGGAATTCTCGATCGTTAACCGCGAATGTTACATATAAGGCCCGGTTATGAAGATACCAATTGAGAAAGTCAATTGGTCGACGAACCACTTTAACTTCGGGAAGTTTTTTACTTTCTCCGTTGTTTTGCTAGTCGAGGCCCCTAACTTTGCACTAATTTCAACATTAATTCCCTCTTTTTAATCCTCTTCGGCCAGGTTCTGCATCAAGCTCATTAATCTCATCATTTGAGCCTCTTTCCATTACAACAACATTAGCATGATCTTATCCCTCATGACAAGGGAAATGCTTTTTGAAGACGTTCTCAAGGGGTGGATCTTTCAGTTTCAAGCTCCCCTCTTGTAGTCTCTGATTAAAGATTTGTTTTAACATGCAACAGTTGAAAGTAGGATGATTAATGTATGCAGTAGTTGCAGTGCTCTTTCTCTTCTTGCGTAGGTTCTCATTCTCCTGGGTGGAATTGAAGCGACCCTAACCTTACCCATTTGTCCACCGTCGAGATTACTTCTTCAATAGGGGCAAAGGAGTTATGTGGATCCTCTTACTCAAACTTTCTCTTTTCCCCATAACATCTTCTTTTATTCTCACTTCAACGAGTTTTTGCTAACAAGGCATTGCCAATTTGCTAAATGCTGATACGACTATGGGGCCTGCGATCCTCGCCTCTTATTTGCCTCGCGCCTTCTGATATTGTATGGCATCATGCAAGTTCCGGGTATATTGGTGAAGGTCTTATAATCCTCAAAGTTACGGTTCGCCATTATGTATTTGTAGTCCTTAGTCATACCCACAATCGTATGATCGAGTTGTGGTTCTCGAGTCTCTTCCTGGCATTCCAAGGCTATTTCATAAAATATTTTGAGATATGGCGGCAAGTCTTCTCTATGCTTCTGTCCTTCTTGAACCAAGGAGATCAATGATAATTCTTCAATTATCTGCAAAACTTGCACACGGACTCCTTTTCTGTTGTACTTTGATTTTTTGTCATGCATTGGTTCTGGTTCTATATTTTGCTATATTTTTTCAAAAACACGTCTATTTGGATTCGTAAGATGATCAAACAAAGTTGTAGGTCTTTGTAGCCTATCTGCCTTTCTGGTAGCCCTGATCACCAGTTTGATCACCTGAATTGAATACTGACTGCACCTAATGATAAAGTACCAATCCCGATTGAGTCGCCAAATGTAAGTAGCTAGCAAGTAATGCTGAGGGGTAGTAGGGTCTAATACTAAGGGATCAAGGCGTTACAATCAGACATAGACACTTAGACAGTGTTAGGGCATCAGACTCCTAGTTTCTGGAAAGTACGAAGATATTAGAGACACTATCTTATTTGCAATTACATAGAATCATTAATTATATTTTTTCTTGGCTACAAGAGAGTATTTATAGGCGACAATTCCATGTTATTACCCAAACCGTATGTATTAATCGAGGCTAGTTAAATCGAGGTGGCTTTCCTCTTCAAGCCTGAGATGTTCGTCAAGGCGGCCGGCTCTTATTGATCCGAGTCTGCAACTTCTGTTGAGGAAGATGTCTTTTGAACTTGACTCTTTTCGGAACAAACATTCCATCGAGCTTGCCCTCCTATTCGAGACCAACTTCTTTCGAGGCTTGCCTTTCGTAGAGGCTATGATCAAATCGCGAGGACTTTAGTTATTCTTTGCTCTGAGAGCTTTTTTCATACCCTGAGCGCCCTTAAGCACATATTACCTTCTTGAAGGCCTCTGCAATTCCATCAAAATGTAATAAGGTTTTTTTTTTTTTTTTGGTTAATAAGAGAATAGCATTGATAATTAAAAGGGTTACAGAATTGCCCAACGGCGAGTAAAGGTCACAACATACCCGTGATTCTGTGTATACACGACCACAAAGGTCAGAAACTAACAACGAACCTATAAACTCAAAACCGATTACAATTAAACTAAAGCAGAGCATATCTTACACTTTAGATTAACTTTAAGTAATAAGCCTAAGTCTAAAGGTTATAAACACACAAAGTATACTAAAAAGAAAACACTATAAAATTAAACGACACAAAAAGTATAATGAGGAAGCCAACTGGAGCCGACGAAGATCACAGATGTACTCGGCAGTCAAAGGGATCACAATGCAAATATAAGAGGCAGGAAACCTTGCATGGTTCACAATATTTCACCGGCGATTTCCCTCCAAAAACACGGCACCAATCAGCCGGGCATCAAACCAACAATCACAAACAAGGCTTCAGCTAGACTGTATTTGACTCCATCCCCATCCCCCCCCCCCCCCCCCTCACACACACACACACACAACAACCCCTAGAGTAGATTACCCTAGAAAACCCTCCCCCCCCCCCTCCCTAGGGCCTCAACCCCCCCTTCCCCACCCCCACCCAAACATGCCTAAGACCCCCAAAACCCACCCGAGGCCCCAAACCCCCCCTCCCACCCGCAAGACATCACGGCTTACTACACCCAAACCCTAGACACTGAGCTTAGAAACCAAAACAGACACCCTACAGCCAACTAAAAAGCCCTAATTACTGCCTGCGAAAATTTCGGCCGCCGCCGGTAGGATTCTGGTCACCGCCTGTAAGATTCCGGCGGCTGAAATCCGGCCACTTCCGCAATAAAAGATCTAACCCTAGCAAACCCAAACCTCTTCAATCAACAATACAAACCAAGCAAACCCATGATCAACATTCCGATCAAGACCTTTCAGATCAAGGAAAACCCTAGATCTTCACAGATCCGGCGAATCGGCGTAGGTACAGACATCATCGTCCCCGATCGTGGCTGGGTAGGATGGCGCCGGCCACCTCGTCATAGTCTTCCATCCGCCATCAGCCGCCGGCCGCGAAGGACGACCACCCTCAGAGTAAAAGCGCACTAGAAGAAAACAAGATGTATACCTGTCCTAGGCCGGATTCCGGCCACCGCCCCACGCGCGCCATCGCACGGTGGGGCGGGCGCGGTGGCTAGCTGGGGGAAAGTGTTTTTAGAGAGAATTAGGAGAGATATTTTTAGAGAGAGAAAAGTTTAGCTTTTTTGACACGAGCCAGTTGAATTATTAAAGGTTCACTATAGTTTAGTGTCAGGAGAAACAGTATGTGATTTTGTAATAAGGCTTTTAAGAGTATGTATTGCTCGAGTTTCATAATCAGGTATTAACTTCACTAAGCGCGATCTTAATCGTGTTGTGTGCTGAGCATTGTTCATCATGTGGGATTTTAGCATCTATAATCCTTACATGCCATGTCGCGCATGCCGAGTCATGTGCTCTCTTCATTGAATGATCCTAATCGTGTTGTACGATGAGCATAGTTCACCATGTGGGATTTTGATGTTTATTATCTGTACACATCATGTCGCGCTTGCCAACTTATACGCTCTCTTCATTGGACAAAAAGTAATTTTTTGCAAAGAAGAAGTAATCCCTACAATAAAAAATTAAAAACAAACAAAAAAAAAATAGGAAGAGAATATACGAAATTACAAGTAATGATGTGCTCATGATTGACTTGCAGCAGATCTTATGAGAGTACGAAATATGAGAAAAAAAGAAATAAGACAATAGCAGAAAACATAAAAGCACTTTCGGAAGGGAGAAGTAATCCTCACAACGAAAAATACAACAATTTATGGAAAGGGAATATAAAATTACCTAGTAATATTGTGCTTATCGTTGTCTTGCAGAAGACCCTGTGGGAGTCAGAATTTGGAAAAAAGAAAGTACAAAAATAAGAAAGATCAAGGATAGGCACGAATTTAAAAAACACTAGAATAAAGTGTTCTTAAAACAACTAACTAATTGTAAAAACAGGATAAGCAAATGCAAGGATATCCAAGTCAACCATTTGCGGTAGGAGAAGGAAGACTTTGCTTAATTTAAAACATGAAATTAAAAAAGTAACCTGGTAGGTGAAGGAAGACTTTTGATAGAGTGAAAAATTAAGATTAAGAATGAGGTAATTTTGTTTTTTAAGCAAAAGCTTTTTTCGGAGGCAAGTTTCTGAAACGACTGTGGTGGGCATTTCATTTATTTATTTATTTAAGACGTATAAGGTACAATCGTACAATCACCCGAATGAAAGTGTCACTAAAGCTAATAACAAGACAATCGTAGCATTGCTTAAATTAAACCCACTCCCTCCGAGTGTATCTGATCGTATGCCGCCTCAGCCACAGCTGATACATCACCATATGAAACGCATCGTGCGGCTGAGGCGCCGCGTTCCACGCTAGATGCCTGCTCGCCTCCGCACCCAATCCCTTCATCCGCTCGTACCGCTCTTCCCCTACTCCGCGCAGCACCTCCTTCAAACCCCTCGCCCCTCCACGTGTCCCCACGAAGACCGCAATCTCCGTCCACCTCAGCACGTCCATCAGCGGCAGGTCCTGGATCGGACGGTCCGCAACCACCGCCGGCACGCACCCCGCCGCCATCGCCTCCCCTATCCACGTCACCTCGCCACCGTACACAAACAAGCAAAACTTGCTATTCCCCATCTCCCCAAGACCATCGGACGGCTGAGATCCGATCACAAAGTCGGGATCGTTAATCAACTCGTTGACTATGCTTGACTCTTCTGGCAACCCGTCTGCTCTCATGTAACCGAGGTACGTGGCGGTTTTGTTGGCCGGTGGCGCGTGGGGGACTGCGAGTGGGGAAGGGTTGAGTGGAGGGAGGGTGATGTCCTTGTGGGGGATGAAGTGGCCGGAGGTGGTCGGGAAACGGGAGATTTGGACGGAATTTTTCTTGAGTTCGAGGGAGTTGCGGTCGGAGGAGTAGTCGATGCCGGAAAGTGAGAGGAAGACGTGGTCGGCGCCGAGGGTGCGGTTCCAGTAAGGGAGCTTCTGGCGGAGCTCGCGGACCTGACGCGCGAGGGAGCGCGTGGGGAGGTCGGGGTGGAAGGGGAGGAAGAAGAGGTGGGCCTCCTCCGGGTCTTGGGTGACGAAGGGGCTGGCGAGGAGGGAGGTGGTGAAGAGGGACTCCGGTTGGGTAGTGACGGTGGAGGTGAATTGCGATGGTGGGGTGTAGGTGTAGATTTTGAAGGTAGTGAGCATTTTCTGGTAGTTTGGGAAGAGGGTGGTAGGTGAGAGGTAGGGAGTCGCGGCGGCGACGGCTGAGGTGATGGTGGCGATGGCGAGGAGGGAGTGGAAGAGGAGGAGGGAGAGCTGACTAACAGCCATCGGAAAGTGCAGAGGTTGAAGATGATGAAGTGCTTCGGAATGTGAAAAGCGGTGGTGTTGGGAAGGGTAAAAGGCTTTCGAGGAGATTCTTGTTGCTGTTGGCTCACACAGTGACGCACGCACGAGACAAAGCGCAGGCGACTTTGGTTTCTTGTCTAATAACTACCCAAAGCGCCAGCCATAACTTCCAACTAGAAAAGAAAAACAAAGTGAAAATGTAACTAAATTTGAACAATCTTTTTTCCTTTTTTCATGTTTTATAAATAAATAAAAAACACTGCTATAATTCAAGTAGTGTGCAATAAAAGAAACACTACTAAATGTAAGCTAAGTTTAAAGTGGGTCCGGTCACGATTGGGTCTATTGCGTCATTGTATCGATTAAAGTTATAATTATACATTACTTTAACAAAAATTATACACATTTTGACGGTAAAACTTGTCCAACATAAACTAAAACTTCTTCGTATGCATGTTTGTCTACTAATTCTTTTTTGCAAGATAGCACATCAAAAGATTTAACTTTGTGGTATGGTCCAGGGTTCAAGGAGTCCACCCGAAGACTAACTTATTAAGAAGAGGATAACACATAAACAATATTATTACTTCTTTTTGTCCTTACTTTTTTATTTCAATATCCATTTCATATTTCAGTGGACTAGCAGTAATAGCAAAGCGAATTACTAAATGCTGAAAATAACTCCCAAAAGAGTTTCTAGCTTTTCAAATACTAAAATAAAGCTGGGTTAATTACTCACGGCACCCCTGAGATTTACCCTAAAATACACACGGACTCCCCTATCTTTGAAAATTACACTCAGCTACTTTTTTTTATTTTTCATTTGACGGGGTTAACGGAATTAATAAAAAGACACTAATACCCTTCATGAAAAAACAAATTTACCCAACCCACGCACCCACTCCTCCTAACAGTTCACCGCCACCACACCTGAAAATCCCACACATACTGTCTATCACACACAAAACCCCACAATCATCTCTATCCTATTCTGTTAATCTCTAAGATTCGTTTTATCTGTAAACCAAATTCACCCTTACTATTTTTCTAATTGGACCAAATGGGCACAGGCTTGAGTAAGATGCTCGCCGGAACGCAGCCGCGAAACTTGTTGTTCGCCAAAACTATCACCGAAACCGGCTGAAGCCTGCCAGCGTGTCCCTAACAAGCTTTGCACCTTCAACAGAACCCATGGCGTCTTCACTGGCAAAACCAGCTGCACTTCCTCCCCTCCACTTTCGTCTCTCTGAATTCCCTCTAATTGGCTCCAGCTCCATTCGCCCCACGGCCAAGGACCCTCACATCCCAGATGCCAAATTTTACACAGTGGAAGCCTTTCTGAGGCGACGCTGTCGTCACTGAGCGAACGACGGGTTTGCGGCGGCGATTGACTCCTCCGGCCGCGAAGAGACACCGAACGAGGAGCCGTCGTCATCCAGGCGACGATCAATTCTTCCGGCCACGACAATACGCTGAACGAGGAGCCGTCATCATGTAAAATGTGTTTTTGATGAATCTTTCATCCTTTTAGCTATTGATTTCAAGTAGTTGCATAAAATAAGGTTTACTTTGTTACTTTTAAATCCAGTCACGATTTCTACTACGTAATTGTATGACACATTTTGACGATAAAACTTGTCCAACATAAACTAAAACTTCTTCATATGCATGTTTGTCTACTAATTCTTTTTTGCAAGATAGCACGTCAAAAGATTTAACTTAACTTTGTGGTATGGTCTAGGGTTCAAGGAGTCCACCCGAAGACTAACTTACTAAGAAGAGGATAACACATAAACAATATTATTACTTCTTTTTGTCCTTACTTTTTTATTTCAATATCCATTTCATATTTCAGTGGACTAGCAGTAATAGCAAAGCGAATTACTAAATGCTGAAAATAACTCCCAAAAGAGTTTCTAGCTTTTCAAATACTAAAATAAAGCTTTAAAAACTAAAAGGTTCAACGCCCCCAGAAAAAGAGAAATGAGAATGTTCGGCTCTGGTTGATAACACTTTTTTCAGTTTAAAAAAAATAATAAAGAGCAGTTTAATTTTTATATTTTTTTTACAAAAACAAGTGGGTGTTTGATAACCCAATTTTTATTTTGAGTTTTTTTTTGTGGTGGTTTGAGGAGGTGGCGGTGGTGGTGGCCGACGGTGGTCGCCAGCGGTGGGGTGGGAGAGTGGTGGTGGTGGTCTCAAAGAAAAAAAATGGTTATCAAACGCAATTTTTTTTTCAGTTTTCAAAACTGAAAAAAAAAAAAAAAAACCTGTCAAATAGTCATTATCGAAGACTAGTGGGTTTTGTCTGGAGATGGCTAAATTTTAGTTGCCGAATGATTGGCTCCAGGCCTCCAGCCTTTCTTGTACCAGAAAAAATTTGATTGGCTCCAGAGGTCCCCGGTTGCTGTTATATATTAAAATATGAGAATTATTGACAAACAAGTCTGGGTGGTGTAGTCGGTTATCACGCTAGTCTCACACACTAGAGGTCCCCGGTTCGAACCCGGGCTCAGACATTCTATTTTTCGCTTATTAAGCAAAACTCCTTCATTCGTTGGAATCTTTTGGCTTGAATCATGGTGTATGAAAAATTGTTGAAGGATATGGGCGCCTATTTTTTTTTTTGATGAACGGATAAACTTTGTATTAAAATCAGATAATTACAACCATGTTCCTATCTTCTTCCACGATTGATAACAAGCTGGATGAAGACGGAACAAAGCCAAAAAAGTTGTAAACAAAAACATTTGCTGCTAGATTATGGGCTACAATATTCGCCTCTCGAGGAGTGTGCAACACCTCCCAACTCTAACTCTTGGTCAACACGTTCTTTGTTTCTTGAATAGCATTCCTACTTCTCCAGTTTGGGGTGGAAGAAAGGTCTTTTATGGAGTTGATGATGACAAGGGCATCCCCTTCCAACAAAACAAAATCCTTCTTATATTCTACAGCTTTCTGGATGGCCTGCGTTGCCACTGTTGATTTTCCTCGTGAAGCCTAATTTTAATTGAAAGGAAATGACATTGGATTAGAATAATTGTAATCGACTATCTAGAAAAATGGTGGTAGTATGATTTTACATTTGTAAATGAGAGTCCATATCTTGCTGCACTTTGCAAGAGTTGACCACTCTCACCTAATATGATCTCTTTATTCTACTTCTACGCATTGCCAATTCTAACAAGCAAGCGCCACATATAATTGTACAAGCCTAGTTGTTTATGTCTTAAAAAGTTGGTGCAACAAGATTGTGAATTATTTTACTTGCACCAATGCAACTCTATACAGAATGAGATTGTTTTGGCATAATGGATCATTATGAGCCGTCGAAGAAGTTTTTACGTGAAAAATTTATACTATATATGTCACTAACGAATATTACGAATAACAGTTCATTTCAAATAAAAAGTGAGAGCGTGTAAGCATTGCACGAGTAACCCAACGGAGGAAACATCACAACTTCATCATTGTCAATTTAAAAGTCATGCTTTATGCGTCACTTACCGTGACCAAAATTCATGGAAATTTCCTTTAATCTCTATGCAAATTGTGATGCATATATGCTATCATACAAGTATTGCCCCCTCAATGAAGCTTTCAATTAAGGATGGAATTGCATATTGGTTATTAAATTACCTTACATATTTTCCAACGTTTAGTTGTTAGAAGCTACAGTACTGTGTTTAGTTAAAAGCTACTATGTACATAACAGAACTAGTTTTATTTGTGGACATTATTTAATTTGAATGGGGTTTAGTTGTAGAACCTTCTTATATTCTAAACTTTTGTCACTAAAAAATAAACTCTAAAGATAAGTGTTAACGCTTTAGCGACAGACAAAAGAGTGAATTAGCACATCAGAAACTAAAAGTAGCGTATCTTACAGTTGTGTTGTTACTCAATTTATATAGTTTGTTTGACGTCACGTGAATGACAACTTTTTCAATAAACTTGCATTTGTTTCAAAATGTATAGACTGCACCCGGTACATAGTGTGGCACAATGTTAAAATACTCTTTTGTAACATACTCTAACTTCGCTTTAATAAACAGTCTGAGGTCTACCTGGTCCGAATAAAAGGAGAAGTAAATAGTGTCTGGTATAGCCAGTTGGCCTTTGAGAAGTGTGCGAGGTGTGAGAGAACATTTCTTGTGACTTGTGAGAGAGTGCCTCTGACGAATAAAGTGATCTGTTGGCGAGGTCTGTGACCAAACTGCAGGGAGCAAACTCACAAGAAAATTTTCGACAAATTAGGTCGAGTGTACTGGCTTATATGGCACAATATATGGGTCTGGCCAAGTTTCCACCATAAAAGAACTCTCAAAAGAAAGGCAACACCCACGATCGAATCCTTCTTCCTATGTCAATTAAAGGAGTGTTACACTTCTCAATTTCTACTCTAAAGTTTATTTTAAGCTATAGTGCATTATCCAACTTCTTAAAAAAGCTCGAAAGAGGATGCCCACCTTGTTATTATTTTGTGTAGGCTAATTTTGGGATCAACTATCAAATCATATTTAACTTTTGCTAAGATAATGTATAATTTCAAAAGTAGGTGGTACAGTCATTCCAAAGTAAACATGACTTTGTCAAAAGCAAAAACTGATTTTGCAATAGGATTAGCCTTTATTTGACAACTAGACTAAATTTGTCCTCAATTTTTTTTTGTCTTTAATTCAGCGCAATACGTAGCCACATATTTTTGCAATTTAGAAACATTAACCGATTCAAAAAACTAAGGAGTACATTTGCTATTTCCTTTTTTATTTTCCTTTGCCTCAATCATTGTTCATTACCATCCATGATGTTGCCTCCTTATAATATACACGAGACAAGTTGGCTAAGAAAGAGAGAGACTGCTTATATATAATCTGCGTTGCTTTCTGTGTGTGTGAGGGGGAAAGAGACATGGCTCCATTGCAGAAACCTCAAGCACCTGCAGGAATCCAAACACTGCAACACTTCACCCATCCAAAGCACCCCCTTCTACGAGTTTACATGGCCATGGAGTTCAACTGCGATGGCTGCAACACCCTCGGCTCCGGCTCGAGGTACCGCTGCCACGCCTGCGATTTCGATCTTCACGAACGCTGCGCCACCTGCCCCTTCACTCTCCCTTCCCAGGTCCATCCTCAGCACCAGCTAACCCTGGTCAACCAAACCGGAAAGGCCCACTTCTGCAACCTCTGCGGCCACATAGCCGACGGGCTTTTCTACACGTGCCGCGCATGTGACTTCGACGTCCACCCTCTCTGCACCCAGCTGCCGTTGACCGTCCGGTACGCCCCTCACCCTCAACACCTGTTGACGCTTCAGCCTGGAAACCCTTGCAGCTGGTGTTCGTTTTGCCGCCAACCATGCAAGTCTTGGAGGTACACGTGCCAGGTGTGCTGCGTGGACGTCCACCTAGACTGTGTTCGTGCGCCGCCGTCCGATGTTCCCAAAGGTCCCAACGCCACGTGGGTGCCGCCGTCTCCGTTGACTTACGGTGGCTGTGCTGTAGGGGTTCCTTCATCTTCTGTTTATGGAGTGAACCAAGAAGCTGCTAGCTTCCAGGGACGGGCTAGAGGGGTTGATAACAATGGAAGCAATGGGAAGAAGATTTACTCAGTTGTGGGGAAACTTGCTGTCAAGGCACTAGTTAGTTCAATGATTGGTTTCCCAGTTGGGTTCTCTTCGAATTAATGAATGATTTGAAGATCCTTTCAATCGTCTTAAACATTCAATAGTCTGAGAGTGTGGAGAAGCGTCCTGGACATGTTTTGCTGTGAGCCAGCATTTAATTTGTAGGATAATTGCTTAAGCATATATTGCCATAAGAGTTCTTGAAAAATAGTGATTAAGCATTTCTAACACAAAACTTGTCCTAATAGTTGCTCAAGTCAAGTATTTACAAAGATTTACAGCGAGGGAAGAGTCTCACCGAAAGACCAGACAAATGCTAGCAAGTGCCCATTAAATATTAATCTAACTTCATTTGCATTTAGGCTTCGTTTGACAAAACTTTTTTTTTGGTATTCAGTTTTTAAAAAATAGTTAAAAAAATTTTTTTTACAAAAACAAGTGGGTGTTTGATAACCCACTATTTTTTTTGAGTTTTTTTTTTTTGGTAACCCTTTTTATTTTGAATTTTCTTTTTTGGGTGGTTTGCAGTGGCGGTGGTGGGTCATAGCGGTGGTCGACGGTGGTGGTGGCCGGTAGGCGGCCGGAGGTTGTCGCGGCAGTCGCCGACAGTGGTTGCCGGCGGTGGCTGTCGGCCGTGGGCGGTAGTTGCCGGCGGCCGGAGGTGGTTGTCAGCGGTGGGAGGTGGCTGCCGGCCGGCGGTGGTGGCCGGAGCTGGCTGCTGCCCTGTGGTGGTTGCCGGCGGCCAGAGATGGCTGTCGGGCGGTGGCTGGAGGTGGCCTCTGGCCAGCGGTGGTGGCCACCGCCCACCGCCGCGCCCGGTGGTGGCTGTTGGTGGCGCTGGGCGGCGGTGGGTGGTGGCTGTCGGCGATGGAGGTCTCAAAAAAAAATTTTAAGTGAAAAAAAAAAAGAATTTTTTCCTCTTTTTTTTTACTCTACAATTTAAAAAGTGGTTTTTTAAATTGAAAAAAAAATGGTTACCAAACGCACTTTTTTCCAATTTTCAAAACTGAAAAAAAAAAGAGGAAAAAAAAAGCGTCAAACATGGCCTTACTTTCATGAAAACACTGAATTAAATAAAATATGACCATTCTACCATTGATATATGATTTCTACATTGTTGTTATTAGGCATCTCAAGATCGTGCCTTATATTTTCAAATTTGATACAACTTCTAACAAGCAAAGAAGTAGTATGAGCTGCAAACAAATCAAGATTTCATCGCTAACGTGTACTTGATAAAAGTTTTATCGAATTAAAAAGTTAACCTAAATTTTAAAACAAGTTAACACATTGATGCCAAGGAAAGTGAGTTCGTACCTACATGGAGGTGCCACAAAGGCTATAGTCCGAGTCAGCTTCCAGATGTAAAAGTGAGAGACAGTGAAGGTGGAGTAAGGGCAGAGAGCAAGGCTTCCCAGACAGGCCGTGAGAGATGGCAGTACTGCAGAGACAAGGCTGAGACGAACAGGGTCGATAGTCGACAGTCCAAGTCATGGTCTAATGTTATGTCCAAAGTTATGTCCAATTTGTGTTTCTCTCTCTAGAATCCAAGAGCTCTTAAATTCTAGAGTGAGAAAGTGGTTTTGTAAGAATGAGCCAAAAGTCTTTGAATAAGTCATAAAGTCTACTATTTATAGGCAAATGCATGTCACTGTCATAAAATGTCACATGTCGTCCCCTGGGAGTGACACGTCACCAGGGGTCCAAAAATATCGGTTCTTCGTTGGACTGTCGGTTCCTAAATTCACGCTACCTGCCCCGCACAGCGTCGCTCTACTTGTTTGAGAAGACTGACCACACCACGACAACATGATCAAAGTAAGCCTGTTGCCCCAGCCACCGGTCCAAGCCCTTATTGAATCCCACAAAGGTGCGTCAAGAGACGCGTAGAGAACCTGACAGCGGTGAAGGTTGCCCATGTAGCCAACTGTCAGGCGGACTAGTCACAATGCCTTCCAAAGACCTGATCCCGTCCCGGAGTGACCCGGGGGTCATCGTCCTGGGGGCGCCGATGATCACCGATAACGTGGGTGGACATGGTCGCAGCTCAGTGCCTAGCGTCATGCAAGTCACCCCAGATGGTGATAGCTTTGTGGTAACGAGCCTATCCCGCTGCGAAGGGTCCTCGTGCCGGAGCACTACGAGCAGAGCCCCCCAGAATGAAGACGACGATAGCTTTGTGGTAACGAGCATATCCCGCTGTGAAGGGTCCTCGTGCCGGAGAACTACGAGTGGAGCCCCCCAGAATGAAGACGGCGATAACTTTGTGGTAACGAGTCTATCCCACTGCGAAGGGTCCTCGTGCCGGAGCACTACGAGCGGAGCCCCTCAGAATGCTGCACACTCCAGAGAGTGGGTCGAAGTATGTTCCACGTCCATGGCGTGGACACATGGTGTGGTGCCTGGAGGCATGTAACATGATTGTGGCGCATGGGCGCAATACCTACAGCACGAGACATTGATTATGGCGCATGGGCGCGATGCCAATGGCATGAGACATTAATTGTGGCGCATGGGGGCACATTAAATAGAAGTGGCGCACGGGCGCGCTGACAACCGTCGCAGGACAATACCTAGTGCCGGGGGCACCTGTCATGGAAGTGGCGCACGGGCGCGCTGACAACCGTTGAGGGACATTACCTGGTGACAATGTCACATGTCATGAAAGTGGCGTATGGGCGCGGTGACGATCGTCGCGAGACAATACATGGTGTTGGAGGCACATATCATGGAAGTGGCGCACGGGCGCGGCGACGATCGTCGCGAGACCATACCTGGTGCCGGGCATGTATCATGAAAGTGGCGTAGGGGCACGACGACGACCATCGAGAGATAATACCTGGTGCAGGAGGCACATATCATGGAAGTGGCGCACGGACGCGGCGACGACCGTCGCGAGACAATACCTGGTGCCATAGGCACATATCATGGAAAATGGCGCACGGGCGCGGTGACGACGGTTGCGTAGACGGCACACCGGCGCGCGTCGGGTGTCCCGGAGACGGGGCGTGAGTCAAGCGTGTATGTTATACCAAAATAAAAAATGCGATCTTTAGTAATGACAAAATTGGGAGTGATGATATGCGGTCGTCGGTGACGGGTCATTTGGCGGTAGCGCTTGACTTTGGGCGACGGGCATTTGCGGGGGCTGTGCATGGGTGACGGACGACGGACGTCTCGAGGTTGGTGTGCGAATAGTGGTAAGCATCGCGAAGATGCAAAGCCCCGTGAAGACAGGTGCGTGTGGGAGGGGAAGCCAAAGGCCAACATTTGGGGGAAGGTCAAGACCGACCCTAGAGGGTGGCCAAGGCCAAGGCCACTCCCCCTTTTGGTAAACTTTGGGCACGCCGACGGTCGGTGTTTTGGTGGACAATGATGAGTTCGGAAGTCGAGGTACAACGAGCTTGTTGCCGTGAGTCGCACCCATATAACGAACGAGGTGCCAAAGTCACACACGAGGCGTACGAAAGCAAACAATGCGCGAAAAGGACTTTGCGCAGGAAGTGAGCAACAGGGGGGGGAGGAAGGCCAAGGCTAGGCCGACCCCATGGGGTAGGCCAAGGCCTTTGCCCCTTGACCTGGTTATTCCGGTTGCGCTAGCGGCCGATGTTTTTGGTGAAAAGGTGTTCGGGTGGTCGTGGCGTGACGATCGTGCTACCGTGAGTCATGCTAACATAAAATAATTAGTGCCTAAGTCGCCCAAGAGGCGTGCGAAGCGAAAAATGCACATGAGTTGGGCGTGCGCACTT
The DNA here is from genome assembly GCA_033065855.1 of Escallonia rubra. Taxonomy (NCBI): domain Eukaryota; kingdom Viridiplantae; phylum Streptophyta; class Magnoliopsida; order Escalloniales; family Escalloniaceae; genus Escallonia; species Escallonia rubra. The sequence continues at coordinate 413,221 of JAVXUO010002909.1, read as the reverse complement.
TGACCGGTTCGATGTGTTGAAAAGTTGACCGTTGAATGTGTCAAAGTGTTCACGCGAAGTGGGACTCCTAGTGGGCCCTTGGGTCCGACCAAGATAGGTTGAGAACACACATTTTTTGTTTAGCAGTGCCATGTCTTAAAGATTTGACAAGTACTTGCAAAGTTCTACCTGTTGAATCTTTATCTGGTTTATGTCGGACTAGAGGATGATTTAGTACTAGTATCTTTTAAAATGTTGCAAGGATAACAACAAATAAATATTGTGAGGAATAAAATTAGATAGTGCACAAAAAGTAAGAAAGACAAACTAAATCCGATTGCTTTGTAATTAAACTTTATTAAACACTACAAATTTTCAAATCGGTGCACTATTTAATCTTTCTTATCCATTGCTCTTGGGACACTTGTCAACACTACCCAAGGCCATAACCCAATTTAAATCCATATTACAAAAAAAAAAAATCCTTATTGTTATTCTGATTGCAGCCATAAAAAATAGTGGTTAAATATCAATATATTTTTAACACTTTCAGTAATAATTATTAATAATATTTTTTAGCGTTATTAAATAAATATCACTAAAAAATTCTTTAATCGCCGCTGGTGGCAGCTGTTTCCGAGTCCAGCCACGCGGCCCATATTGCGCGGTTAGTGGCAGTTAAAACGCGTGGTAATAGCAGTACCGTTCAGTCGCTCCGTCCCCAAAAAACTAATAGTAGCATCTGAACTAAGCAAAATCAAGTCATCAAATCAAGGTTAGGGCTAAACCCCTCCCTCCCTACACAAAAAAGTCTTCAACTTTCCAAAAAGCTCGAATCTCGAATACATCAAGCACGTAGAAATGGCTTTCCGATCATCCATTTTCTGTTTCTCTCTCTAAGGATCTCTCTCCCTCGCTCTTCGAGAATCGCAATGGAAGAATCTTACACTAGCCTCCCCACCAGCCACTTGCTTGGTTCAGTCCCGGTATGCGCCACCTTCCAATCTTCACTTGTATTTACACTCGTATAAGTCATCTCCGTGCCCTAGATTTGCCGATTGTTTGAATGTTGTTGTGATTCCTTGCGTGCTTTAGTTTGGAGCTACGCATTCGAATGCTCAAGTTCGGTTGCATCGTGCAATTTCCGTTAGGTTGATTAGAGAATTGAAGAACGGTATACTCGCTCCGTTCCTTTTGACATCTTGTGAAATCGTAGGATTGATTTTAGTGCAGGTAAACATTTGAGTTGAACTCAGATAGCAATTAATAAGTATCATTTGGCAATTCAGGTAGGATGAAACAATCAGTGAAGTCAACATTTACATGGTACTCAATCTATCCCGGGGATTTGCAAAAAGCTAATTGGGAAAAACATAATGGCCGGAGGGAGGACAATTTAGTAAACATAAAAGTTCCGAAAACTAAACTTGTATGTGTTTTTGCTAATTAGGGTCTTGAAATAAAGTTTATCAGCAATGGTTACAGTTTCTTAGTTTAGATGTTAATAGTGTACTCCCTCTGTTTCATTGTGAATTTCCCGGATAGAATTCGGATGCGCAAGCTAGGGTGAAGTTTAAATTGATATAGCGACTGAACTCAAATAGTCATTACAGATGAGATAAGCATTCTTTGACGAGTCAAAGTAGGGCAAAGACAAGAAATAAAGTCCATGTTTACATTTTCAAATTCTAATTTAGGATTTCACAAAAGGTTGAAAGGGACAAAAGCTATTAAATGGGAGAGTGATATGATATCCAGTAGGTTAAGTTAGGAATGCTATTAAGCTGTCATACCTTTCCTTGACATTCATTATCTTCTTCGTACTTAAATACTAATAGCCTGTGCAATAGCTTTTGAACGCTGATGATATGTCTGTTAGATTACTTTCTAAATTAGAGTTTAGGGAGTTCCAAATGGCTAGAAAATCCAGTGCAGTACATTCAAACAAACATTTTTATAACTCGATGTCCTCTTTGTAACCAGTCCTGTTTTTCCAATTTTACTTTTCAATTTCAAAATGTGGGCTATATTGGCAAAGTTATTATAGCTTTTGCCCATTCAGAGTAAGTAATGCACAAGAGTATAAGTGGAAGTTACAATTTCAGTACTCTGCTTGCTATAGACCCACTAGTTTTAAAACCCAGAAACGCTATCATTGAACTTGAGGCACCAATTTCAGCTCCCGTTCTTGGAACTAACATAATGAGAATATATGTACTCTACGAAGGTGCCAAAACTTCTTAGTACAATACTTTAGCTTGGTTTTGGAAAAAAGACGGTCAATTTTATATTAGAAGTGAACTCTTTCTCTCAAAGTCAAGGGGGTCAATTTGCTTGTTACCTTGTTTGCCTCCGCCTTTGGACACGGACGGCTTTTTTATACCTTGAGTAATGTAAAATGCGTTGGGTTCAAATTCCAGGTTGCCTTGGTATCTAGTGAGTCACCATCAGATGACATAGATTCTCAAAGAATACCTTAAGAAACTCCTTAACTTTGAAAGACTTGCTGTTTAATGAAATCATAATCTATAAATGTTCAGGCTGTCATCAATGAAGAAAAGGATGCTCCAAACCATCAGGGTATGAAAATTTTCGTGTTTTCCATTCAGGCATTATTTTTTTGTTTTTCTTCTAGACGTATCAAGCATTTTGTTCACCTGCAGTTCAAACTTTATGCAGTCCCTGGAGCAAATCTGCAGATATTTCCTCCAAATAATGGTGGAGGTGGAGGGCGGGGATATGGTGGAGGTGGAGGGCGGGGATATCAGACTCTTGAAGGTCCAAGTGGTATGCAACATCAGTTTCTGTTCTTATAGTCGGTCTAAACCAGATGATCTTATAGTCGCACTATTTGTTAGTTGTACAACAGGTTATGCGTATCTTCTGTTTGTTTTGTCACATGGCAGATGTACCTAGGTAGTTGAGAAGAAAGAAAACTGCCTGTGTGCATATACCCCTTTATCAGAAAGCCAAGAAAATATTCAAGGAATATAAATACGCTCAGAGTAGTTAAAAACAGGGGCTGCTTCACATCTCCCAAACTATGGACTCAATCTCTTAAAAAAAGTGCGCTTTTATGTGCTTCCATGTTCACCACAGGAAATACATCTACGCTCCCCAAACCCTGTTGCATGCTCTTAGGAAACAGAAACTTTCTCCGTCCGGCCAAAACATCCGCTGCGCATATAAAATTATGTATTGGCTCAATTTTTGGAACAGAGTTCTGATGACTCTCCAACCTCTTTAAAATGTGTCACTAGGTGTTCGTCATTTCTCTGATTTCTTGCATATGCAAGACCAATTTGATATGGTGTCTTAGGTTTGTAGCCAGAAATATGCTAGAGTGAGAATTGAGGAAAATGAGTAGTGCAATGAATCTCGAAAAGTTTGGAAATAAGGCTTGACTGAGCTGTGTTTTCTGTGCAACTTGATGGCACAATTTACCAAGTTAACAAAGATGTCGCAGCCTCTTATCCTTAAGTTCCTAGAGAAATTGAAGTATGCTTTAGTTTCCCTCACCTGAGCCCTTCCATGTCAATTTATTTCCCCCTGCTAATACGTGATTCTGTAATAACGCAAGAGAAGTCCCCACTTGCTCCATTCTGCATCACTATTCAAAAAACCTAATACTAGGGTCTATTGTAGCTTCACCATCTCACACATATGACAACTTAAATGATGCATTAGATATCATATTTTTGATCGTCTTCAAGAGTATATCTCTTATTACTTACTTGGCAAATGGTCAATCCTAACTTCTTGTAGTGCTTATCTAGTTCTCAGTTGCCATTTTGTCTTATGACTTGCATGATGAGATCATTTTATCAAGGCTTGACCAATGTGATATATGAAAATGTAAAATCTGTAGGATTTTCTCTGTTATAAGGTATGGGCTACCTACTAGTATGCAGTTCATGAAGATATGCATCAAAAGGATTTAGTTCCTGATGCAGTTTGCCACCATCACTAATGCATCGCATGATGTTATGGAGAGGCGTGTTAGTATGGCTGCTGCTTTTTTGAAATGACCTATTGTAGTAAGCGCATCAGCACCACACCCATGATTTTTCCATTGAATTTTTTAAGTTGCATCTTTTGAAGATTTGACTGTTCATACTGATGTCTAAAATCGACCGGGTTACAGATTGAAACATCCTTCTAAGATTTTAATTGTTATTAATGATCTTTTTTAATGTATAAAGGAGATATTAACTTGTAAAATGCTTCTGGTGCTGCCGATTTATGTACCATAGCCATATAATCTACAACTTTCAACTAGGTGAAACCGTTGCTACCAGACAACAATTTTCAAAAACCACTATAAAAATCAGCACAAGTACTTAAAAAGCTAAACAACAACATATGCATGTTATCGTCATTATATTCTTCTTCTTTTGTGTGGTGTGTGTTTTCTTTTTCCCTTCTTTTTTTTTTTTTGGAGGGGCAGGGTGCTGCCTATATGTATAAATATGGCATATAAGAATTCTAGATGACCAGTGAACCACCAAAGTAGATGCACAAGGAGAATAGGCAAACTCACCATACCCATTAGAGCACCTTCCATAACCAGATTCCTCCCTGTCTTGCAATAATAAATCCGTACCGGGAAGTGTGATGTAGTCACTAAGAAGAACAAGCTTTTTATGCCTTGGAATTTGCTCGAAGTTTCTTTGGTTTCTTTTGTTTGCTATTTGTAGAAGCCATTTGACTGGTCACAGCAATAAGCTTCTATTTGTTCCTTAGGCCCCGTACGTTTACGGTTTTCGTTTTGTGTATTTGTATTGTGTTTTCGTTTTCAATATTTTTGTATCCAATCACAAAATATGGTTGCGTACTTTTATTATTTTCACCACTTTTTTGTATCTACTTTTTTCGGTTGTTTTTGTATGTTTACCATTTTCATTTCCGTTTTCATTACTGTTACGACCATATTTTTCCGGTATTACCCTTACTGTAGGGATGATAATTTGCTATTATACCCTTACTTTATCCTCCAAAATAAACATCCTGCCCCACTTGTCAGACCTCTTTCACACCACCCAACCATCTTCTCCACCGTTCCAAACACACCTGCCATCTATCTCTACGCAAACAACATCCTACACCTCCTCCTTCCACTGACGACCTGCTTGACTTCCCCAAGGAGGACGAGGTAATGGCTGACGCCTCCTTCGGCAATCTCGCCGTGGATTCCGGCGAGATCTCGTCGGTCACCACTGTCAACAACTTCAATTCCTCCATCTCCGGTAGCGAGCACCAGTTTTTTCTTTTTCTCCAAAACCCACTTCCTACAAATCTGCCCATCTATGATCTTCCCTTCCCTTTCCCTTGCATCTGTCAATTTCTGGAATCTTTCATGTTGATTAGTGATTACGGTGGGGTGAAGAAAAAGCATAGAAATGAAGATCTATCATGAATCTTTCATGGTAATTAGATGCATGACTTTTTAAATTGCATCTCTATTGTCTCCACCCACGACCCACGGCTGCCATTACCAGCCCACCAACCTTCTGCCCCATATATTCCAGTCATAACCACCTTCCTAGATCAGCAACCAGCCCACCAACCTTTCTACCCTCTGTACTGCAATCAACCCAAATGAAACGAGCACACTTTTTCACCTAAAGGCCTGCCAACGGTCATCCTTAAGAATAGCGATGATTAAACCTGTGATTAGTGTGGCCATTTGATAATGATCTTGAGATTGTCTGGTAGGGGACGTTGATGAGGATGCCGGCGTGGCTGTAATACCTGGACTGTGGGGTGAACAAAAGGATAGAAAGGGAGGGAGAGGGAGAGAGAGAGAGAGAGGGAGAGAGAGAGAGAGAGAGAGAGAGGTCTGACAAGTTGCAGACTTGGGAAGAAAATGGGTGAACAGTGACAGGAGAAATTGTTTTCTCTGACACTGAGTTGAGATTGTTGAGAAAAGTGGAAAACACCTCCAAGGTGTTTTCCGATTTTTGACACTGTTTGAGTATTTGTATCCAAAATGAAAACAGAAAATGGTAAAAGTACACAATAAAAGCATCTTTTTCGTTATCATTGCAAAAAACAGATACTGAAAATGGTAAACGTACGGGGCCTTAACTTTTGAATGTTTCACTGGAAATATTCGTTATATCCATTTGTGCCTAATAGCAGGAATGCATGCTTCTTTATTGTTCCTTGAATATGTGTGATATATAGAGAACTACGCCAATGGTCATTGAACTATGAGTCATATTTCACTTTGTCCACCGGATTTCAATTTGTGTTATTCTGGTCACTCGACTTTATTGATTTGGCCAATCAGCCCATTCTATTAGTTGGGGTTAATAAGAGCCTCGTTAAGTGGTCATGTGCGAGGCTCATGACCCCACCCTTAACTCAGGGCTAAATCGTCACGTCCTCTCAATTCTTGTTTTTCCCTAAGTTAAAAGAACCATTAATTTTGGTCTGGGCTAAATGCAGACATTCTTTTTTCTAAATTGTGTTCTTTTGTTACGAAAAAGACGTCTAATCACCACCAGCCTGACCCTGCCGCAGTTACCACCCAAACCCCAAGACACCACCATTGCCATTGAAACCCTAGACTCAACCACCCAGCCCAACCCCATTGCCGCTGCCACCTAAACCCCATTAACACCTCCACTGCCACTGGAACCCATACCTAACCTCCCCAATCCCGCCGTCGCTGCCACCAAAACTCCATTGACACCTCCACTGCCACTAAAAGCCCAATCCCAACCACCCAGCCCAACCCCGCCGCCACTACCACCCAACCCCATTGTCACCTCCACTGCCGCCAAAAGCCAGATCCAAACACCCAAAGCCTGTCCAACATATGCCTATCCCGCCTCCCAGAAAATCCAACCCCAACATCAACCTTGTGTTCGCGTGCGTGTGCATCCGTGTGTGTGCATTTGTGTGCGTGAGAGAATTAGAGGGAGGGAAGGAAGTGGGGGAGGGGGGGTCGTTATGGGTGGAGGTGGGTCGACGTGGTGGTATGGTGGAAGGAAAGAAGGGTGAATATATGTTGGCAATTTGTAGTGTTATGACGACTTTGCCCTGAGCTAAGGGTCTTGTGCCTCGGACATGACCACTTAATGTCTCACTTATCCCAGCTGACAGAATGGGCTGATTGGCCAAATCAGCGAGTCCAGTGATCAGAATGACACAAATCCAAATTAAGTGCGCAAAGTGAAATGTGGCTCTTAGTTCAATGATGGCTGTAGTTCTCTCTAAATTTTAACAATGGAATATCTATGATTTTGCTTGGGCGGAATATGGTTTGATAAGCCACTCTGGTAACAAAATGATCAACCATGATACTTGATCAGAGAGTAGCTGTCGAGCGCAGAACAGTTGTGCGACTCATGTACATAATTTTTAGTTTGTAGCATGATGGCCATTCTGATAATAAACTTAATGGCTGCTGAATATGTACAATTTTAAGTACCTTCATATTATAAGTGGCGTATCTGCCTTGGGAATGTGCATCTCTAATTCTTTGAATATTCTTAAGATGCAGCACTTTTTTTTGGCATGCAGAGTTACTGGCATTGCGTACATGTGGGAAATGGGGGATACATATTTCAGTTTTTACATGCAGTAGGCGCTAATACTTTTCATTATGCAGGAGGAGATGGACAGCAATCAGCAAACACCTGGAGTGGAGTGTTCAGCATCTCCTCATACATGCAGTACTTCAACGTAGATACAGACGTTGTTATGAACAGATTGACAAGTTCTTTGTTTCCTAGTGGAGATTTTTTCAGCAAGATTGATGCTAATCCTGATCTGTGAGTATGACTAAATCCTTCTTTGAGTATAAAGTGTTTATTAATCTGCCTTGAATGAATATTGATACATTATTAGATGTCTGTCACTTTTTGCATTTATTATTTTCAATTGAGGTGACGCTCTAGTAACCTGTAGCAGCATTTAGAGGTCTCGTACATCAGGAACCAATGTATTAGTTATCTGCTTGAGTTGGATCTACAATGTTACTTTACTGATTGGGCTCACATCGCGCTGACAATGTTCTATACACTGACTAGTTTCAACTCATACTAAACCATGTTACTACACTACTGGGACCAAATTTAAGTGCCCGTTTACTTTTCTATTATTTCTCCAAAACATACTCCGGTGCATGAAAACAATTCCATTCTTCATTTTTATCCCGAGGGTGGGACCAGGATATTATCTTGCGGGCGTCCAAGAAATTATGTGAAAATTTCTTAGTGCTACATATGGAGAAGCCTGATTTAACAATAAGTAGGATTTTAGCATTCTCAATTGTAAAAAGAGAAAAAAGTGCCCTTCCTTCCCCCTTCAAGCATGCAAAATCAAGAGCCAGCGGTGCCTTTTCTTGCCTTCTGCTGCTTCCCCACAAAAGAACCCAGTTATATTTGTTCACTCCTTTCGGGTAACTGTCTCTAAATCACTCCCTTTCCCCCCTTTTCTGTATTCAATACAATCACCGGTGGTTTTGATGGTGCTCGATGGCAAGGATAGAGAGGGCTTAAGCCGTGACTGATGTTTGGGGGAAGAAGAAGAAGGGGGGGGGGGGGGGTTTAGAAATATGTGTAAGGGTTATTTCGTCCATCGAAAATCAGTATATATCACCTGCTTTGGCAAAAGATTTCTTTTAACATGAACAGGAAATTGCTATGTTACATGGACTCTACACTGGGACGAGGGTATGTGGCACGTGTCCTGACACTTCTGGTTGGTTGTAACTAAGAAAACCACCTTCTTTTTTGAGTTACATCGTTGCTTTAAAACGAGAGGAAAGTTTTCAATCTAAGCACTGCGTTACATAAAACACCATTGCAAGCGGATTTGTTTTCTAGTTGGCTATCTTGAAATAGCTTAAAATAAGAAAAGAGACTATAGGATAGGCCTTAACTTCCGAAATCCAGGACTTTGTCTCTCGGGTAGATTAGTATTGCATCCACTTTCTTTCTAAAAAGAGAAAGTTCTTGTCACCATGCCCTGGCCTCTGTACTGGCATATTACAGGGCGGAGTAAGCTAATTTGACTAACCATACAAATAATGGACGTTAAAATAGATGTAAATATCTGCCTTATCCCCATGTCTTTAGTTTTGGAGGAGTCCGACCTCAGACTAGTATCTGTCCCCGACACTTGTATGGAGTCCGCGTGAAATAGGAAAGTTAAAAGTGATGAAATTTGACAAAAAGCTTGCTGGAGTATTGTTTGAGTAAATATACAAGTATTACTAAACTAAATAACCACACTATTAACTTGCTCGTTGAGTTTCTCCTTATGATGGACTTATTTTGAGCTCAAAGGAAGTACCAAGTAAGTGAAAGCTTCTTGATATTTTCTATAAAAACAAATGCTACTGTTTTGGAGAGGTGGAATCAGTACGCAAAGTCCTATTCATTGCTAATGAACTATTGGGCTTCCCTTTGGTTTTGGTTTAAGGATGAGAAGTTGGACCGGGAGAAGGAAAATGGCTTATGTGACGACGAGGAAAATATAGTGGCACTGACGTAGAACTCTGAGATCTCCTTGCTCTTTGTGTTTGAGTACACGGCTGCTCGTGACTGTGTGTCCGAATGTGAGTCTTAGAGGGAGTTAGGGAGGGAGGGTGGGAAGGAATCCTACATTGCCAAGAGGAGCAAACATAAGAGAATCACTTCAAGTAAACACAACTCTCATCCTTCCAAAAAGAATTTCCTTTCAAACTACCTCGAGGAGGGTGATGCTGACCAGTTACATCTGTAGAGAAAAGACCAATCTATAAAATTTCCAGCATGTAGTTTGTCCGAAAATGCCAATTCATGTCTAAATCAATTTCCATTTTGCTCATAACTGTTCTAACATATCTTTTTGGTTTTGTCGGGCCAAATTTCTCATCTTTTTAGCTACGGGCTTGTCTGGATCTCCACAACGTTGATATTTGTGGTTGCATCCCTTGGAAATTGTGCGACATATATGATGCGTAAAAGAAGTGACAGCAGTACTACTTGGAGCTTTGATGTTAGCTACCTTAGTGTTGCAGCAGGGGCAGTATATGGGTATGCACTCATCGTGCCACTGGCATTTTACTTCCTCCTTCAGTATCTTGGTTCAAATGTCAGCATTGTACGCTTTTGGTGCATGTGGGGATATTCGCTCTTCGTTTTCATACTCTCCGCGGTAATGATCAATCCTGGCTTAAGCTTTCTCTACTTTATTACGCTCCCTTATCAATAGTTAAGTAGGCTCGCTGCCGCCAGTTCATGTGTTGAACACTATTAGATCACATTCAAAATAGCATCAAGTGATCTTTTGAGTTTTCTAATGGCCTTGTGTTCTAATCTCCCAGAGGACTGTTATGCCATGCTGATTGTACATGCATCTATTAGAGCTCTCTACGTGAATTGAAATTATTAAGTTAATCTGATGATGGAAGAAATTGATAATTGGCCGTTCATATTATAGAATTTTATTTACCCTGCTGGCCAAATAGCCAGAATGGGGGTGGGGAGAGATTCAGATGCTTAATATTATAAATCTCTAGCACTTGCAGCTTCTTCGAAAAGAAAGAAGACTAAGTTTTCAACCTATTTACTTATTTGCTTTCTTGCCTACTTGATTCTGTCTGAACATTCAATAATTCAGTTCCTCTTCACTCTAAATAAAGACCTGATTCTCCCTCCCTCCCTCACACACACACACAGATGGATGTGTTTTTCCGTGTGGGGATATTCTAGGGTTGAAGTACTCCATTCCCCCCTCTAATTGATACCCTCTTCCTTTTATAGTATGTCCCCCTCAAGGATGGACCACTATCTAAAAATTCTTAAAATCACGTAAGTTCCATGCTGTCTTTTTCATAACAGGGCACAACAGAGTAGTGATAATATTGGACAGCTGTCCTTAAAAGTAAGAGATCTTGTAATTTTGTGGGTACCTTCAATGCAAGCTACTGCATCACCATCTTATCAGATTCTGCATGCTTTCTCATTTTAAAATATTTGCAATTGTTAAGTTGCATATTCTCTTATTGGACTGCTGTTAAAAACTTGAAGAGATACCAACACAGAGCCCTTTTTACTAGGGAGTCGTGATTTTCCAGAATTCGATCTGCAAATTTGCAGTTCTTGAATGCTGATCATGTGATCCTCTGACATATTCTCCCTGCATTCTGTCCAGTTTCTGTTGCTTATCCCAGTTGAGTTTCTACGATGGACCATCATAATCTTAACCGGTGCTGCATCAGCTAGCTTTGTTGCTCTAAACCTCAGGTCCTACATAGAGACGAATGACCTAACTGTGGTGCTGGTTGCTGCATTTATTTTGCAATTGGGTCTGGCAATCTTCATCAAGGCGTGGTTCTTCCCTTAAGCGTCCACGCCAATGCGGTTGCTTCATGACCAGAACCGATGTATCAACGAACCCAAGGGTTTACTTTCTGTTTGGTGAGCCATTCCTGAAGGGATTGAATGTAGTGTAGTGAAATCTTAAACGACTGCTTAAATGGAGACAGAGTTGCAAGAAATGTGGTGAATGTGATTAACAGATAGCGGTGTTGGTTGTGGGGTGGTTGTATCAGGATGAGATATACCAACGTTTACTTATCTTTCTACCCTTGTTAATGAAAGTTTCTTTGATTTGAACTCTGGCTTTGTATATAACCATAGCTTTCCAAGTCTGTAAATTCTGTATTCGTTCCAGTTCGTTCCAAGCAGTGAGATGACAACAAGAAGATATTCATCTTCTTCACATAGACGAGTCTATAAAGTCTCTTTGAGAGCAGCGGAATTTTAAAGGCAGCCAGTTCCAACGTACATACCCCATTTTAAGTGAAAACACAGTCATGACGAAGTCTTTTTGGAATCTTTAACTGCATTCTTTTATAATATAGTACTAATTTAAAATCTAAAAAAAGTTAATGAAAGTCAGCTGTAGAAAGTTTTCAACATTTCAACTCCATTCTCTCAACCACTCCATCCAAATATCCTAGGGTTAACTTTTTTGCTTTCGTCTTGGTCTCTATCTTCATGATAAATTCATTTTTCTTTCTTTATGTACTTTTAAAATTACGTATATTTTGTTAATTCTTTTAAAATTATATATGTTTTTGTTAATTGTACACGTGATGCCATGACGATAGCCACACTTAAAACTTTAGTAGAGGTTGTTAGTTTTTGCGGTTTAGCGACAACGACCGCGGCCAATTCTTTTCTAGTGAGCCATCCGTTTTTTTTTTACCATGACGAGTCCATTGTACCAAAAATGGTCCTGCCTATAACACGGTGAATGGTGTTTTTTTTTTAAAAGTTAAACATGAAAATGATAATATATATAATGGGATGGAGCGAGATCGTTTCCATGAATACAGGAGTAGACAAGTTACTTTTCATGGGCAGTTACAAAATACGACGAATTTGACAACATCACAACTACAACCTTACTTTTGAATCTTTTACTGTTCTTAGTCTATTTCTCACATACTTTTTAACTCTTAAACTTTCTTGAGGATTATAATAATACACATTTTCTATTCGGGGTGCATTGCAACTAGACAATGCCAAAAAGAATAAGGATCAGAGGAGAAGCTACAAGGAAGATCCACTTTTAATTATAATTTAAAACCCCACCAAGTAGACCAACTAGCACCAACAAAAGTCCTGTCATTCTTTTGTGAAATATCAGTACCAACGCTCCAAATACACTACTATATTGTTGTACTGTACTTGCTGAACAAAAATCTATTCCTCTTCATAAATTCAAGTATTAGTTTGATATTAATACGAGAAATCTTACTTTTCTAGCATAGTTTCACAAATCGTTCCCTTTTTACACGCATAACTAACAATATTTTATGCTATTTAGAAAGACGCGCAATACGCAATAAGCACACAAAAAAGTCTCATGTTAATAGTAACAAATTTAATTTTAAATAAACTCATAAAGACACATTCCGAGTTCCAGCTCTAAATACGTCACAAGAAAAAGAAAGAAGCGGCTCGAAGGGAAAAACCAGGCACACCTTCGATAATGTGTACAATCCTGGTTGACTTCCTTATTGTAATTATTTCAATTTTAGATTTAATTGTTTCATCTTTGTTTTACTAGTTGTTTATGTAACCTTTAGGCTTCCGATTGTTACTTAAAGTTAAGATGAAGTGTAGGATATGCCATGTTTTAATCTAATTGTAATTGTATCGAATCTATATGTTAGTTGTTAATCTGTAATGTTAATGGTAACAATTAATGTTATCTTTAATGTCAATAAAATAGTTGATTTATCTGGACGACTCGTAAAACTTATATATAAAACTTATTTTCTTAAACAAAAAAAGAAAAAAGGTGCGTAACGACAGAGATCTCCTAGTTCCGTCATATATCATCATCATCCTCGTGCAGTGTTGACGGGCCGCTGCAGACGCTTACGTTGACATTGCTGGGCCGCCTCTCTTTCCGGACTCTGCTGTCACGTATCTCCCCGTCACCGCATTTATATGTCCTGACCGGTTTCAAACCCTACCAACACATTGCCTCGTTTTCCGCCCCCCTTAACTCGCCGCCATGGACTCGGTGGATTCGACTCGGGCCTTCATGAAGGACGTCAGGCGCATCGTCGTTAAGGTCACGTCTCTGCTCTCGTCAATTGATGCCTAGTTATGTCTGTTAACCCCAATTAGGCTAAAGTTTTTATGTGATTCGAGTGCCATTTATTGTTATTGGACCGTTTTTATCGGTCTGGTGTTTGTTTGTGCAAAGGCCTAGGTTTACAGTCTCACTGCAGGGCAATGCCGATGATGTATTAGTTAGTTTTTAGGCGAGGTCTTTAAAGGATAATTACTAATTCAAATGTACCTTTTGTTGGACGGGGTTCAGACTTGAGCACATGCGTTAGTGGTGGTGTGGAACAGAACGGCTTGGTTAAGGTGGTTAGGGTTGGAGTGAAGCTGGTGTTTTTCTTTTTGGTTGTGATGATGTGCTAGGCTAGGCGTGTTTCGGGCTTCACTATGGAGAGATGCGTGCATGAATGCAGTTGGTTAGGGAGTAGATTTTGCAATAGTTCCCCTGTATTTAGGCTGTAAATGAGCCGTGAACTGGGGCTCATATAGTCGTCCTCGTGCTCAGACTCGGTATTTGTGTTCGTGCTTGCGCTCGGCTCATGTTGTGAAGAGCTCAAATTGTCAAAGATCTTGATTGTCAAGAGTAGCAGGAACTCATGATCGGCTCGTCTTGGCTCGTATAACAAAATGAGCCGAGTTCGAGAGCTTGAGCTCATGTTATAACTTGAGGTCAGGCTCGTATCTGTGATTGAGCTCAGTTCACTTAATCCACATTAAGTAAATTGTTCTTAGTTTTACACACACTGAGCCCCGAATTTGAATCAATTTCCATATTTTGTTTTGGGAGTTATGGCTAGCCCTAATGCCAAAGCTTATATTGCTTTTGCCAGAGCAGTGTACATTGCAAAACATACGATACAACCACTTGGCGAGAGTCGCATCTGCTTTGGCAATAGGGCTAGCCTAGTCGTATGTTGCAGACTTGCAGTGTATGGTACAAAGGACTATAGAAATGTGTAAAATAAGCTAAACAAGCTTGTTCAGAACCCTGCTTGTGAATGGCCTGGTGATGTTTATACACTGCTCTTTTAAAAGGGCTCTAATAATCAGATCAAGCTCAGTTTATTTAGTTGATGGACACAAACTAACCGATCCGTGAGTCTCTTGTTGGTCAGACGGGCTTATTTACAGCCCTTATGAATTTTGGCGGTCTTGACCAGCTATATATGCAATACCGTGTTATGTAGTTTGGTGCTGCTTTAGGCATTCTAGCCTTCTAGGTTTGATCTGTTGATCTAGTCGGTGCAACATCTGGCTACTTTAGGTGGGTATCTGGCGCCTTTACTGTGCTCCTATATGGTACTTTAAGGTTTTGCCAACTAGTTATTGAAAGACTTAGTCCTTTGCTTGTGAGTGGCTATCTTCTTGAGTCTCGCACAAGTTATATGGACGTTATCTTTCTCCAATGTTGATTGAGCTGTTCTGTCTAGTCCTCTCAGCTGAAATGTCTTGTTATGCTCCATGAATTTAGGAGCACAAGTTGGATTGGGCATTAGCGGAGGTATGTTTAGCTAGCATGTGGTTTGCTAGTTCCAATTTGGAACCATATCCTTCAGTAACAATCTACTTTGGTTGTATTATTATTTGTAAATTATGGTTATGCACATGACCAACTAAAAGTTTAGCATTGCTTATGCTTCGGTAGTATTGCCCAACCCTACAACCAGTAAATGATGGTGTAGCTTTAGTGATGCTAAAATTTTGTCATATATCTGGACTGAGTTGCTTGCAGGCAGACATTAGAAACAAAGTTGATTGCAGGACTTCCCTGGATGCATAGCTGTATAATTGAGAGTGCATGTCTAATCATTCTAAAGATTTTCCATTTCACAATTCCTTTTTGCTGATCCCAGGTTGTGGGATAAAGTACACGCACGACTCTTTCTTTTCTGCTCAACTCTTCTGTCTACAAGGGGGAAGTGTCAGATCCTTAAGTTTTTTATCAATCTTTGGGACGGTTCTTCAGTATCTAAGATAGCAAAGAGGATAATATGTAGCACTATGCCAGGTTTAGAGTTACATGACTTCAGTACTCAAGGCTGCCTTCAGTGAAGGGTTTAACACATATTGGAACTTACTGTTGGAGCCGCTTGTGCAAGTATTGGGACTGTGAGGGATGGTGTTATAAGGAAATGTTTTGCAGTTCACATTGTATTAGTCACCTTTCATCCTTGTGCACTTCCTTTCACCATATGCACCAAAGGTCATACAAAGGACTCCAATTGCAATGTGATGAACGAACCTATCGAATTTCTTTGTGACAATGATTGTGGGTTTGATTATGTGGTGCTTTACTACTAGCTCGTGATTTTGAATACTTATTTTTGAGTTCTGAAAAATCTGCAATTAAGTTGAATGTCTTTGCTCTAACCTTGTTATACATTTTCTTGCTGTATAGTAGTCAAAATTTGAACCTTGACATGTTTAATTGACATGGTTTGCAACTGACACTCTGATGGTGATATATTTGCTTATCGAAGGTTGGGACTGCTGTCGTCACTCGATCTGATGGAAGATTAGCGCCTGGAAGATTAGGAGCACTGTGTGAGCAGGTAGATTAGTAGGTCTAGTCATATTTGAGTTGAGCGTGAAAATATTGCACAGGAACATTTTAGTTTCTTAATGATATTTTTGCTGCCTTCAGCTTACAATGCTAACCTTAACGTAAAAATGCAGATTCAAGAGCTGAACTCTAAAGGATTTGAGGTTATATTAGTTTCATCAGGTGCTGTCGGTTGCGGTCGCCAGCGGCTTAGATATAGGAAACTAATCAACAGCAGGTGCATACTTTTATTAGCACTAATAGTATATGATTGTTGTTCTCCACGAACTGGTTTACAAGAATTGCTTTTTAGTCATAGATTCCTAATTTGATTGGCATTGAGACAGATTTTTGTGAATTTTCTCGTGTTACTCACTTAGTAGAAATTAGCCATGTGGTGCTAGTTAATATCAAATTACCTTTTATCAGGTTTTGAGATTGCAGCTTTTTTGCCACTGATATGGCGGTGGTTGGGGCTTTATTCTTTTTGTTAAAACGATAATCAGTTATGAGATTTTCTATGTTGTAAGTGTCTCTTATTTTCTGCTGAATGATGTCCCCTAACTTATACTTCAAGACAGTATCCTCATATTTCTTTTGTAAAACTATTTAGAAGCACTAATTATTTGAAATAAACCTTAGTATTCTCTCTTCAAACTATTTAGAACCACTAACTAGTTTTTTTGTTCATATCTTCAAGTTTTGCTGACCTCCAAAAACCACAAATTGAGCTCGACGGGAAGGCATGTGCAGCTGTTGGACAAAATGGTCTTATGGCTCTATATGATACATTGTTTAGTCAGGTCAGTGTAGTCTGGTTGTTTTTTATCTTTGACAATTTGCCGAATGCTACTTTTGTCAATCGCAAACTATGCATGCTATGTTGGATTGTGGAATTTGATGGTATTCTTATTTGCAGCTTGACGTGACATCAGCTCAGCTTCTTGTGACTGATAATGATTTTAGGGATTCAGAGTTCAGGAAGCAACTAAATGAAACTGTAAAATCATTACTGGCTCTGAAGGTGGTTCCAATATTTAATGAAAACGATGCTGTGAGCACCAGGAAAGCTCCATACGAGGTATGTTTTCCTTCTTTGTTTCTCTTCGTTGTTAGGGAAATATATACCAAAAGGGCAAGGATGAGTTTCGGTTTTATCTAGTAACTTGAGTAGTTTCTTTCACATTCCACCAACTCTAACCCATACTGTGCGGAACTAAGGCTTCTTGCCAAGCTGGAGCTCGTGTTAGACCTACTCTCCAACCAAATTCTCACCCTTTGCCAGCATTGAGCCTTCGCTTGACTCTTCTTGTTGTGTTGCCCTCAAGCCCTCACCTGGCTGCTCACATGCACACCGCATGCACACAGTTGGCATAGGTTAGCAAGGAAATAATACAATTGTACTACCTCTCAAGATTACAACTCTTGGCTTGATGCATTACCAACAAAAATTATGTAAATACGATCTCAATGGAAGTCAAGATATACTTTTACCTGTGGCTATAATTATGCATACAGAATTTCTTCAAGAGTTGAAGATCCAAGTATTTACAGGACTCGACACTCTTGTACTCTACTTCAACACATCATCTGTACTATCATTCTTTCTGTTAGAGCATTTAAACGTTGGACACTTGGTGTTGCAAAACACTCTGCATGGACCAAAGTTTTCTTGCTATGTGACTCCATAGCAGGCCAGTTGCACCTGCATGTCAAAGCCTCCTAAAATGCTGGCGGAATGAAACATTTTGCTGAATGGGATGTAAACATGTGCATACACTCACCTACCCGCTTAATGTATGACGCAAACTTCTCATAAGTTATCTCCTTTACAGCAGAGAGTATAGGAGGGGCACCAAGGGGCTGGGTTGTTATCAAGGTGTCTTGATTTGCACCAGTGGAGTTGTAGCTTACTTCTTTACTTTTATTTTCTAAGTCCATTCATCTAATTATCTTGATTTTCTTTTTTCTAACCATGTTCAAGTTTTGTAGGACTCTTCTGGTATTTTTTGGGACAATGACAGTTTGGCAGCCCTACTAGCTTTGGAGCTAAAAGCTGACCTCCTGGTTCTGTTGAGTGATGTAGAGGGTCTCTACAGCGGCCCTCCACAGGATGAAAAGTCGAGGCTAATACATACCTACATTAAGGAAAGGCTTGAGGGTGTAATAACTTTTGGAGACAAGTCTAGGGTAGGAAGAGGTGGTATGACTGCTAAAGTAAAAGCTGCTGTGTATGCAGCTCATGCTGGCATCCCTGTCATTATCACCAGGTACACTTCTATGTGGGCATTATATAATATCTTAATTCATTTTCACTCTTTCTACATTTTTGCTGTTATTTTTCCGTCTACTTCTTCCTGCTCTATCTATGGTTTGACATAACAAGACGCACGCGATTGCCATGTCGCGTATGAAAGTTATTTCCACATCGATACTTCTAGCCTTTTACCATTTTAGGAGAATTACTTACAGAACATGTTTGGGTTTAGAATTTCAAAGTAGAGTATCATTATTTTCCAGGCAAATCATCTTTGTCATTGTCATTCCATTACCAAGCTTGTGTCATACGAAAATGTAAGGGTTCCATACAGATTATCTTGAGACAACTTGTTTTTTGTAGTCATTATTTCCTTGGGTTTTTCCTCTGAAAGACAACTGAGTAATTTTAAAGACCAAAACCTTGACACCTACTATTTGTCTCCTAGTATTTGTTAGCATCATTATGAAATTTCCCTTGTATATCTGGTCAAACGATCTTTTGAGATGTTAAAACAATTTAACATTGTGGCATGAATTCCGAACAGAATGAGGACAAGGCAGACGTGGTTCTCTATTACCCTTTCGGCTGTGGTAACACGTCTCTGAGGTGCCATACAGTCAAGAAGGCTAGGAAGTTGGAGTCTGTAAGTTGGAAAGGGAGCTCTTTAGGTGCTTCTGGCTTAGCGCTTTGCCATTATCATACTGATCTTTCAGTTTGTGCTTATAAGTTGCTATCACAAGTTATAGGTTGGACCATTAAGTTGTGACCTTTAGGGTCTTATGTTGGAGAAGGTGCCACTGGTTGTTTCATTGCACCTTGTTCATGAGAACATTCCATTATCAACTCCATTTCAGTAGTTACTGTTGTGTATTCTGTTTCATATCATCACACAGATCGTCTGTAGGATGCACACATCAAGCACCAGAAAAGGGGTATGTAGAAAATCTTCCATCTGCAACCGTTTCCCTTTTCCATAAGAATCAGGAAATTATAACTATAACAAATTCCACATATGCAGAGACTAGACTTTAGAGATCATGTAAGATATTTTCGCAGAAAATGGGATTCTGCTTACCTCAGACTAAAGATCCTCAATACAGTTTAAACCCTCCAAAATCCCAGTCATTCGATTTCTAAATTAATGCCTCATCTATGTCAACGTAGTGGACATCTGGGTTCTCTTATTTATGGTATTTAAAACAGGGACCTCTTAATCAGGTGGTCCTTGCTGTTAGTTTGCAGCTTTTAGATCTCTGAATGAAGGAATAGTACTTCAGAGCCTCAGTGTCCAACAAAACAAGTCCTCAAAGCTTCTCGCATTAGATAGATAGACAAAGGGGAGCATTTTTTTTTTAGTAAGCTACCTTACTGTGAGATGCTGCTTTTTGCTGGACTTTTTTGCTTGATTTTACTGTTTATTCTTCTGATTATTATTACCTCACCTTTTTGTGAAGTGGCTTTGCTGGTGACAATATCATAAAAGTACTTGAAGGACAGCGTATAGGTACCCTATTTCACCGAGATGCTCACAAATGGGTCCAACTTGGAGAAGTCAGTGGACGCGATATGGCAGTTGCATCTCGAGAAAGTTCCAGGCGGCTTCAGGTACCATCACCTTCTTCATGGTACTCTGAAAATGTGTTTCTTTATCCTTCCTACTGGGATGCGCTCAGTGTCTGCCCGTATATCCTTTTATAAGAATGCTCCCACTTCCTGTATTATCTTTGGCCTTGGGGGACAAGTATTTTGACTAGTTGTTGTACACCTTTTCCTGCAGGCCATGTCTTCACAAGAAAGGAGTAAAATATTGCTGGACGTAGCTGATGCCCTGGAGTCAAATGAAAAGCTTATTGTAACTGAGAATGAAGCTGATATCGCTGCTGCACAGCAGGCTGGAGTTGAAAAATCATTGATCTCCCGATTGGCTCTAAAGCCTGGGAAGGTAAGAGAGACTGCTTGAACTTGTGCAGCTTGCATGGTGTTATATATCTGTTATAATTTGGTGCATCTCTTTATTTTGCATGATATACCTAGATTGCAAGTCTCGCGAAAGCAATTCGGGTGCTTGCCAACATGGAAGAGCCAATCGGTCATGTCATGAAGCGGACTGAGGTGAGAAGAGTAACAAAGCAGTTACACGGACAATTACAGAGTAACTAATTTCAGTACTTAATAATTATGCTTATATCCTACCAAAAATAAATAAAATGTACATGCTTATAGAAAATATCTCAGGTAACTTGTTTTCGTGGGTGTGAAATTTTGAGAGTTGAGAGGATGTCAGCAAGATACTTGTATTAAGTTGCAATCTCATTCAAGTCCATTATTTCTGTTAAACATCACATATCATTGATCTGATGAGATACAAACAAAGGCAACTGATAAGATTAAATAATGCATTTGGCCTTCCCCTGGGACCAAAATACGTGGCGAACCGAGTAGAAATCACAGCCCGCACCTTAACCCAGTTGCTGTCTGTCTCTCCATCTCACCACCATCTGCGCTTCTGAAACCTTGATTATAATTGGTTGGTGGAAGCAAGAGACTTTAGATAGAGAGATTGAGAATGTTTGCAAGAGATTGGTAAGTTTCATTAAGTGTTTGCAGTAATATTTTGAACTTATAAGTTCTTACTATCTGTTCATCTGCTTTTTGTGCATTAACTTGCTCTTTTATGTTTCGAATGGGGCAGGATGACATTTTTTTTTTATCTTTGTACCTGTGATTTATGGTATCATGATTGTAAATTTGCAATGACGCTGATGATTACTGTTGAATTCAGCTCGCAGATGGATTGGTCCTTGAGAAAACATCATCTCCCTTGGGTGTCCTATTGATTATTTTTGAGTCTCGGCCTGAAGCATTAGTTCAGGTACGTAGAAATCACAAACCTTTGAGCTAGTTTTTGGAGTATCTTCATAAGATCCTTTTTTTGTTTGTTTGTTGTCATAACTATTCTATTAACTAGGAAATTTGAAAGCCCGCATCGAGCTAGCATTTAAGCTAGTTTCGGTGGAAACTTAAATATATACAAGGATGATCTCCACCAAAAATGAGCAAAAACGCACGCCCCTCGATCTTCAAATCTTCATGGTTGGCTACAGTCGGGCGTGCGGGCTGTGCTTGAAGGGCGCATGGGCATGGGGCTAAGCGAGCTTGCGAGTGATATGTTGGGAGGGCGCAGGGGGCGCTGTGCTGGAAGGGCGCAGGGGCGCTGTGCTTGTCACGGTTGGTGCCAAGGGGCAGGTCAAACATTTAGGTGAATGAGCTGAGTTGATTTTTCATATACATGTGCTGCATAGTTGTTGGATTGAGATTCGAATTGAGAACTGAATCCAAGTTCTGTGAATCGTCAATCGAATCGAATCGAGAATCATAAGATTCGTCCTAATTGTTCTTAAAAGGGAGTATATATTCACGTGATATATATAATACATAAACCCATGAAAGCAACATATTTTGAATTTTTTCGCATGTTGCACCAAAGAAGATTAATATACTAACATGCTCTACATAGCACATGAATGCACAACTAACATCTTTAGTTCTTTAGCAAACAAATATATTTATACACATGTAAAAGAAGTTTCAAGAAATCATTCTGGTGACTTGTGCAAACAAGTCAACAAGATCTAGATTTCAAGCTTGTCTTTAGCGTAAAGTTATGAAAAAAGTAGAGGAATAGGAAACAAAGCAGCAGCATTTTTTAGCGAATCCCGCAATCCACCTACTACGATTCAACGATTCACTTTACAAGTCGGCGATCACCCTGCAATTCACTACCATCTTCAGTGTAGTCTTGATTCCGCATTGTTTTACATAGAGTCGAATGAAATCGTGCAATCCAAATCGCGAGTCACACCACTCTTACAATTATGACCTGCTGATATCCTTTAAATGAGGCTCAGCTGGGACCATCCTTCGTACCTAAGCGCACTCTGCCTCAGATCCTGTTGTCTGCTTTGGTTGTGGTTGTGTCTATGGACCTAAAGGAGGGGGTGTTTCTTAGACAATTGGGTTGTGAAGTACTTTCTTGAATTATTTCCTTCATGTCATGCATGATAGTGCTTACATGGGCTTGAGTAGTGTTTTAGGTTCCTTTCTCTTGCACTATTGTGTTTAACTACTTCCTCTTTTTATCTCTCTAACATTCTGTGCTTAGCCAGTTGGCTGAACTTCAATTGACATTGTCTAAACATGTGTGTTCTGTTCCTTTTAAGTTGGAACGGTGTAAATCATTATTCTTACGTCCAATGGCTTCTGGCGAATGGTAACTATGAAGCACCGGTGCGGCAGTCCGGGAGAAGAACCAGCACCGGGTGTGCGTCGGGCGCGGCATGGGTGTGCACTGGGTGCATGTCCAAAACTACTTCTTTTTTTTTAATTTATTTTCTGGA
Source organism: Escallonia rubra (assembly GCA_033065855.1). NCBI lineage: Eukaryota > Viridiplantae > Streptophyta > Magnoliopsida > Escalloniales > Escalloniaceae > Escallonia > Escallonia rubra. Next base: position 390,457 of record JAVXUO010002909.1, on the reverse strand, counting down.
TCTTGGGTGCGGCTGGGACATGCACCCAGGGTTTTTTGGCAGAGAGTATAAGAAGAAGAAGAAAGAGAAGAAGGAGAAGAGAAGAAGGAGAACAAGAAAGAGAAGAAGGAGAAGAGAAGAAACAACCTCCGCCGGAGCGGCGAGGGTCTTCTGGCAAGACCGGCGGTGTCCGGCAGAAGCAGCGCCCTCCTTGCAGAGCTCTGTCAATGTTTTCAGTTTTGGGTGACGGTTGGGTTATAACTTATAAGCTAGGGTTTCTATGAAGGATTCTGTTTATTATGTCTAACTCCCAACTTTGTTGACAATCTTTTAAAATAGCCCCACTATTTTTAAAAATAACAGAACTTCTACAAACTCTCTCATATTTGGCTATGCACTTTCAAATATTTCTAAAGTAGCCCACCAAATTAACAAAATACCTTATTGTTTGTCTAAAATAGCGTTATTTTTGTTACATACAAATAATATACATTAATAATTTTTTGCCGTATCCTCGCCGCACCCGTATCCTAATTTAAAAAAAAATAATGAATCCGCACCCGTATCGCATCCGCACCGGAATCCGTGCCTCTTAGAATGGTACTTTAGTTAACAAAATATCTTTTTGAACACGATGTCTGGGTTCATTATGGCATGAAGGTCGGTTTATTCAAATATAATGATCATATATAACTCGAGGCTGCATTGGCATAATGTTTTCTCCGATTATGATATGATTTGGATAGTTTCCTTCATTTTTCCTCTTGTTGTTTTCTTGGCTCCTAAATGTGCGTGTTAACCATCGCGATGTATCAACCTCTGTTCGTCTTTTTATTATATAGCTGGGTTGATCATAGAAGCGCTTAACTTGTTCTGTTAATTGAATAGATAGCTTCATTAGCAATCCGAAGTGGAAATGGGCTCCTATTGAAAGGGGGAAAGGAAGCCAAGCTATCAAATGCGATCTTGCACAAGGTTTGATTTGTTGACTATGTTCTTGGAATAGTTTCAACGTCTTATTTTTCATAATTTCGTCAACCTTTTCCTCGTACTTTCAGGTTATCACCTCTGCCATTCCAGAAAGTGTTGGTGAAAGGCTAATTGGACTCATCACTTCTAGGGAAAAAATTCCTGATTTGCTCAAGGTGGGTTAATCTTTTGTTCTGAAGAATGATGACTGATGCAATACATACCTTGTACTTAGACTTCACATTTCTGGTCCAGCTTGATGATGTGATTGATCTTGTGATTCCAAGAGGCAGCAATAAACTTGTTTCTCAAATCAAAGCCTCAACTAAAATTCCAGTTCTGGGTCATGCTGGTAAGTTACAAAAATGCATGTACTATCTGCAATACATGCTCGATCATGTCAAGTTATGTACGTTGCTGGATGATGTAGTAAAGCTGCTTTCTTTTCTTCTCAGATGGAATTTGCCATGTTTATGTTGACAAGTCTGCCAATATGGATATGGCTAAGAACATTGTTTTGGATGCAAAAACGGATTATCCAGCAGCCTGTAATGCAATGGTAAATTATCCTTGTTCTTTCCTTGCCCATACTCCCTCATAATTTCATGCTCAATGATGCCCTTGAATGGGTATGCGCACTACACCTTCAATTTCATTTAAATATTCTATGCTTTTTTCAGGAGACGCTGCTGATTCATAAGGACTTGCTGCAGACTGGTGGTCTCAATGAGCTTATCATGGAGCTCCAAGTTAAAGGTTCGGCTTCCTATGTGCTCGGAAGGGCTTATTTTTCCACTCCAAATAACTGGTACCTCAAGATTACGGCACCTTTCTGATATGTTTATGCAATTCTTTTTTCATTTATTTATCTTGTGGGAAGTGGATCCTGCACTCATGGAACACTTGGGAGGTTGAAGTTTTACTGATTTGAAAATCCTCCTTTTGGTCGTCATTTAATTATGTTTCTGGAAAATCATAAAGTGAGTCCCAATATGGTATGGTGATCCATTATGTAAGATATTGTTCTCCCATTGTTTCTCGTCTAGTAGTACAAAAAGAAAACCCATTTTCAATTGTAAGTTCGTTTATGTGGCCTAGCCCTTTCCGCTTATACTTCAGATTCCATCGAACAGCATGCCTGTTTAATCTTAAATAGAATATCACAAACATATGTCTAAGCTCTTCAGTATTTGTTCCTTCCCACTTATTTTCGTGGATATCCTTGTTTGACACCTGGTCTAAATGAATTCCATTTTGTGTTAGTTTGAATATTTTTTTACTTTGGTAGAGTATAATTGCACTATCATATTGTATCGAGTTTTACCACTTCATATAGGGATTTAAGTTTGAAGCACTGAAACACTCCCAATGTGGCAATTCGAAGTATCTGCATGCCCGTTGGTCCTTCCTGTTCTGCATATCTTCAAATGTGCTAACCAACATGGTTGGGTTTATAGATTTAAAATTCAAGTTCCCAGTGACATCATGAATTTTTTTGGGTAGTAAGTAGTTGAAGGACCTAAATATCATACAAAATTTCATCTATTGCAGGTGTTACTGTATATGGTGGTCCAAGAGTGAGGAAGGAGATGAATCTTCCAGAGGCACGTTCGTTTCATCACGAGTACAATTCACTGGCTTGCACTGTTGAAACTGTGGATGATGTATATTCTGCCATTGATCACATACACAAATTTGGAAGGCATGTTAACTGCTTGAAACCTTTTTTCCTTTCAAAGTTGGTGTGTTTAGGTGTTCATGTGCATTTTGCAATTCATAATTATCATGTGAAGTGCAAATTAAAGACTTAAGAACTTTTGCTTATATTGGCAGTGCACATACTGACTGTATTGTAGCAGAAGACTCTGAAGTTGCTGAGCTCTTTTTAAATCAAGTCGACAGGTTTTGAGTGCTTCATTTGATTGTATGCGTTACTTCCAATCTTGTGTACACGTGTAATCTAGGTGTGGTTGTTTTCCCTCGCAGTGCCGCCGTACTTCACAATGCAAGCACAAGATTTTGTGATGGTTTTCGTTTTGGGCTAGGTGCAGAGGTATTCTATTTTCTACCAGTCCTGTTTGGTAACTAGGTACTATCATAAGGTTTTTCTCTCAGAGATATATTGGCTGAACAGGTTGGCATTAGTACGAGTCGGATTCATGCTCGTGGTCCAGTTGGAGTTGAAGGCTTGCTAACGACACGATGGTATGCATGTACTCTGGTCTTGCTTCTGGCACTTATTTCTGACTTTATTTTTCATCCATGATTTTAAGTGCTGTTATATGAGCATTCTGATGATTAGTTCATTTTCAAATTTTGTACGGATTATACAAAAGAACATTGGTTCTTTTCTGGTGATGTGTCTTTGGTTTATCCGTTTACTGTGTGATTATAATGGACATGTATTTACTCGAATTAGAGATAGTACAATAGAACATTGGTTTCCTCTCAGGTGATTTATAAACTAAACATAGAATTATAAGAGCACTACCTAGGCGTCAAGGTACCATGAATCTTAATGATTTCTATCTCCATGGTGTGTGAAGATCAGGCTATTTTTGGAGTAGTTGTCCTAAAAATACATGCACTGTTATGACCTATTTGTTTTTCGTTTAATCATCATGCAACTTCTTCGTTCTTATCATGCAGGATTGCAAGAGGAAGTGGGCAAGTGGTTGATGGTGATAAGGAGATTGTATACACCCACAGAGATCTAGCTCTGCAGGCTTAAGTCCAATGTCAATGGAAGTTTTGATTTCTACCCCTTTGGGACCTCTGCAACAGATGCCTTTTTGTTAGTGCAGTATTTGCAAGAGAAGATAAGCAAGTGCAACTGTCTTGTCAGGGTGTAAAGGAGAAGGAAGTGAGTAGCATTCTTGTTGTTGTCCCTATTTATGTAATATTGAGAATAATTCCATGTTTCTTCTTTCCTGTGTCATAGCGAATGCCCTTCAAAAGGCTTTAGTGCGACAGTTTTTCTGCCCCTGATTGTTCATTTGTAACGCGCATAATTCAATTTTCTATCCTCGGTTCATTTCCCCCCGACTCTGATTATTTTGTTATCTATACAATTCACTTTTTGTATCCGATTAATTTAGTACTCTGTCACCATTGTCGGTTTAATTTTTAGTTTGTGTAATTTTTCTTTGGGCCTCCTTGTGGCTGGAATTTTGTGTTATGTGGAATTAGTTTATATCAATAACAACTATGGCAATAAAGACCAACAAAAATGATTTTATTGTTCTTCAACTATGTACAAAGGGACAAAAAATGACAGCACTTCTTAAGTCCCTTGCGCTGATTATAAGGGTATACAAATATACACACACACACACACACAAGATTGACTTTTGGGGTATGAAATCTAAAATATTTTGTATCTCCTACGTAATAAGCATCACCAATGACACATAAACTGCTTGTAGCAAAGCATCAAGGAAAACGTCCAACACAAGGTTCAAATAAACTGGAAGTATATCTATGGGCACCTGACAATGCTTTCAAGGTTCACATAACTGATATAATAAACGAAGATGGGCAAAATTGGCAACAGCAAGACACAACTCGAATCATGAGACTTCCCATTCGCTTGGTTTTTTGGCCTAAAAACCTATGCCTCTACAAACTTCTTAAGGTTCTTCAGCCACACCACGTATTCTTTGCTGTCCTTGTTGATCATGTACTCATGCAGGAAATTGGTCGCGCTAGGCTTGATTCCCCTAATTTCCAAGTACTTGTGGAATGCCTTCTGCAGATTCTCATCCAAATCCCTGATACAAAAGGAAACAATTTAGTAAAAGACCAAAATGAAGTTAAGTGGCAAGCATAGAAGTCGACATGTTATACTCACGAAAAGTCAGGTCCCTCATAGGCAATCTGATCTTCGGAGGTTTCAGCATCCTTCATGGACAACGTGTCGATTTGGATCTCATCAGGGTAAGCAGTACATCCAAACTCCAGGCAGGGCCCACCCTTCTTAGAAACTCTCACAACCAACGGGAGACTAGATGCATTGCCCTTTTCATCTTCCTCGTCGTCATCTTCGTTTTCCTCCTCCCCTGAAACAAGATCCGGCATGTGAACTTCAACATCAATGGCTTCACCTTCATATTCTCTGGTCAAAGTTACAGTTTGTAGCCCGGGGTTGTCCTCAATTTTGAAAGGGAATCCGTCTGGAATCTCTTCAACCTGCTAAAAAAAAAAAGTTCGGGTCAAGTCTCAAGTGGCATCAAACTTTTTAGATCAAATATCGTACCAGTTCTCATAACATTGCTAGTAGTCTTGTTAATACCGACGAAACCAATTACATAAACCAAATGTTACAGCTGGCGGGAGCAGTGAAATGGGGATTTGCAAGAGATTCCATAAAAATTAACAGTCCGCTTACTTGTTGGCTTAGCAAGATAAACTCAAAGACAGAGCCGATATCCCACAAATCGGTAGTATGTAGCTATTAAGCTTATATCAATATTCTGTATATCCGACGAAAATTATTCACAAGTATGAAGTGCTACATACCAACTCTCAACCTAATTGTGTGCACTTGAATTTCTGTCAAAATCAAGGTAAACCTAATCACGTGCTCACAAGCATAATCAGTTGTTGAGAATTAACAATTTCATCAAAGCTCGATCATCTCTACCAAACAGATAAGCTAAAACCACACCCTAAGGACTAGTAGCTACTACCCTTTACTGACAACATGGTGCGGATTTAGTTAAAAATGGTACAAATTTAGCCACTCCGAGGGTATTTAATCAGTTGGGTTAGAAGGGGCTAGCATAAGAAGAAAATAAGGAAGAAGATTGATAATATATTACGCTAATTGCAATTAATCATTGATGAGACCACCAAAAAGGCGCAACCTTCAATTCAGTTATCAGTTCTTGGAAACAGTAGAAATGAGAAAACTGACCTCGCCCTGGTCGTCGGCCTCCTGGGCGCACCTGATCTCCGATTCGATGACCCGGACGAGCTTCTCGTCGGCGCTGGGCTTCTGGACGGCAGGCGAGGCGGCCGAGAAGCGACGAAAGGCAGCGGGAAATGAGAGGTTTTGGGGGAGATTCGCGTGCTTGACGGCGGAGAAGAGGGCGGAGCAGTGGTGGTGCCTTTGGCCTCCGATGAGACGGGCCGCGAGGGGGGCGGCGGCGGAGGCCGATCGGCGAAGGATGGTTGTGAGAGCCATTTGGAACTGGGGTTAGGGTTTTAGGGGTTTTCGAATTTGGGGGGCTTTGGAATGAGATTTCTAGGGTTTTAGGAGTCAATGTCTCGTGTTATATAGGTGGCCGTTTTGGGTATTTTGAGTGGTCGGTCCATCTCACTGGTCACTGAAGGTACCTTGATTTTATCCGATTGATATTTCTCCCTAGATATCAGCTAAGTCAGTCCAGTCCAAGAGTCCAGATTATGATTTGCTTAGAGGTTTGTTAAGAATTATGTGTGATTTATCCTTGATGCAATTTATTAAGTCATTGATTTACATAAAATATGAAGATAATTTCTGAATCTGGTACATCTCATCTAAAAATGCAGAGATAATTACCGAATTATGATCAGATAATGTCTCAAACTTCAGAAGAAAAAAAAACATTATAGAAATAGGGGATGAACGATCTAATTTTCGACAAACTAGTCGGTTAGTTGACGTTTCTCAGTTTGCGATTTTTAAATATATTTTGTCTTATCACCAAATCACAGATTGATATGCTTATCTTTTATCATTTATGATGTTTCAGACCTCTATAAATAGGGTCCTTGGTATACATTTTAGAAGATCAGTTTTTTCTCCCTGGAACTTCTATTCCATTTCTCCATCCAAACACATTCTTAGTGTTTTCAATTCTAGTTCATAGTCTAGAATAATTCGCTTACCCGTGACCAAATTCCCAATACATAAAAAAGAGTCCTTTCATTTCTTAGTCAAGTCTAAGACCGAAGTGTATGTCACCGTCAGTAAAATCCGAGTCAAACTACAATGGTTTTGATTCTATACGTAGGACATTATAGAAATAGGGGATGAACGAGCTAATTTTCGACAAACTAGTCAGTTAGTTGACGTTTCTCAGTTTGCGATTTTTAAATATATTTTGTCTTATCACCAAATCACAAATTGATATGGTTATCTTTTATCATTTATGATGTTTCAGACCTCTATAAATAAGGTCCTTGGTATACATTTTAGAAGATCAGTTTTTTCTCCCTAGAACTTCTATACCATTTCTCCATCCAAACACATTCTTAATGTTTTCAATTCTAGTTCATAGTCTAGAATAATTCGCTTACCCGTGACCAAATTCCCAATACATAAAAAAGAGTCCTTTCATTTCTTAGTCAAGTCTAAGACCGAAGTGTATGTCACCGTCAGTAGAATCCGAGTCAAACTACAATGGTTTTGATTCTATACGTAGGACATTATAGAAATAGGGGATGAACGAGCTAATTTTCGACAAACTAGTCAGTTAGTTGACGTTTCTCAGTTTGCGATTTTTAAATATATTTTGTCTTATCACCAAATCACAAATTGATATGGTTATCTTTTATCATTTATGATGTTTCAGACCTCTATAAATAAGGTCCTTGGTATACATTTTAGAAGATCAGTTTTTTCTCCCTAGAACTTCTATACCATTTCTCCATCCAAACACATTCTTAATATTTTCAATTCTAGTTCATAGTCTAGAATAATTCGCTTACCCGTGACCAAATTCCCAATACATAAAAAAGAGTCCTTTCATTTCTTAGTCAAGTCTAAGACCGAAGTGTATGTCACCGTCTGTAGAATCCGAGTCAAAGTACAATGGTTTTGATTCTGATTTGTTCGACAAGCCAATAATATAGAAGTAAACTTAGGGTTCGTTTTATTGCACATTTATATGTTTTGCTAAAAAGGTCAAAAACTACTAAAAATGAAATAGAGACTGAAAGAGTATGACATGTCCTTAATACCTTCTCGCTGTACAACTTAGTCCCCCAACCCTTTTTTTGTTTTGTTTTCAATAGACTAGCTAGTCTTTTTGACATTTTTAGAATCGTTTTCAGATTTTTCTTGTTTCCCTCTGTCTAATTAAATAAGATGGCGACTCCTAAAAATTCTTAGGAAATTTTTTTTCAAAGCGGTTCGCCACACATATCATCAAAGTTTTGAGTTTTAAGCCATGCCAAAACGTGTGAAATTAAAATTCCTCTTTTTTCTAGGAATATATTGTTATGAAAGATAATACTAACAAAACCATAATGAAACAACACAGAAAAACCTTGTCGTGCAATGCACAGCTCTTTGCCTAGTATTATTGAAATACTCAACTTTCTGTGAAATCTTAAGATACATTTTGATACATCTAAACATCGAATCACTTCATATAGCAATTGTAGAATAAAAATTATCTTTTGACAAGTCAAGTTAAGATAAAAATGACGAGTAAAGTCAGCGATCACGTGTTTACATCTATCCTACGAACTTACGAAAAATCAAAGAGAGAATCTAATAGAGCGGAATAAAGTAAAAAAAAATGAGAATGTCTATTTCTACACTCGCGATGATGCTTGACCCCAGCTAAGATATGGCTAAAAAGTTTTGGTGTAGATTACACCCAAAGCTTCAACCAAGAGCTATTTAATGACACATTCTGGTGGAACATTGAATTACTTGAGGTCCATGCTAAAGGAACATCCAAGTTTGGCAGGGATGTTTACACAAGAATTTTTCCTCCCTACGAGCTTGGCTAATTGCCAATCCTTTGGTTCATCTACAAGAGCATTCAATCTGTGTGGCAGGTTTTGAACAAGTTGTCATATCAACTGCCACCGGTTGAGTCAATATTCACTTTCAAGTTCTAAATCCCAAATCGCTGGGTCAAGATAAGCCCGGGTTGCTGATGTCTGATCCGACAGTGTTCTACCTGGACGAGGCAGCGTTAGGGGGTTTCCAGCCTTCAAAGGCTCTTGCCACTACATTGATAACAGCAAACGTAGGTTCCAAAGTTCGGTTATGAAATATGCAACTATTTCTATGGGTCCAAATGCCATGATATATACAAAAGGAAACATGGTTGCCCATGATAAGCTAGAACATCTAGATTAACAACTAGATCTACAATTTGCTTTAAGCCAAAATAATAGCTCCTCACAAAGAGAACCTTCTAACTATTCCCATAAAAAAAAAAAAGGAGAATCTTCTAACCGATTAATCGGTATGGCAACTAAATTCCACGCCTTTTTAGCAAGTGAACAAAAAATGTGACTGGAGTTCTGCTCGACTTTAGGGTCCATTAAACAAAACTTATCTCAAGGAATTTGACGATTGAAGAGACTGGATTCGGTGGTTATCCTGTCACGAGTGGCCAACGAGATGAAGTATTGCATGCCGTAGAATTTGATGCTCCAAATTCAAGAAGGGTCGTGTGTAGGTTTGGGGATGGACTCTGACCAACCAACACGGAGATTTTCTATTGAAGTCGCCACTGCTCGAATGAGTCGAAGCCCAAGAATCGGCTACAGCAGCGAAGCGTTGAATCAGTATGGTTCTTAATGGTTTGTTGTATTTCACTAAGAAAATCGAAGGACATCATATGTAAGTTCCGCGTACCATACGACGAGCGTACATTCGCTATCACAACTTGAAACTCCCTCTCAGAAATCTTGTTGAACTTCCGGTATTTTATAGTACTTGAATGAGAGTCTTCCAAAATGGTGACAACAATTTGAAAAGGCTAGTGCCTAAATAAGTAGTAGAGTCCAAAAGGAGGTTTTGAGAATCACCGGCCTTGTTTCAAAATAATTTTACCTTTTTATCAAAGCCATATATGTTTTTAAGTGGTTATGTCACTTGTTCTTAAAAATATACATCGCTTTGACAAAAATCATATCCGCTTTGATAGTATCAGTGGCCTTGAGAGTTGTGCTCATCTGTCCGGCCATTTGTGATGGTTGGTATTGCGACTTGTAAGTCTTGGTTGAATTGATATGAGATGGCCAGGCAATGGGCTACTTCTTTTGTAGCCCTTTTGGATTCATGGGAAAGTAGTCAAAAATTTTTATGGACAAGCCATACAACTTGCCTAATTTGACTTGCAAGTTACAACCATTGTTTACAAAAGGTCGGGTCGAGGGACGCGCCGGCAACGGCGTTTAACCTTCCAGGCGTGGTAGGGGAAATGCCGTCGCAAGGCACGACCGTTGCTCTAATAATTTTAGCCCACACTCATATCCGACTTGAGCGCGAGTAGTGTCGCATGACAAATTCCCGCTACAACGCATCGAAGGCTAAGCGCCGTTGCCGCTTTTTTCAATACCTCCCTTACATTATTATCTTTCATTTGGGAGTGATATCTCATCACAAATCGTCTTGCCGTGAGAACGTAGCCAGGTAGCCTGTCCGCTCGCCGCGCAGGTCGCGTCCGTCGCCTTGAGAGTTCAAGCCCCGAAGGCTGTTTTACTCGATCGCAGCTCAAGTCGCTTCCGTTGCTTCGAGAATTCCAGCCACCCAACTCTGATTCCGAAGGCCAACGTAATAGGACCGAAATCCTATGATGTTACAAAAGGAGCAATGCACACTTTAATACAGTACTTTATAAAGCCATAAAAGGCTAATGTAGGCCTCCCTGTACTACAATTTTATGTGTTACGATCTCACACTAGTTCAGTATTTTAATTAGAACAAACGTTGGTTTCTACTCGGATTGCAGAAATGTTCCTCCAATCCCGTGTATAGTGATAATTAATAGTCGCTAAATATTTCTAGTGACTTTTCTTTTAATACTTTCAGCGACAATACTTAGTAACACTTTTTTAAAAGTCACTACAAATATTTAGCTACGGTTGACTGTCGCTATATAAGGGTAGAAAGAAGATTCTCCCAACCGGGATAAAAGCCAAATTTTTTCCTTTTAATTATTTTTTTGGTTAAGCAACGGGATATATTACGAGTTACCTTATAAGAAATGTATGCGCTTACGTTTTGAAACGTGTCAGCGGCAAATCATAAACATCTAATATAGGGAATTCACATCAAGTATTAGATACAAGAAATTTGGACTGCCACGGAGAGTAATAGTCTCAAAGTCGTTGACCAATGTATCAGATGATGTGACAGTATAATGTCATATCACGAAAGGATAAAAATAAATCAACGTGAGTAGGAGATGAAAATTAAAGAAAAAGTTATGCCAAAGTAACAAGATTCCTATACATAGATAAAACCATGAAAATGAAGTTTCCACTTTCGGTGACACTTCTCGATAACAACTTTTCAATTTTTCACTAACAAAATGTGAAGGATTGGGTCAAATTTAAAGTGAAAGGACTACTTGGAATGCACTAATCTGGCAAAGTTGGAACGGACTAATTCTCTTTATATTTTTGATTTGAAATCAACGATATCATTAATTATCTGTCTTGACATCATGATTCTCTTATAAAACAGTATTACTAAATTTTCGATCATGATTCTCTGTTACGTAATATCTTTGCCATAACAGTTCTGGTGACGAAAGATTATAAATAAAAATACTTTGTTGCTGTATATGAATTATATAATTAAAATTTGATTCTTATTATACATTTAGCGACATTTACAGCAGAGAGCACCCTTAATTTTCAGATCCAACTAATGAAAGCAAACTGAAAAGCAGAAAGCAAAAGTTACCAGACAAAGGCCAAGTAAAACCTGATGATGACTCAGAATCAGAAACAGAGATCATCAGACCTCCTCTTCCGAACTTTACTCTTTCTCGAATTTCAGAGCTTAAAGGTGGCTTAGAGTAGCAAGCATTTTTCAGAAAACATGTCTCTGCAATGCGACTGATTAGGGTTTTGTTATTCTTGTCGTTCCCCATAAAACATTTGCTGGGAATGTTCTGAAATCGAGGCATTCCCATTGACCTTTTATTTTTGGATAAGGGTTCCTGTAGACTGTAGTGAGAGAAGGAGACACACCTACAAGCTTGTGTGTGTGTGTGTGGAGTCACTGAGGGAGATGAAAGAGTTGTTTGGGAGTCCAGGGAAGGTGAGTGGGCTGGTATTGAGGATAGGGCAATGCTTGTTTGCTGCTGCTTCTATCGTGGTCATGGCCTCTGCCTCTGGCTTCTCTAGTACCACCGCCTTCTGGTAATTTCCTTCTACCCCCTATTAAAAGTGGTCCCTGCTGCAGATACGATTATAAGTAAATCTTTCATTGATCTGGCCAATTTTTCCTAAAGAGGCATACTTTTGCACATGTGGGTTTGTAGATATGCAATAGTGTTTGTGTTTGTGCATGATGCAAGTTTGGTGGGCAGTTGGCAGTAGCAAAGCATGATGAAGGGGAAAGTTACTCGCCTGTTTCCCTACCTGTTATTAGCAGTATATAACCGGAGTTCCAATGATGTGGAATCACTGTAATGGTTGATTCAGTTGTCTAAAATTTCTCTGTGGTTCATGTTTAGACTTTATAGCTAACGTTGATTAGGATGCTTGGCCCTTGATTTTCGTCAGTTCATGGGATTTGATTACAGTGGAAAATTATAAAATTTGGGCAGGTTAAGAGATTTGTTACACAAAAGTATCTGACCATTGATTTGTTGGCTAACAAACTGATGTGTGTGGTCTTATTAGGAGATTTCACCAAAACTAATCTATGCATGTCAATGGTAAACTCTCCTGTCAAGTAATAGATGCTTATAAAGTAGTGATTCCGTGCCTCTCAATGGATAATGTATTTTGTTTTCAGTGACCAATATAACTGATCAATCCACAACTAGGCCTGGACTGGTTCATGGCCTAGAATAGGTGCGGCTGCTGCGTGTATGATTTGCTCACATTCCACACTGATCATACTTCATGCACTTTGGTGATTAGTGTTAGAACTCTACGAGGTCCTGGCTAATACAACTGGGAAGATTCTGAAAGGTTTCACACTCTGATTTCCGCCCCATTATCTCTTGAATGTTGTTTTCTTTTCTGTGGGGAAGGGAGGTGCTTGCAACTGTGCAAGGTGTTTAAACAGCTAGATAGCTTAATGTGTGTGTGTGGTATGTGTATGTGTGTTGATGTGACCCCTGGCCAACAAAAAGCTACAGAAAGGTACTGATCAGTCGGCCAAGACATTTGGCCGTTTTGATGACATATGTTCAGCTCTGCGGTTGGTAGAGACGGGCTGGAGTGTTAAGCGCCAACAAGGACGATTGGTGTTTGACATGTAAACCCTCGACGATTAAAAACTTGAGATAGGACTCTGTATAGATGCAAACAAATCTAGATGCCTTCCTCCCACAGATATACTTTAATCTATATACTGAAGATTTCACGACTGGCAGTTTAATCTTTTTGGAATTTGAAATTGCGAAATTGCATGTTTTCTTTTCACTTGATGCATATTTGTGCAATGAAGAAATTTGGTATGCTTGTCATTAAAGAGGTTTGAGAGGATAAACTCAAGCTTGGCGTGGTGAGAGGTACCAGTCATGTGGCTCAAGTATAGGTTGGCCCTGTCCTAGCAGTCTTTTCTGCTCATGGATATAAGTGTCCTGGTTTTCTCAAGAAAGCTTAATGAGGCTCGACTGATTTTTATATCATGGTGCATTTTCTGATTGTCTTGGTATTTGGTTTTCCATCCCCGTGTGATCAAAAGCAGCCTCTGTGATCATGCAATTCTTGAATTGATCTTCGTCTATTATTCATTTACCTGTAAGAGGTTCAAGGATTAGTATTTTAGTGCTAATTTCCTCAACAAGTCTAACAAGATTGTTTGATCATTATACATGTTCTGACTGCAGTGTGCTTTTTGCTTTCAGCTATTTAATTGCATCCATGGGTCTTCAAGTTTTGTGGAGCTTCGGACTTGCCTGCCTTGATATCCATGCTTTGAGGTTGAAGAAAGACGTGCAAAATCAAATCTTAGTGAGCCTGTTTGTTGTAGGTGATTGGGTGAGTAATTCTCCTATCATTAGGTCATTGATTTACATTAAGCTTGGCGCAATCACTGAAGATTGTACTAATGCAGCACTGAAACAGCCACTAAAATATTGTCATATTGAATGAATATGTTTAGACTTTTTTTTGCGTGCTTTTGTCTGTCATGCTTACTGCTGTTGCAGTAATATGTCCCCTGCTTCTACGAGGCACTAGCTTTTCTCTCAACCAGTTTGCTGCAAAAGCTCGTGCAACTATTTTTCTTTGTTTTTATAAGAATGTCGCTTGATATATGGCCTTAGTTCCTATTCACTAAGGTATGCTCTTCACTTATCTGGAAGTTATTGTGAAGAATGAAAGAAGCACTAGTAAAAAAGCTTGAGAAGTCCCTGTGACGTAACATGGAGATAAGAGTTCTTATTATGTGAGTTATTTACTTAACAGCAAGAGTGGGGCACATCTTCTGCTGCCTAAAGTGGAACCTTGTCTTGTCAGCAACAGTTCAAATTTTTTTGGAATTGAAATCTCCAGCTCAGAAATAGCCTTTGGTTCCTACGGAGCTGAAAGACGTGTAGATGCAATTTAGCCTTCATTTTTTGTTCACTTCACTACACTTTTGTTATAGTATTTCCAATCATAACTTGGATTACACTTGGGTTATTCTATAATAGGCGTCCTTGCGCTGGTAGTCTTCCACCCAGAACCAATAAGGTAACAGAGAACTTCAGGTTGTGCCCATAGTTAAGGGTGAGCTAGAACCCTTCCCACCTGTAGGACTGACCTGACAGTTAAATGTTTTTCAAATTGACATAGGGTCTGTTGGGTTATGACTTTAGGAACTTAACAGACGAAGTGCAACTGATCTCTTAGATACTGCATATGTATTCGCGAACAAGAGATTGCAATCTTTCATTTTGGCCTTTGTTTTCTTATTTGGAAGATCGACTGGTCTCGAAGAAAAGAGGTAGTTTCGGGGATTAACGGAGGGTGTGTTCACCCTTGCAAGATGCAAGTTTCTGCAGCTTGGTCTACGCTCAAACGCACAGTGGATGATACTATGCTACTTTGATTGCTTCTTAAGGTGTAACATGTTGGCTGACACTGCGACTAAGATAACAGTGCAACGTATGGCTATTCTAGGTAATCAGATGGACTAACCCAAGTATAATTACTGTAGATGCAGATTTCTTAGCATGATAGATCTGTGATAGACATACGGGCCACTATGATATACTTCTTTGGGAATGGCTTCATCCCTAGAAATCCGCCTTTCTTTCTTCAGACTCTCAGCCTCAGCTACACTGGTATGCATACTTGTAAAGGATTGTTTAGAGCCCTTGGTTCTATTGGCAACGGTAGGGGTGGGGGGAGGGAGGGGGCAGTGGTTCAATTGGTGGCGGCAGGGGTGGGGGGATGGAGGCTGGTTGCCGGTTGTAAGGTGTTTTTTCCTTTTACAGGAAAACTTGGCATTTTAGTGAAAGTTAGGGGTATTTTTGGAATTTCACTTCCAAATTTATCTGGGTTGCAATTATCGCTAGATGAGGGGGTCAATTGTTAAAATTAATAGCCGAGGGGTCAACCCGCAAACCTGAAATGCATTAGGGGGGTCATTTGTCATTTCTCCTTGATGTTATCAAATGATGCTAACTGGAAATTTCTCAGAACCATTATTTTTCTTAAGATTGGGCCGGATCTTTGGTTAGAAGAGACTTGAGCAGGCTGCTTCTGACTGCAGTGTTTGAGTTGGGTGTTTTCTTTTGTTAACGATTGCAGCTGAAGTTCGAGTTTTAAAAATCCATTTTATTTTACGAAGCCAAGAAGGCAAGAAGAGGGTTTGATTTGTTGGCTTGCACTGCTTGATACATTGTATACACATGAAACGCTTCCACTCTTTGATACAGAAGTGGATTCTGTCCCACAAATGTCAACTCTGACTCTGTAGGAATATTAAACCATCACGTCATCTCCATTAATTTTCCTTGCTGCCTTGTACAATTTATCATCATCAGCTGACAAACTTTCCGAACTCTTTGTGAGACCAATATGTGACATAACTCTACTATCAGGAGTTTAAACGAGGGAGAGCCTTTTTCCACCCCCTCCATATTAATGTTTTGTGTCACCATGCTTAGATTATACTTGATTCCAACAAAATCTGCTCAAAGTTTGGTACTACTTGCATGACAAAACATATGGACTACTTATCAGCATGTGTGTGTGTGTGTGGATAGAGTGTCATGATTGTGCTAAAATAGTACTTCAAGTTTGATCTTGGCTATCATTCTCTGCCCCTAGACCGATTCTCTTTCTAGAATTATGAGGTTTTTCTTGGCCCTCTATAGTATGCTGACATATTGTTCTAATGCAGGTGACAGCTATTCTATCACTGGCGGGTGCATCCTCATCAGCCGGGGTGATGGTTCTCTTTGTAAGAGACACGGATATTTGCAAAGTGGAAAGACTGGAGACCCAACTCTCATGCAATATGTTCCAAATATCGATAACTTTGGCTTTCATCTCATGGTTCCTCCTTGCCATTTCTTCGTATGTCATGTTCTGGTTGTTGGCCTCGGTTTGAGTATTTCGTAAGCCAACACGTACCCCAAATTACATCTTTTCCATATCAATGTATAGATTTGGAGTTTGACTATTATCGAAGATAACTCAATTTTGTTTATATCAAAGTAATTTTCCTTTTTGGTTGATTTCTAACTTTTTTATGGTGCACTATGCCTTCCCCTACAGCTCAGTGATTTCCCTTTTAAAATACTAACCATGCTATATATGCTATTAGCTGGAGGAAAGTCACTCTTTCTTGTTATTGACATTAAGCTGGAACTTTTGCTGCTTGTGAAATAGAAGCAATGAATGAGCAGTTGATTGATGGGGCTTTGAGTGCCAATAGCAGTCACCATGTTGACCCAACCCTTAAAGTTTGTGATTACAGCCTCTCAACCAGCAAAGTTCGAAACAAAAACAACACATTATTGTCTGCAGTTTTGCATCATTTTCTGCGTAGTTTCTTGCAAGTTGCTTAACAAGTTGCAATATTTAGCCCTCACGAAATAGTTTTTTGTTTTTTGGGTATGATTGCACGTTCTCGTTTCAACTTGGTTTCGATTTCACCTTGTGTGTCACACTCCTGTTACTGTTTGTCTGGTGAAACTTCTTTTGTTTATTCTTCGTTGTGATTATATTATCACTCACATCAAGTCATGTTCGACTTATGATAGTATATTCTTATCGCTGAGCATTTCATTTGGTCTAGGATGATCACCAATCGTTGGTTAAGGTCGAGCGCTGTGGACGTTCATTCTAATTCTGTATCTTTTTTCTGATCTCAATAGGAAAAACATGTCATTTTACACGTTTGTTTTCATATTTCCAACATACAAAAGTGAAAATGAGGATTTTTTTTTCCCCCAAAAAGGTACAAAAGGAGTAAAAGTTTACCCGCAGCATGCTTTATTCCACCTGTTCTGCTTCGAAATTTCCTTTTTCTCTCAACATGTGGCCATCAATGCATCGAGTAGCTCGAGAAAATCTTGAGAGAACCGGTGCCAGAAAACTTTTATACACCGATAATCTCTCTCATACGAGTAGCTCGGGTGCAGTACTAGAGATTTAATCTAATCAATCCTTTGCACATAAGTTACAGCAGGGGTGCTGTCCCCATTGTTGTTGTGAGAGAGGGAAGAGAGAGAGAGAGGGTAACCATAGTTTGCATCCCCCTCTCACAACAATGGGGACATCATCCCTGCTGTAACCCATGGTTACAGCAGGGATCCTGATCCTCTAATCTAAAGTGACCTTGACAATATATAAGATGTGATCCACATGTATGGCATGGATAAGGCTTGTAATTATTGGTGTGAGGGGCCATCACAGAGCACTCAGCTTCTCTGTGAAGTCACACTTGACAGTTGCTACCGACATTATTTTGCAACACAGAGAGCAGCAATGCAATCAATCTGGGCCAGTGTCCCACCCTCTATCAATGTTTTGGTTATACTCTTTTTGTTTAGCACATCACATTTGGGGCCAAACATAAAGGGCACATAATTTCAGAGTGCATTTTTCAAATCAATGTCCAAAAATATATAATGCAGAATATGTCGAAAGAATTATTGTTCAATATTAGCAAAAAAACCACAGAAAAAGAAGCCAATAATTTATTTGTATTTACATCAAAAGATTACACATATCACAGGAGTGATCATATTTTTACCATTCAAAACAGACACTGACCCTTTAACTGTTACTCATATCACTCAAAACTTGCTGAGACTGACTTTTACACTTGACAGAAGGATTAAGAGAGGAAACAAATAAGAAAGACAACACACCTTAAAAACAAACACAATAAGTTACTACACTTATGAAACATATTTTAACAACACATGTTCACATTACTATCTCTGGCTTCAAAATGCTAGACTTAATTTCCTTGTGGGGCAGAACAACACCTCCATTGCTGTAAATTTCATCGCAGACATGAACATCTTCTCCGAGAATGGTCATGTTTTCTACACGAGCCCACTGTCCGACGGTGGAGTGCCAACCTATGATACTACCGGAGACGCATGCATGTTTCTTGATGCGAACTCCACGCATTACCGTGCAGCGCGAAAGTCTAACTCCGGACTCGATCACACAGCCAGGCCCAATTGCAACGTCAGGCCCAATCAAACACCCCTCTCCAATTTTGGCGCTCTCGTCCACCAGAACGTTTCCCACAAAATGAGCTCCTGTAGCCAATTTAGATGAAGCGTTCTTTCTCAAGGAGTCTAGATAGAGTCTCAGGCCAGTAATGTAATCCTTTGGTTGCCCAATGTCCATCCAGAACCCTGGTAGGACCATTGCAAACAGCATTTTTTCTGCTGCAATTTTTGGGAAGACCTCTTTCTCGATCGAGGTGGGCCTTAGTTCAATTCGGTCAAGAACAGATGGGTTCAGTAGGTATATTCCAGCATTGATCTTGTTACCGACAAATAGTTTTGGTTTCTCTACAAATCTCTCTACTTCCCCTGTTGACTCTTCCATAACAACCACACCATACTTTGACGGCTCATCCACCTAAGTGAGTCAAAGAATTTCTTATTATCATCATCTAACAACAAATTAAAAAAAAAAAGTTCAAATCTGTTTAAAAAACATGGGAAAGCAAGAAGCGACTACAAGGACGACATAAATATTTGTATTGAGATTTACCTTGGTCACCATTATGGAGGCCTCGCCTCCATGGGATTTGTGAAATTCAATCATCTGTTTCAGAGGGTACTCGCTGATAACATCGCTATTAAGAACAAAGAACGGTTCACCAGAATCATCTATGAGTTTGTCTCTAGCCAGAGCTAAAGGGCCTGCAGTGCCAAGTGGTTCAGTCTCTTGCGAGCATGTGATCGTGATCCCAAGTTTAGTCTCAAAGTCCTTTAAGAAATTTAGCATGACCTGCATAAGCAAGGAGTTTTTTCAGGACGGGTTCAGTAAATTACAGGTGCACAAAGATCATTAAACTAGTTAAAGTTTGTATAGCACAAGGGGAACAACAGTTTACCTCCGGTTGGTAATTTATAGCCAGAACCACTTCACTTACTCCAATAGCCTTGAGAGCCTCAATCTGGCACCAGTCATAATGATATTGCATTAGTCATAGAAACATGCATGATACTGAGACTGAAGGGGTGGGGAGGTTCTTGAGCACTTCACCAGTACGACTATATAGTGATGTCAATCATGTTGAGACGAAATTCCAGCTTTTACCAAAATTCTACTAATATCCTTTAGTAACACAATATATAGAGAAATTAATTACTTGTGTATCATAAGAAAGTTGTGTTTTAGGTCAGAAATAAGGCAGCGTTCAAAGTATTTTTCACAGTAATAGAAAAAAGAAGTATCTCAACACAGTGTTCACAACAGATGGATGTTAAATTTTGGGATAAGAGATATCTGAGGCTCATTTGCAATTCAAGAATTTTGAAGTTTAAAGATTAACAAGCACTCTCAAGCTGTGGCGCATGCAGCCTTTCTAGAAACTTGTTTCACACTAAGGCATTTCAAATATAGTAGGGGTATAATGAAGTTTCTGGAAAGAGAACAAATTTATCTTGATGCACAAAGATTTGATATGAAGAAGATAATAGGATCTCACCTCTACCATTTATTTCTGTAGTCAAGGGATACTATGAAGTTGCAAAGTAGAATCTTCGAAAAATAATACCTGATGCAGGATCATTGGTTTGTTAGCAAACTCAACAAGTGGCTTTGGAACGCTGAGGGTCAATGGCCGCAATCGAGTACCGAAACCTCCAACAAGGATAAGTGCCTTCATCCTGAAATGCTCCTGCTAATCCTGTTGAATATACAGTCAGAATCTAAACAGAAACTAGTAAAGAAAGCAGTCTAAGACATTTCTAACAGATTAATTCTAATCCTGTTTATACCCACTCAAGAAGAAGAACACACAACTAAGAAACTCTGCAACAACATTTGGAGAATTAAGTAACCACCATCTCATCTTCTAGGGAAAAGTTGTCGGTCCTAAATTGACGGGTGGACATGAGATTGACACGCATTTAGCAGATGCAGGGGAGGGGAAATACACCAAATATGAAAGTGATCATAAAGAAAGAAAACCGGAAACTTTAAAGCTAGGCTCAAACGAAACGGCCAAATATTAAGACACGCGTCAGTATATCAATAATTTCGCTGAAAAGGTCAGAGAAAACCCGTCCAAACAATTTAGCTGGAAAAGGATACAAATTCCAGCTAAACCACAGGCTGGAGCTTTCAATGGGAACGACAAATCCATTGAATTGTTTTATGGACTACATATAGAATACAGACTGCACCAGAGTCTGGTAACGGTAACTAATACTTCAACCGGTAGATTATTTAAGCTACTTATTGCTATTTAAAGTAAAGGTAGTGAACTCATCTATCTCACCGGAGTTAAATGTAAGAGTGAAAGAACCACAAGAAGCACTAATCAGCAACTTCAGAACTTGGAATTTTGCTTGGGTATTCCCTCCTAAGTAAACTTGACAAAGCCTTGTCACAACATCCTGGATTAGGCTAATGAGACGTATCATCATTTCACGTGTTTATGCATATGATCCACTATAACCACCAGTTTTGGTTTATTGGAAAACTTCGTAGAGAGAAAATAAAGAATTAGTGTTTGAAATGGACTGTAAAGACAAATTGCTTGTTATGGGGAACTATTCTGTATTCTCCCAGACCCAAGGTCAGAAATTTAGAAGCGATAATTGTCACAAAGTTACTACGCTTAGAACCGTTATTAATGTAACGAGGCTAGAAAAGCACAGGCACAGAAAAATTCTCATTTTGTAAGTCATACCACAGGGCATCTCAGAACATGAAATCTGAGATTCACGACAAGCTCAGCACTAGTATACATAAAAACGACACAACTTTAATAACTACTCTTTTTGGACATACCATTTCAGAGAATTTTTCAGAAAAATCTATACTACCTTAAATGTTGTTTCTATAGAGCAATCTGAGCACTATTTGGATCACAAAAGCGAAAAAGGTTCAATTTTTTCCCTTACTTTTGGAGAAGACTTTAATCCCCAAATTAATCATTGATTTTAAGGACAGCCAAACTCTAATCATTTCGAATCTCATTAAAAACCCAGATCTGATACTGATCCCATTTGTGATATACAACCAGAAGTAATTAATCAATAACAAAGCCAAAAAGTTCAGCTAAAACCCAAAAAGAACCATTAAATTCCCAAACCAAAAAAAAAAAAAAAAACACAATCCAAAAGGGTAACATATTTAGGCACAAAACCAATATCATATAACGAGGAAGAGACGCCACCCGCGGTGACCCCTTGACGGTAGTTGTGGCGCTGGTCACGCTATATCACGGACAATCAGTCGGGCCCCAGGAATGAATTCACCAAGGCCAACTACATTGTTAGATCACTCCAAGAAACAAAGCCAAAACGAAGCCAGAACAAAGATCTAACTAAAATTATGTAATTTACGCGCTTGAAACAATGATAACAACGCGACGAATGGATTCTACCTTATGACGAAGCAGATCTAAGCGAGGAGCAGGTTGAGGCACGAGTCGGGGGAGTTTCAACGGCCGATTCTGGGGGTCAGTTGAATTTCCCTCGCTTTCCTAGGAAGTGTGTGTGTGTGTGTGTTGTTTATAAAAGATGGATTGACCGTATGTAAATGACGATAATGATTGAATAAACGTTTGGATACAGAGAGAGTCTTTGTGCGGGGTCTAATGTGTATATATATATAACTGAACTGACCAAAAGGGGAGCTTGGTGGCTTCCAAATTACAGAATGAGCTGGATTTGCTGTCCTCCCCTTGTAAGAAATGAGCTGGATAGATTTGCTGTCCTTCCCTTGTTTAATTCCCGTCCCATTTAATCTTTTTGCTTTTATTTATCTGAGTTCGAGTCTAGGGCTTTTATATATCTGTTTTCTGAGTTCGAGTTGGCTTTGGATTTAATCTGAGTAGGGTGCACAGATACAACGTGGTATAACCGTAACGGTTATGCATACTGTAACGGACATGTAATAAGAGAGTGTAACGAATATATAGTGAAGGCTTTTCTATTCTATTAAATAAAAGATAGTTTTTCGTTATATATCTTAAGTTAACGGTTGAAAATATGATTTCCGGTTGGCTCGCCGGTTAATGGGGTTACGCCACCAAAAGGGGGTTTAATTTCTTTTTTTATTTGAAGCTACTCTTTTTGGAGGTTTCTCTTTTTTTTTTGGAGACATCAATTAGATCTAACACCAAATGTTGTGTAATTAAATTTTTTTTTCTGCATTGGGCAATAGCTAAGATCTTTGTACTAGAAATAAAATTAATCCTCCTTTACTCAAACAAGAATGAATAGAGTGATTAACCCAAGGGAATGAAGAAAATAAAGTAGCTCTAACACTGATTAATATGATGGACAAAAAATTATGAAGAATTACATAGCACAATCTAAGAACGCGTCGTTACGGAGACCGGACGACTTGCTATAGTTGCTGATGTTGCAATCAAAGATTTTGATCGGCTCTCATTACTCTGATGAATGTGTTTAGTGACATCGACTTGGCGGCGCTGTCGTCTAGTTAGTAATTCTGGTTCTTGTTTTTCTGTACAAGTTACTTCACTCTCCCGTTCGATCGCATCTAAGCTAATCACTAAGATGTTAGTTTGCTATAAATAGTTTTGAAATGCTAATAACATGTCCCATGAAATAATCCTATGAAGTATATTCCACCATACAATAATTACAAAATTGTCATATATATCATAAACTTCAAGGGAAACTTGTTGACCCAATGTGCCATCTTTGACAGATTCATAGATTATAAGGGAGAAAAAGACTCGAGAGATTTTGAGCCAAGTATACACACAACTTGGAGACGCCATTAATGGTGGACTCACAGGCTGAATGGCAATTGGCAATTGATTTGGGTACAGCCAACAAGGGTTGGTTTGGCGGTCCCCAGGATCCCAATCCAGGTTCCCCACCTGAGTTCGAATCTTGCCCGCCGCACTTGTTAGTGACAAACTTACGTTATCGCCCTACATGTGCTCCACACATGGGTCCTTGTGTTCTTCGGCCCCGACATAGGTGAGGGAATCGGGGGCTCAAATGTATGTGGCGGCCTTATAGGTCCCCGAGACGCAATACTCTCTGCCGGTTGGATTAGAGCCTTATAGTCCAGCCTTTTTGTAACAAAAAAAAAAGTTGATTTGGATACAATCTTCAAGAATGTTGAGTCAGAGCTTCATCAGTACATCATATATACTTTTAAACCACAGAAATACAAAAAAAAATCCATAATTCAGCTATAAATAATTAAGCGAACTATGTTAACTTTTCTTTAGTAGTGGGTTAAGAGTAAACCAGCTATGTCTGAATAGAGAATTGACAAAGAATTATGATTCGAATCCGAAGAGAATTAAAAGTCGATCTCAATGTAAGAATTATACCCTAAAGTCTTTTATAAATTGATCAGCGTCCTCTTAAGATTTAACAAACACGTGGATGTAGAGTCCACTCCTGCCTCTACATTGGATGGTTCAGAATTAATATTTTTGCACACCCTAAAGTCTAAATTGATGCGTTAGATTTACATAGTAACATATCACCCAGCCTCAAGCAAAACTTCACTAGCGATGATACCACGTCATCACCACCCAATCAAATTCTAGCAGTTTGCAACTTTGGAGTCCTCGTCACCGTGCTTGATCCTCGTTAGCACCCACGTCAACATTGATGATGGCTAATCTTTCCCTTTCCCAGTGAGCAACGACGGCCATGCGGTGGCGACAGAACGTGGCAAATTGACCGTGACAATAAGTCATTTGAACGATGACGATGGCGAGTCAACGACAAATGAACCACAAGGAAGGCGAGTCGCAAGATCGATTTGACAATGAGTCGACAACTTCGTCTGCTATCTTTCACCCGAACTGAGTCGTTGATGCATGAGTCGTTGATGCATGAAGACAACTGTAGCTCTTCATGTCTACCTTATCGGTGAGCAACGAACAGACCTTGGCAACGAGTTTCGAGATGGACAAGGACAAATAAGGGGGTATATTTGTTTTCAAGTAAGTATTCGGCGAGCTAAGGATCCCGTCGATGTGAGCACATGGTTTGCCATCAAAGACGACCAAGATCCATGGACGATGTCACACTTTTGGGCATAAATAAACAGTGACAAGATCGATTTCTCTTCGATCACTACCAGAAAGGATCACTCTCATTTGAGATCTGGAACAAGAAGAGGTGATGACGGACGTGGGTTCCCCCAGTGGCAACTCTGTTCATGTGGATCAACACAGGTGGCAATTTCGTGCACTTTGATTGGACGGTGATGACGTGATATCAACATTGCTATGAAGTTTTTCTCCCCTGCCTCACCTTACCACTCCTCCTATCACATCAATTCCGATCGTCCAACGTAAGGACCATTGATTTAATTAAAACCATGCAGTATTTAGTCCGTCACAAAAGGACTTCAACGCTTTGGAAGGGAGTTTATATGACCCATTAATGGCCTCCATTGAGTCAAAGCAGTCCATTTATTGTATTCGGTTCTAGATTGTAGAAATTTCGAATACCATGGCGAACAGTGTAGTTTTCCAGATTTGAAGTCAGACCTGCCAATGTTTCAGTGGAAATAACCTAACATCAGGCGTTGACATTTAGAGTCTCCTTTGACAACGTAGCAAGTCATACTTGTTTACTTTTGTTATGCTTCTCTCCCAACCTCTCTCAGCCTGTCAATGCCTTGATCATCATCATATAATATAATTTACCTTAAACCCTCAATCTCTAGTGTTATTTTACCAAAAAACAGTGTCGGCAATCACATGACTATTTCATCCATCACATGTAATATAGAAAGAGCTTTGGGTCTCCATTCGAGGATTTCGAATCTTGATTTCTTTTTCTGTTCCAACTCTTGTGAGGGCCTAAAGTGCAAGGTTGGAGCTTGACGACGATCGGTGAGAGAGTGAGAAATTTTGTGTAAGGTGTGCATCAAGTTTTAAATGTATCTTAATGTGTTGCGGTTCAAAATTAATAAATATGAAGCTTACAATCTTGTTTTGAGAAATAAAATTCGCATTCTATTTTTTTGTACTTGCACTGTACTTTGGACATTAAAATTAATAAAGTATTCCTAAAAGGAATAGACATATTACTATAAATTTATAAAGTGAAAATAAATTGAAGCGTTAGAACTTTTTAATTATTATGTGGTAAGAATAATATTGTATATATTGAAAAATAATAATGACTTCAAAAAAGTTATTAAAATTTATAATTTTTAGAGAAGCGCCAAAGTGACACGGCCATTAACATAAGACTCAAAGTACAAAATTTACTTCACGCCGAAGTATGGAGATGGGTACGTGTCCACTGTACCACCCGTTTCCCTCCACCGCTAATGACGACTGTAAACTCATATATGTTAGTTAAGAAAGTACGTATTATTATTATGAAAAACCATATTGCTCTGTGTGCATAGCAGGGAAGATGATGGGCTTAATGAGTCACATGGGATTCTTGTCTCATCAAGTCAATCTCACGTGGCATTTCAGATGGCTTTACATAGATCTATCACCGTAAAATATTACATGATTATGAACTATTGGTCTCAATCATTTAAGATCTCTGGATCGATCGTGAATGGTTGATCTGATATGAAGAAGAATTAAGAGAGGCAAGCATGTTATTCTTTTACACGTCCAACGATCTAAGATGATCGTGACTATTGATCTAGACCATCTAATTTTGTTTAGTTCATAGCGATGGCGGCTAGAAAGACCTCCTTGGGTCCTGTGCTCGGAGGAGGGTTCAAGGACAAAATCTGGAAAGACAACCTCTTGTGGCTCACATGCTTAAATTTCCCTCAAACTTACCCTTGAAGCTCTCTATGACTAGTACTACCTCGTTCCAAGATCTTATGACTTCTTTGCAATTTTGTCGAAAAATGTTGGGTTTTCAAGTTGTTCTATTTCGAATACATAACTAAATGAGTTATGTAGCATAAATTAACTCATAGTTAAGAAGTCATTCAATTCATAGAGCTCATTTGGCAAGATGAGAAACTAAGAAATATAAGAAGCAAGAGTTCTCATTCAAATCGTCTAGTAAGAGGAAACGTAAGAAGGAAGGATAAGTAGAAAGGATGAACTTTCCTTGTGGCGCACCACGTTCTTTTCTGTCCAAATATAGACAAAAAAATAGAGGAAACCTTCCGCCCAAAACTAGACGAGAATGGGAGGAAAGTAGTAGCAGTGTCTTAATGGAAAGACATCCTCTTCATCATGAATTGAAAATCTGAATGATAATGCCTTTTTGTAAAAGGCATCCTCGTGTGTTTATTAAATTAAAGTTATACTACATGTGTAACACATCATGTGTTTACACGTGTATAACTTCATTAAGACATCCTCCTTTAGAGTCTCATGTATATCTTCAATATGAAGGAAGCAAACAGCACTAGAGAATTAACTGTAGCATCGTAGTAAGTTCAAAAAGGGCACAAACATCCAAGTATAGTTGATACAAGGAAGGAAGTTTCTTCGAAGAAGACCATGACTGCTTCATTTCTCATGTATGAGCTCTTCCCATGTGGCGTGATCGATCTATGATTATCTTGACGTGCTCACCCCTTAATTGTCTAGAAGGGCGAACGCCAACACAAGGCACCAACACCAAAAGTTATTCTATACATCGTTCATTTATCCTCTCAAGCCAAAAGAAGCTTCGCTATAACAATCACGATGATCTTTTTTCTTGTGTGTAATGATTTTAGAGCCAAAAATCAGACTTGTCATAGCTGATATGGTTTTGGAACGGAAAGTGGGATCCGATCACTGTATCTCTCACATCAGCACATAAGTCTAGTATCAGAAAAATGACACGGTATTAATCTCATTTTTATATTCGTTCGATAAAATGAACATGGAAGTAATATCCAAGTTTACTTTAACTATTTTTGAACTCGACTTTTTATCATGAATGGTTAAATAAGGTCCCGTTTGACAGAGTTTTTTTTTTTTTTTTTCAGTTTTGTAAACTGGAAAAAATAAGCGCGTTTGGTAGACAAATTTCGTTTTTTTTTTCTTCAGTTTTTAAACCAGGGTTGGTTTTGAAAACTTCAAAAATGAGTTTCGATTTTTATTTTGAGACCACCACCCTGCCACCGCCAACCGCCACTGTCCACCGCCGGCTGCTGGCGGTGGCGGCCACCACCGTCAGCCATTGCCACGCCCCACCATAGCCATCGTAAACCACCACCAAAGAAAAAACTCAAAATAAAAACTGGGTAATCAAACACTTAAAAAAAAAAATTCAAAATAAAAACTGGATTATCAAACACCCACTTGTTTTTATAAAATAAAAATAAAAATTTAACTGGTTTTGATTTTTTTGAAAACAGAAAACCAAAACTGAAAGTGTTGTCAAACGGAACCTAAGTTATATAATTGATCTAGTCCACATAGATTACACGCAAACCCATGAAAAACCTTGGTCATGGACAAGGGCGGAACTGTTGCATGACCGGGGAGGGCCACGACACCCCCCAATTTTTTGGATTTTTTTTAGTTACTGATAATAAATACTCACATTTCACCTTTTTACGAAAATGTCATTATATCGTAACTAATTAATTAGGGTTTTGTTTTGTTGTATTCTTTATTCTCTGTGTCATCGGCCGTCATAATATTCTTCGTTCTCATTCTTCATTCTTCTAAATCTCAAATTCCAAATCTCCGGATTACGAAAAAACACAAATTGATCAAGGTGAGTTCTTTTGTTTATAGTTTAATTCAGTATTAATGTATTCAATTGTTACGCTATTTCAATAGTTACGGTATTTCTTTAGTTTAATTCTTATAGTATTAACGTATTCAATAGTTACGAAAAAACACGAACTGAACAATTTACTATGCATTTAACGTATTCAATAGTTATACTAATTTTAATATGCTTATTTTTGTAGATGGGGAAGTCAAAGTCACGCAAAATGTTAGCAGTAGTAATGTTGATGAACTTAAATCTTCTTCATTTTTTTATGTTAGCTATCAATTTTTTATTTTTTTATGTCTTTTTGGCGCCTCCCCCCGCCCCCGATTAGACTTTCTGAATCCGCCTTTGATCATGGAAATGTCTCTTTCTATGGTGCAAGGTTGTCAACCATTGTTAATGATATGTAGTTTTCTTCTTTGTTTAGCCGGTACAACATGGGGCTATGCATCATCATTCATTCTGTGGGCTTGGGTGGCTGGATTAGGCCTCCTTTTGCTCAGCATTATCTAAGATGATGATGTCAGAGGATATACTTATGTAGATGCTTACAAGGCATTGTCCCACCAAACTCCTTCCCTTTTATCTTATTCACGTCATTTTGAAGAGGTTTAGTTTGTTATATATACACACACATATACAGCGATCTGTATGATAGGGATCATTAGTTTCGAATCATATTAATTAGTTTTAATGACAAAACCTAATTACTCTTTCGATACGTTAGATGAAAAATATTGTTACAGTTTCAAATTAATTTGTGGTTGCGATTAGTTGGAGCGAGTTCTCGATATAAGTTCATATACTTCCTTTATAATAAACCCAACTAAGGTTTTTCATCTTAAAGTTGTAAGAAACTACTAATCTACTCTGCTCCCTATTATAGTGGTTCAAAGCAATAAGGTTCAACTATTTATTCTCCTCCATCGTCACCTACTTGTTTAGGTGTCAATACAAGGATGGGCTACCCCATTCACCTGGATGGAATAACACCTCATAACTAGTTGATTGAATCATAGCAACTTCAATACAGGCAAATAAGTGTTTCTATTTCTTTTTTGTTTTTCCAGAGAGTTGTTTACATTTTAAGCCTCTTAGAAAAATGTTTTCACAAGAAAAAAGGTCTGTTACTCCCATTCCCATATGGGATCTATGTTGGGCTTGGTTGACAAAGTGACTGATGGGCACAATAGGCCTATCAATGGATTGGACTGGATTAACAAAGAAGTCCAGCCCAATGGCTTGTTTGGTTTTGAATTTGATCTTAATCCAAATTTTCAAATGTGGATCCAACCCATGGATTCAGTGATTCACACACAGTCACACACCTGCACAGACACTTTTCTAATTGTGCACGTCCACAATTACTATTAGGGTCATTCTTTCTTTGAAAGCCAAAGGTTGACCAAAAAAGGGGTCAGAACTTGAAAATTGAAATGCTGAATGGTGCATTTGAAAATTTAAAGAAATGTTTAATTATGGGTGATCCATTTTAAAATTTTACAGTCAGAAGAAATTGGATTTAACATAATCAAAGGGTCAATTCAATACAACCTAATCCGTTTACCATTGAATAAAAAAAATATTAGATCTATCTTTTAGATTAAGTTTTATCGAATAATAGGGCGGGCACAACAAATCCTCCCACTAATATAATGCAGCAAGCGCACTCAGAAAATGTACGGGTGAGACACCACACGGAACAATTAAAAACATCTATGAATTATTAAGCAATCAATCGTTACGAAATAAGTATAATCCTCATTGCAAACTTATTGTTCCTCTTTAGCAACTAAAAACATTTTATTTGTAGAGCATCAGTATGTTAACCTAGCCAAATAAAGAAAAATAATTTTCCTCTCTCCCCTGGGCATTGAATCACTTCACTTATTAAATGTTTTTCGTGCTTCATTTCACTGCTTGTTTTACACGAAAAATAACAGCAAAAAATAACAACATATCTACCAAAATCGGGAAAAAAAAATCTTAAAAAGTTGACTGAACAATGCCTCTGAAGCCACTCAAGATTTAATTGGTATAGAACCATGAGTAATTATTGTATGATCTCGAATCATTAGTTCCGACTATTAACGATCGATGGATTAATGGGTCGGGATGAAGTGATAGAAGAAAGGGCCAAAGGAGGTTGACATATCTCATTATGTATTACGTTAATAGATAGTTGATGCCATTAGTGATGGATCATATAATATTTTCTATAAAAGTAAATATTACGTGACTCGAAATTGAGAAAGTAAAGTATAATAGAGGCCAAGCCATCCATGCTCGAATGACCTTATGCCACTACTTATAAGATATCGTCGCTAAAAATCTCGGCGACACTTATAATCTAGAAAGCACAAATTTCACCTGGACAGGCCGTAATCATCTCCACCACGGAAGCAAAACACTCACCAGTCAGTGATCAAATCATTCAATGGCGTCGGGCAGACCCGGTTCGGCTCTGAACAAGGTCCGGTGGGGCGAGCTTGAGGACGACGGGGAGGACCTGGACTTCCTGCTGCTGCCCCGGCAGGTGATCGGGCCGGATGAGAACGGGATCAAGAAGGTGATCGTTTACAAGTTCAGGGACGACGGCAACAAGGTCACCACCACCACCCGGGTCCGTAAGCTAGCCAGGGCCCGTCTCAGCAAGCGGGCCGTCGAGCGCCGGTCGTCCTGGCCCAAGTTCGGCGACGCCATGCATGAGGACGCCGGCAGCAGGCTCACCATGGTGTCCACCGAGGAGATCGTGCTCGAGCGTCCCAGACCCCCCGGTCCGTACGTCTCTCTCTCTCACACACACACACGCACACACGGTTGGTTTACGTATATGCAACCTACAATCATAAATATTATTGTTGAGTTTTACGAATTTCTTTAGGATTGAATATCAACACATAAACATTAAATTCTTAGGATAGAACGTTACATATGTAACCGTTGTTTTCATTGCCAAAAGTTACGATTGTTATTTGCGTATAACTCAATGTTTACCTGAAGAGAAATTCGAAAAAGTCAAAAGAAGAAATCCAAAGAAAGGAAGCAGTAATTTTAGGTCAAACGAGTATTGCTTGACAAGTCAAACTTGAGTAAAAACAATGAGCGAGGTCAATATTTACATTTCAAATTTGACTATAGGAATTTGCAAAAAA
The DNA here is from genome assembly GCA_033065855.1 of Escallonia rubra. NCBI lineage: Eukaryota > Viridiplantae > Streptophyta > Magnoliopsida > Escalloniales > Escalloniaceae > Escallonia > Escallonia rubra. Next base: position 359,136 of record JAVXUO010002909.1, on the reverse strand, counting down.
TCAAAGTGGACAAAAATGATGAAATGGAGGGAGTACACAAAAATGATGAAACGGAGAGAGTACAAAGTGTTCAATTTGCTTGGAGGTTGTCTATTCGATTGGTTGATAATTTTACATCTTTCATGATGCAGTATTGAAGTGATGGTCTGCTGATCTTGTGCTTTGATTTGGGTTGTTTTGATAGTATGACAAGTATGATATTTAGAATTTCAAATCGCGAAGAAAGACTAGGTATTAAGACCTAATTTCAAGGTTCTTAACCCAATTCATCTAATTCAATCTCTGTTACACGCTACAAAAGTTAACAGCAGCAACGCCATCTCTTCCCCAAATTGTGATTCAGTGGCGTAATGCTTTTACATTACAGACCGGCCAAGAAATTCAATTTAGCGGCATCTTACTCTCCTGAGTGGTCTTCCAAGGAAATTTGAGTTGCTGTTGCTTACACGATTAACAGAATACAATTATCCTACTCATAATGGTCCTTGGAGGATGTAAGCTACTAGGAATCAATTGATCCTCCCAGATTACCAACATCAAAAGGTGATTCTGGAAAATATTTGACAGCCTTTAGTTCCCAACTCGAGATTTTGACAAATGCAAAGATTAGACAGTATTGTTGCCTTATAAGCTAAGGGTGCTGACACCAACAGATCTGAAACCAATAAAATAACCCTAGAGGGGGGGGGGGTGAATAGGGTTTTAAGACTACTTTAAAATATAACAACCAACAAACCTTAATCTCAAAAACTCAAGTAAACAAACAATCAATCTCAACACAATATGTAAAACAATAATGTAAAGAGAGAAGGGTTTAGAGATACTTGACAATGAGAATTAAATGGTTCGGCTTGATATACCCACAAGCCTACGTCCACCCCTTCAAGGAAGTCCCTTGAAAGGCCCTAGAATCCACTAGTATGATCTTCCTTACGGGTCAAGATCGAACCTCTTACAATCCCTTGATGCTATACCCACATCAAGAACAAGCTTTGACAAACCCAAAGCTCCAAAGCTTGACAACCCCAAGCTTTGATACAAGAACCTTTCAATGAAGAAATGAGTACAAGATTTCACTCTTAAGAAGTAGATGAGTACAAGTTGAAGTACTAGAACAAGAGAGATGAGTGTATGATGACTTATGAAAGTGTATCTCTCTCTAATGTAAGCTCACAATAAATGATCTCTTGAAAAGGATGAGAAATCAATGAAAACAAGAGAGATTTGAACAATTGCTTTGATCTTTGAGAATATGAAAGATAGGAGAGCTTTGAATGCAATTGATGAATGAAAACAATGCCCAAGATGAGTATTTATAGAGCTGGGAATAAATATGACCGTTTGGGGTTAGGTAGGGCATTAAATGCGCCAAACGGTAAATGCAGTCGACTGCAATGCCCATTGCAGTCGACTGTAACCCAAAAAGTAGCCGTTGGAATTTCAAAATTCCAACTTGCAGTCGACTGCATTCAATGCAGTCGACTGTAATGGCCTACTGGAAGTATTGCAGTCGACTGCATTTAATGCAGTCGACTGTAATACCCTACTGCCCAACATGCAGTCGACTGCATCCCAATGCAGTCGACTGCATCCCTGAAAAATGCAGTTTCCTGTTTTTAAAGCATGAAAAACATTTTATGCATGCAAGGGAAACCTATGGGCAATTTCTAGGTATACAGTCATCGTAACGATCATCTCTCTATGTCTAGTTTACAAAGACGGAAATAAAAGCATGAAAACTTCAATCGTCGAATTTCCTCTTTGATGCGTTCCGTTGAGAGTCTTTGATCGTGTTGCTCGTCTAATAATCCGTTTGCATGAGTATGAGATTGTTCCTATTGCTTCATCAACTCAATGCATGTTAGACAGCATAATCATCAATGTTAGTTATCATCAAAATCAAATATAATCCTAGGTTAAATAACCGTAGGGTTAACAATCTCCCCCTTTTTGATGATGGCAAACATTGATTCAAATAATATGAGATATATAAGATAATATGCGAAGTGAAGCATAACAATCTCAATTTAAAAAACCATAAGGGGTCATGAGAAGAAATCATGACAAAACGCTCCCCCTATCTAAAGCAATGTAGGGCTCCCCCTAACTAAAGTAATATATGCTCATATCAAGTCCACACAAATAAGAATCAACAATATTTTCTCCCCCTTTTGACATCATTGAAAAAAATCAAGGGTGTGTGTGAAAGTGATCAACGTATGTATCCATCTATGGATAATCATTATAGCCAACAAGGGCATTCAAAAACAAGAAATCATAAGTACTTGAATATCCATCAAAAGGTATATCAAGACTTGTAATAATAGCACATAAAAAACATAATATAAATCAAACGTGCCGCAAGAGAAGCGAGAATCAAAGTGCTAATTTAAACCAAGTTTTAATAATACTACGCATAACATCCATGACAAGTTTTGAAATACATAAACGAGTCTGAGAGCATAAGCAAATAAAGACATAAATCAAGTCCTAACGCCTAAGGACCCGATGGTGGAGGTGGTGGATGAAAGAAGTCCTCCTCGGGACACTGAATCCCACAATGATCCTCCATGCGAGAAAGGCGTCGACTGAGCTGGCTATGGGCGAGATCCATCCGACTGAAACCGGCATGCATATGCTGCTGCATCATATCTAAGCGTGCGAGGATCGCGTCATATCCAGAAGTAGAGGGACCGGAAGAAGTGCCCGCCTCATATGTACCCGAAAAGATCAACGGAGGTGAATCACGATCAATCCCGTCGCCGGCAGCGCGATCAGCATCAGCATCAACATCAACATCAACGTCCTCATCATCATCACCATCAGCCTCATCAGCCTCATCCTCATCATCATCGACAGGGACATCGTCCATGTCAGGCTCCGGTAAGAAGCGGTCATGACCATCTAAAAGGCCCTTTCTACGAAGGGTAGAGCTGTCTAGTACGAGGTGCCTAGTGACCTCAATATACTCACCCATAAGAGGTATGTCAAATGCAGCAAGAATGCGAGTGAGTAGGAGGCCATATGGTAGAGCTAAGGCAGGATGTGAGGCGCTCCTAATCATGTTTAACATGATGAGACGAGGGAGGTTAAGCGGTGTGCCAGAACGAAAGAAGGTCAGGAGCTGAACGTCCAAGTAAGAAACAAGTGAAAGACCTCCAGTTCTAGGAATGACGTTGTGAGCGATGATATGATGGAACAGACGAGACAGAGGTGGTAGGTCACGTAGGCTGGGCTTGCTCGCAGCCCGAACCTGTCGACAATGAAGTGTATGTCGAAGCTGCTCCTCAATAGTAAAAGGTCGGTCAAACCAATGTGACTGACCAGCTACAGGAATCATGTCTAATGAAAATGAGAAACCACTATCAGGGAGGTCTAGAATAGTGGCTAGACGAGACTGAGAGAATGAGATGCGGCGTCCAAAAACATAGGACGTGAGGGTACATGACTCAGTAGCGATGCTCCAATTTAAATTCGCATAAAATAGGCGGATGGCATCAGGATAATAGAGAGTGGTGTTCCTATCTGTGAAGCGATCTAGAAGACTATCCTGAAGGGTTCTAAGAACACCTATGGTAAAAAGGAAAGGGGTATCCAGTCGCAAACCTGGAGTCAGAGGGGAAGAGAGTTGTGCAGAAAAGCGATCGGCAGCCTCGCGGGTCCGATATCGATTTTGATCAAATTCAACCGCGATAGGCTCGGGCTCGGGCTCGGGCGCGGGTGCAGCTCGTGAGCGAGATGAACTGGCACGTGCACGTTTCTCTCTTGCCATTCTGAAAGAGTCTAAACAGAGAAATAAAAAATTGTAAGATAAATGAAGATGCAAAAAAATGGAAAACATAAAAAAATTGAGAAAAAGATAAACCCTAATTCATGCAATTTGGGGAAAATTAAATTTTCGGACAAATCTAATGTAAGTAACCATGTATAATCGAGCAATAGACATAACTAAGCATGAATCAAGTGAGTAAACATGTAATTGCATAATCAATTTGAAGAAATTTTGACAATTGAGAAACCCTAGTTTATGAAAATTGGGGAAAAACGAATTGTGCATGAAAACATGTAATTAAACTATGTAGGAACATGTAATAAGCAACCCTAAACATGAATCAAGCGGTAAATCATACAATGGCATGCTTAATTTGAGTAGATCTGAAGAAATATACTATATAGAGCAATTTCGAATTTCAACAGATTTAGAACAATGTAGGTGAAAACGAGCAGAGAAAGTATGTAAAACATGTATTAGAATAAGAGTTGGGAGGATTTACGTACCAATTTCAAGACAAACGATGAAGAAATGAGTTCTAGGAGAGAGGAAAGCTGCGGTTCGAAGAGAGGGAGAGGCAAACTGCAGAAATCTGAGATCTGGGCTCGATTTATGCCCTTTCCCCGTAATGCAGTCGACTGCAATGCTGAATGCAGTCGACTGTAATGACCAATGCAGTCGACTGTATTTCCTAATGCAGTCGAATTCAATGCAAAAAATTAAACAGTCTTGAACATGATTATGCATAATAATATTGCAATAGAAGTGTGAGCAAATCATAACAATCAATAAAATCAACATTTGTTTGGAAAGAGAAATCAACCAAAGCATGCTATAAGCATATGAGATAATGCTCAAGCATGTAAAGAGCAACAAGCATGTTTATGCACAAGAGATATAACATTTAGTCACATAGGTGAAGACATGCCAAGTTCTCTTCTAAGAGCGGTAAACCTCTTCGAATCTAAAGGTTTAGTGAAGATATCCGCTAATTGGTGATTTGTGTCCACGAAATCAAGAACAATATCACCTTTTTGCACATGATCACGGATAAAATGGTGTTTGATTTCTATGTGCTTTGTGCGTGAATGTTGGATGGGATTTTTGGTTAAGTCAATGGCACTAGTGTTATCACATAAGATAGGTATGTGATCATACTTGAGTCCAAAGTCCAAAAGGGTTTGTTTCATCCAAAGAATTTGTGCACAACAAGCACCAACCGCCATATATTCGGCTTCGGTGGTAGAGAGTGCAACCGAATTTTGCTTTTTGGAACTCCAAGAAACAAGAGAGTGACCTAGGAATTGGCAACCTCCACTAGTACTTTTCCGCTCGGTTTTACAACCGGCATAGTCGGCGTCGGAGTAACCAATTAGGTCAAAAAAAGAAGTGTTTCTAGGAAACCATAACCCTAAATCGTGAGTGCCCTTAAGATATCTAAGGATTCTCTTGACGGCAATCAAATGAGATTCCTTAGGACAAGCTTGAAATCTAGCACATAAACAAACACTAAACATTATATCGGGTCTACTTGCGGTAAGGTAAAGAAGTGATCCGATCATACCTCGATAGCGCTTAATATCAACATCCTTACCCTTTTCATCTTTATCAATCTTTAAAGAAGAGCTCATTGGAGTGTCAAAAGCATTTGATGCTTCCATGTCAAATCTTTTGAGTAGCTCTTTGGTGTATTTGGCTTGGTTGATAAAGATTCCATCCTTGCTTTGTTTGATTTGCAATCCAAGGAAGAAGGTGAGTTCTCCCATCATGCTCATTTCAAACTCCTTACTCATACAAGAAGCAAACTCTTCGCACAAGGATCCATTAGTAGCACCAAATATAATATCATCAACATAAATTTGCACCAACAATAAGTCATTGCCCTTAGATTTTATAAAAAGAGTGGTGTCAAGTTTTCCTCTTGAAAAACCATTTTCTAAAAGAAAATTACTTAGCCTTTCATACCAAGCTCTAGGAGCTTGTTTTAAACCATAAAGAGCTTTGCTAAGACGGAAAACATGGTTTGGAAATTTTTCATGTTCAAAGCCGGGAGGTTGAGCCACATAGACCTCCTCCGAAATAAAACCATTTAGAAAGGCACTCTTGACATCCATTTGAAAGAGTTTAAAATCTCTATAGCAAGCAAAAGCTAAAAGCATTCTAATAGATTCAAGTCTAGCTACCGGTGCATAAGTTTCATCAAAATCAATTCCTTCCTCTTGGTTATAACCTTGGGCCACTAATCTAGCCTTGTTTCTAACCACGACTCCGGATTCATCAAGTTTGTTTCTAAAAATCCATTTTGTGCCTATAATCCTAAAGTTTTGAGGTTTAGGCACAAGGGTCCAAACTTGATTTCTTTCAAATTGAACTAGCTCTTCTTGCATAGCAAGCATCCAAGATTCATGATGTAGAGCTTCGGAAAATTTCTTTGGTTCAATTTGGGAAAGAAACGCTATATTAACATGTTGTTGAAGAGAGCGTCGAGTTCTTACCCCACTCGAAGGATTACCTAAGATTTGATCGCTTGGATGATCCTTTTTGTAAGTCCAATCTTTTGGTAATTCTTGAGAGTCGTCCAAGTTTGAAGCATCATTGATTGCTTCCTCATTTCCCCCTTGAGAACTTGATGGTTGCTCCCCTAGATCAATTTCTTTGGGGTTGCCTTGTAGTGTATCACTTATGTCCAAAGTTCTCAAGTCATTGTCCATGTCATCTACATTAACAATGTTAGTCCTCCGAAGAAAAGGATTAGTCTCATCAAAAGTAACATTAATGGATTCTTCAACAACCAAAGTACTTTTATTATAAACTCTATAAGCCATACTATTATTAGAGTAACCAAGAAAAATACCCTCAAAGGTTTTGGAATCAAATTTGCTAAGGTGATCCTTGGTATTTAAAACAAAACATTTGCAACCAAAGACTCTAAAAAAGCTCACCTTAGGTTTCTTATCATTAAAAAGCTCATAAGGGGTTTTTAACAAAATTTTTCGCAAGATAACTCTATTAAGAACAAAACATGCACAATTGACCGCCTCCGCCCAAAAGTATTTAGGTAAACCATATTCGTTAAGCATTGTTCTTGCCGCTTCTTGCAAAGACCTATTCTTTCTTTCGGCAACACCATTTTGTTGAGGAGTTCTAGGAGCCGAAAAATTATGTGATATCCCAAAGTCATCACACAAGGCTCCTATTTTTGAATTTTCAAATTCTCTACCATGATCACTCCGAATGTTTGTAATCAAATAACCTTTTTGATTTTGAACACGTTTTGCAAATGAAGTGAACACATTTAGAGATTCATCTTTGGTAGCCAAAAAGAAAGTCCAAGTATAGCGAGAAAAGTCATCAACAATAACAAAACAATATGATTTACCACCAAGACTCGTAGTTGGGATTGGTCCAAACAAATCCATGTGAAGTAATTGCAAGGGTCTAGAAGTAGATACCATTTTCTTCGGTTTGTGAGAGACCTTCTTTTGCTTACCCATTTGACAAGCATCACATACTTTATCTTTCTCAAACTTGATCTTCGGGAGACCCCTCACAAGTTCTTTGCTTGAAATATCCTTCAAGTGCTCCATGTGCATGTGACCAAGTCTTCGATGCCAAAGCCAAGATGTTTCACTAATAGCACTAAGACACTTGACATCTTGGTTAGCTAAATCATTTAATTGAATGGAGTAAACATTATTATCTCTACTACCAACCAAAATAGTTTCATTGTTCTTCAAGGATAGTATAGTGCATTGAGAAGCCTCAAAGATAACTTTAAAACCTTTATCACTAAATTGACTAATACTAAGCAAGTTATGCTTCAATCCTTCAACATATAACACATTCTCAATTGAATGTGGTTCCTTACCAATAGTTCCTTTACCTTTGATTCTTCCTTGAGAATTGTCACCAAAGGTCACATTTCCTCCTTCCTTAAGATCAATCGATGTGAAAAGAGATATGTTGCCGGTCATATGTCTTGAGCATCCACTATCAAGAATCCACTTCTTGCTACTAGATTTTGCTTTGAGACATACCTATAAACACAAATCAAGTAATGACTTTTGGTACCCAAATTTTCTTGGGTCCTTGGGTGTTAGTCTTGCATTTGTATTCTTGACCTTTCACAATCCACATTTTCTTTCTACCTCTAACAAAAACAATTCTACAAGGACAATGATTAGTCGTATGCCCTTTCTTGTTGCACCAACCACAATGTGTAAAAGGTGTGCAATAGTTCTTTGGTCGTTTTGTAAGAATATTCAACCTAGCTTGTTGTTGCAAAACTTTAGGAGGCATGGCCATGGGATCTAATCCAAGACCGCCTTTGTTTAGGCCAATTCTTTGGCGTCCAAGCATGACATCCAAATTGTTTTGACCATCAACAAATTTTTCAAGACATTTTCTTAAATCACAAATCTCAACTTGTAAATCTTCATTTTGTTTTTCTAAAGCCAAAGTTTTGGAAGAGATTTGTTTTGAGCTAGGAGTGTTAACAAGTAAATCAACCAAATTGTTATTCACATGCTCTACATATAAATGGCTAGACATGCATTCATTCTTGGCATGCAACTTTTCATTTTCCATTATCAACTTTTCAATTTGCTTATTAGCTTCAAGAAATTTCTTAGACAAAATAATATTTTTCTTGAAAATTTTCTTGGATTCCTCATATAAGCTATCATAAGCATCTTCAAAACTTTCATTATCACTATCACTACCGGAAGAAAAGCTTACCTCATCATTTGCCATGAAGCACACATTTGCTTGATCATTCTCTTCATCACTTGAATCAAAGTCACTCCATGTTGAAGTGTGTTCGGCATTCATTGCTCTTTCCTTCTCCTTGTTCTCTTTCTTAGAGAATTGTCTTCTTTTAGCTTTTTCCCATACATCTCTTCTTTCCTTCTTCTCCTTTTTGTAGATGGGACAATCCATCTTCATGTGTCCCGGCTTGTGGCATTTGTAGCAAAGCCTTTCTTCGTTGCTAGTATTTTGTTGCCTTCTCCCATCATTTCTTCTAAATCTTAAGAACTTCTTGAAGTTCTTTGCAACTAATGCCATATCCTCTTCATTAAATTCTTCATCATCATCACTTGACTCAAGGTTTGAAGATGAAGCTTTAAGAGCAATTGATGTAGGCTTCTTCTTGACGTCCTCTTGATCAAAGGTCTTGAGTTGCATTTCGTACGTCATGAGTGAGCACATCAATTCATCAAGAGGAAAGATGTTGAGATTCTTTGATTCTTGGATGGCGGTGATCTTTGCATCCCAAGCTCTTGGTAAGGACCTAATCACTTTTCTCACTAGATCACCATTAGTGAATTCCTTACCCAATTGCTTCAAAGGGTTCACAATGTTAGTAAAACGAGTATTCATATCCGTAATAGATTCATTTTGAAGCATATGGAATAACTCATAATCTCTAAACAATAAATTCATCTTGGAGTCTCTAAGAAGAGAAGTCCCTTCATGAGTGACTTGAAGAGTATCCCAAATACTCTTAGCGGAATTACACATAATGACTCTATTGAGTTCATTAGTGTCTAAAGCACATACAAGACAATTTTTTGCTCTAGCATTCATACAAATCATCTTCTTGTCATGATCACTATACTCCGATTTTGATTTAGGTTCTTCAACCTTGTCAAACACGTTTATCGGAACGAATGGGCCATTCTCAACAATATCCCACATCTCATAGTCTTGAGATTCTAAGTAGATTTTCATCTTGACTTTCCACACACTATAGTTGGTCCCATTAAACAATGGAGGCCTAGTGGTAGAACTACCCTCCATACCCCCAACATAAGCCATGATCGATTAACTCTCTTGGCGTTACCCAATATAACAAGAGCCGAGGCTCTGATACCACTTGAAACCAATAAAATAACCCTAGAGGGGGGGTGAATAGGGTTTTAAGACTACTTTAAAATATAACAACCAACAAACCTTAATCTCAAAAACTCAAGTAAACAAACAACCAATCTCAACACAATATGTAAAACAATAATGTAAAGAGAGAAGGGTTTAGAGATACTTGACAATGAGAATTAAATGGTTCGGCTTGATATACCCACAAGCCTACGTCCACCCCTTCAAGGAAGTCCCTTGAAAGGCCCTAGAATCCACTAGTATGATCTTCCTTACGGGTCAAGATCGAACCTCTTACAATCCCTTGATGCTATGCCCACATCAAGAACAAGCTTTGACAAACCCAAAGCTCCAAAGCTTGACAACCCCAAGCTTTGATACAAGAACCTTTCAATGAAGAAATGAGTACAAGATTTCACTCTTAAGAAGTAGATGAGTACAAGTTGAAGTACTAGAACAAGAGAGATGAGTGTATGATGACTTATGAAAGTGTATCTCTCTCTAATGTAAGCTCACAATAAATGCTCTCTTGAAAAGGATGAGAAATCAATGAAAACAAGAGAGATTTGAACAATTGCTTTGATCTTTGAGAATATGAAAGATAGGAGAGCTTTGAATGCAATTGATGAATGAAAACAATGCCCAAGATGAGTATTTATAGAGCTGGGAATAAATATGACCGTTTGGGGTTAGGTAGGGCATTAAATGCGCCAAACGGTAAATGCAGTCGACTGCAATGCCCATTGCAGTCGACTGTAACCCAAAAAGTAGCCGTTGGAATTTCAAAATTCCAACTTGCAGTCGACTGCATTCAATGCAGTCGACTGTAATGGCCTACTGGAAGTATTGCAGTCGACTGCATTGAATGCAGTCGACTGTAATACCCTACTGCCCAACATGCAGTCGACTGCATCCCAATGCAGTCGACTGCATCCCTGAAAATGCAGTTTCCTGTTTTTAAAGCATGAAAAACATTTTATGCATGCAAGGGAAACCTATGGGCAATTTCTAGGTATACAGTCATCGTAACGATCATCTCTCTATGTCTAGTTTACAAAGACGGAAATAAAAGCATGAAAACTTCAATCGTCGAATTTCCTCTTTGATGCGTTCCGTTGAGAGTCTTTGATCGTGTTGCTCGTCTAATAATCCGTTTGCATGAGTATGAGATTGTTCCTATTGCTTCATCAACTCAATGCATGTTAGACAGCATAATCATCAATGTTAGTTATCATCAAAATCAAATATAATCCTAGGTTAAATAACCGTAGGGTTAACAAGATCATCCTCCTTCGCGATATCTAGTGGATACTGAGCGCACCAAACATCATGCGAAGGTCGGACTAACTATCTACTAATCTACAGTCATAGCGGTATCTAATACGCCTGAAGCCAGCCTGTCCTATGGTCCCCGAACTTGCTCAGTACCACAAGAATCCAATCCAGTTCTCCGTAGCCATTTCTCCAATTAAGCTTGAACGAACCTCCTAAACTTCTAGATGAAAAAGCATCCTTTTAGAGTAACTTTGGAGTAACTAGGAAGCCTATATGCTAGAGTATGCACCCTCGTTTAGGTTGACACTGCAAATTCCAACCTATTAAACACTTGAACGCTCAATCAGACCATCCCAAATAGATTCTAGGCAACACAGGGACTCCACAATCATCCCTTGATCTTTTTAGTAATGTAGCTTTCCTCATCACCGTACTGTACTTGAAAAGGCTTTAAATTAACACATTTAGGGAGAACATGAATTGGGGTGAGATCACAGTGCCCCTTTGGCTGGAGGGGAAGGTTGCTGTGAGTCTTTTTCTTATAAAAGAAGTGGAGTACTGGTGAGGCAGTGCATGGTGATTTGATGGATCAAGCATGCTTCCCCTTCTATGAGATCCGTTCATCAATCTAGCCATTTTATGGACAATGATGGGACCTACAGTCAGGTGTCGGAACCAGTATTTTTTTTCAGGGGATGCAAAAAATTCTATCGAATGCACCAAAAAAAATATATTATAATAAAAAAATATTATATAGAGATTTTTTTAAATCTTTATATAATCACTGAATTAAACGCAATTTAAGAACTTTACTAAATCTCTATATAATTACTGAAATTAAACTATACCAATGTTTCGATACTCAAAATTTTAGAATTAAACTCTAGGTTTATGATACTTTTAATGTACAAATATATTTGTATTGATATCTATATACATGCAAAATAATCCAAGTCTGTAGCATAAGCATCGACATACAAATATAAAATAAATAATAACAATTAATTAACAATAATTTACCAAAACAGTGGGCCACTCCGTCAAGCACTCGAGTCTCAAGTAGACAACACTCAACTAGACAAATTCACCACGGTTGGATGCAGCTCCACCACGAATTGGGATGAAGCAACATATAACAGACAAATTTCCAGCAACAAATCCCAGCAATCGTCCGTGCAGCAGCTCGCGGTCGCCGGCAGCCGGCAGCCGGCAGGGTGATTGGGTGAGGCACTCCGTCAAGCAGATCTGGTCGCGTGGTCGGACAGCGTCAAGCAGTGGCACTCCGTCAAGCAGATCTGGTGACTGGTCGCATGGTCGGACGCCGAACAAAGACTCAGAGATCTGGTCGCCAGCGGAGTGCCGTTTCTTCAAGATCTGGTCGCCGGCGGAGTGTCGTTTCTTCAAGATCTGGTCGTCGGACGGAGATCTACAAGGTGGGTTCAGACCGTTCAGTCGCATGGCGTCGCCAGCAATATGCCAGATCTAATCGTCGGTCGTTACGTCCACTATCCACCGGTGAGAGAGAGAGCGCCGAGTTATTGTCTTGGGGAACGGGGTATCGGGGATGGGGGAACGGCGTCTCGAGAACAAGGTGGTGCGATTCCCGAAAACCAAAAAAAAAAATCCAGAAGTGAGAGGGTGCTTCAGCCCCCTTGCCACAACATAGGTCCGCCCATGCCTACAGTCGGGGTTTTAATTTATGCTATATGCCTAACTCCCTCTGTATATTTGGCGCAGTCCATATCCTCAGCAAGCTATTAATGAGATTTTTCCATAACTGCGGCCCGAGGACTTTCCTGTGATGCTTTTGTGCGGCCATTCTAAGCTGCTATGATCAGTTCACCATGGGAGAAACATCTTTCTTTCTGGCTCCTACGTGTCAAAATTTCTAGTTTTTGTTTCTGATATTTAAGGATGTTTGACATGTTCTTTAAATCATTATATATCACTTAACTAGAGCTGCAACTTATGTGTTACTTTAACTGATTTCCGTGCTGTAATGAAGGATGCATAGTTTTTTATGTTTGAACATTTTCATCTTCCTCCTATGAAAAACATAGGATGTGAGGTCACCAGGTCCTAGTTTTCCTTTCTGCTGCTACCAAAAATTTCTCCTCCTTACGAATCATGCTCTTGTTCTTCTTTCTTGTACCTCCCACTTTTCATCCATCTTATCACCAACAAGTATAAACATCTGATAATATGACCCCTTTCAAATGTTCAAGGTGTTACACATCTATCTGGAGAAAAACCACAAGCTTTATCAAAGGTGGTGTTATCCTTCTGCATCATCTTCTGTCGTGCACGTTTTACCACATGTTTGGAGTCAATACCAGTAATGCACATAGCACTTTTCAATTAAATCTGCTTGCTTAATAATTCACCTCTGGCTCTGTACGATTTGTGTGGACTGTGGACAATATTATGATTAAGAAGATTTGCAACTGCTTGTCACAGTAGGGAGGCCTGTAAATTTTGTATTTCGCGTAAAAGAGATGGTAAACTTCACATTCAAATATGTTGTTTCCTTTGGTCTTCGCTCATCCGTATACACAGAAATACCGACTAAAAGCAAGTCCTAGCTGATAAAAAAAGCATGGACTTGGCAGTGGTCTTAATGATCCGCTGCAGCCTCTTGAGCAAAGCACTGCTCTACCACCTTAACCGTTGCAAATGATGTACTCGACCTCCCAGTAACCTCTTTTATAGAAGGCCAGTTTTGTCTACATTCCTCCAAGCAAACCACGGCCAGAAACCCTGATCCCTTCATGGTCTCCAACTTCAAGCTGCTCATGCCATCCTTCACCTTTGGATCAACCACGAACCTCTCCTCATTCACCATCCTCTGCACGTAAATAGCCAAGTCTACGTCTGATACATATAGGGACATTGGTGGTCCCTGAATATACTGTTTGTTCGGTTAGGAGAGATACATGAGCGAGTGAGAACGGTGTGAATTTGCAAGCTGGTCATACTCTTGAGGATTTACCATATTGGGTGAACCTTGTGTTGTGCGTTTGTTCCCTATTGTTTTTCGTGTTTATATTTCTCATTGCTATGTTTATTCGTAACATCCTCATCTGCTGGTCTATTAGAATCTTTCGCTTTTTTGAGATGTCAGCAACTGCATCAATACCACTCTCTTTTCCGTCGACTGATTTCCGTCAACCGATAGTTTCAATAGTACTCGTGATCCAGACACCCTAGTGTACTCTGGGAACACGTCGATTTGTGACTAAGGTCAGTATGGAGTAGCCTCGACAGCCCAGAATCCGCAACTTTAGCATTTATCTTTTTGTCCAGTAATATGTTATTGGACTTAGCGGTGCACTGCACAGTCTCGGCGGGAGATGTCGTGTCACTCTAGCCCCCGCTCATGCCACGGCCAAGCACGACCAAGCAAGGCATGGCCAAGTGAGGTCAAGGCAGCCATGGCCAAACATGGCACGGCCAAACATGGCGGTGCTAGATAGGAGGAACTGTGAAGCAAGTCCATCGACACGCAGTTGCGTGGGCAATAGGCGTCAAAACTCCCGGTTGCCACCTATTGCAAGTTTTCACTTGATATGTACTCAAACATAAACCATCAATGCATGTTCGAGCTCAAAGCAACAGCCAAGGAGGTGCACGGCGCTCTTCTGGTTGACCTGGCAGAGGATTCGGATCTAAAGCTTAGGTAACTATATTCAATGTGAAGGATGCCCCAGCTCAAAGTAACTGGGAATGCAGTGTCTGTTCACGTAGGTCACCTAAATCTTAACTTCATTACAAACTGGTTTGATTTGCAAGGATAATTATATTCAATGTGAAGGATGCCCCCAAATACCTACGTAAGTTTATGTCCATCAATTGGTGCCAATATCAAAAGACTCTTTTATATTAAAGCTTTAATATATTTAATGTAACCAAAGCTATTCTAGTTATGTGCACGAGAATGCAGAGAGATGATTAAATTCTTTACCCGAAGTATATTGCATGGTCTACATTTCTTATTCTGGAGCGCATCTAATCTTAAACTATACATAGCAACCCAACAAGTAGTCCTTGGCAATTCAAAATCATCGTGCTAATCACATATTATTGCTTGTTGAGCTCTAATGCCAATCGTATGTAGACATTGTTGATGCAAGTAGGTAAAAATTAAGTATAAGCATCAAGCTTCATGAAGAATATAGAAGCTCACAAGCAACTTAGCATTGACTAAAACTAGAGATATTCTTACATACTGCACCCACTAAGCATTACATCAAATAGTTCGATATGCATCAGTAAACAATTTACACGGAGGACTAGAAGTCCTTAGCACTGACTAAAACTAGAGATATTCTTACATACTGCACCCGCTAAGCATTACATCAAATAGTTCGTTATGCATCAGTAAACAATTTACACGGGGGACTAGAAGTCATCTTCTACACCTAGGAAGATAGTGCTTTCTAGCAGTGGTTAAAGCATGAAAGAATGACTACATGCACACATGTACATGTATACAGGCTGTTCTATGTACAAAGAACCTAGACTTGGGTGTTATATCAGACGATTAAAAACTACTAACCTAACAAAACTGTGCCCAGGCCTTTAAAAATGCACATGGCTCAAGTAGGTGCTTCGGCCAGAAGAAGGGTGTGCCACCAGCCACATGCGATATTTTTTGGCACACAACCATCTACTGCAACTTGAGTAGGAATATTCCGATCTATGACATCACCCAAGCCAAGCTGCATCAAGGAAGAGTTCACTATTAACACATTATATTAAAGCAGTCATTTTGATAAATTAAAATGAAAAAAAAAGGAAAACTCCTTGTGTAACTTGCTCACAAAGTTTGAGCATGGTACCTGACCATACTTGTTCCATCCCCAGCAGAAAACTTTACCATCCTCTTCAGCACACAAAAGCATATGGTTAGTCATATGGACAAGCTCAATCAATAAAAATCCATACTATACATCAAATTCAGATGATTGGTCATATACTCTACAGACAACAATCTTAACATGCCCAAGCAGGTATAAGACAGCCTTGTATCAATGTTGGATAACACCACATTGTCTTCTTGTTTCACCAATGACTAAATATGGGACAATTAAGCAGTGGCAGGCACACTTCCTACGCCGTATTTTATGCTTGAATTTATTGGCCTCGGCATCACGGAATACCAAAAAGCTAAAACCCTCCACGCCATTCTATGGTTTTTAGGTCTGAATGGTGTGCTATTTTTGTATTTGACTAACTATAGCCAGAAAAAACGCTCCAAAATCAGTCGTTACGGAGTTCGTAGGACCAGGTCTGAGTTTGCCAGGACTTGAGAGCCAAATTTGCTAAACTTGATACTATCATAATATCGTATGTATCCAGAAAAAGCATACACAATAGTACCTGTAACTACAGCACTATGACGGGCCCCACAAGATACTCTTTGTGCTTGCATACTTTCGAAACCTGGAGCATCCAGAAGTCTTGGCAGGGTCTGATGCAGGAATTTAACAAAGGAAAATTAATCATACAAGACTCAATCCAGTGAACTGATAATTTGTAAAGATGGTCTGCAACAGTAGGGGAAAGAGCGTAAAGGGAAATGCTTGAAGATCTCTTTGCAAGAGCATTCCATCGTCTTACGATAGGAGTCAACTTTACATATCACTGCTATTATGATGCAGGAGAAAGAAGCATAGACTGAATAACTAAAAAACGTACCTCAGCTTGATCAGCCCCAGTTCCCAACTGTCCAAATTGATTCCCGCCAAATGCATACACATCACCATCCGCAGAAATGCAGACTGTGTGCCAGAGTCCAGCAGCAACATGCTCTATCCGAATACCGAGTAAGGAAGATACACAAACAGGACTTAACTCATCATCTGTACTACCTTGCCCGCACTACACCAGAAGATAACAAAATTAAATCACCCACCTTTGCAACAGTGCATGCAACACACAAATAACCAAACCAACCAACATGAGTCACAAAAAGAAGAAATAAAAAATTGAACATGTAAAGCATGTATAAATCAGATTTTCTTTTTTTCTTTTTCAGATCGAACCTCTGCCTGTGTCAATTTTGAAGAGCAGCCAAGTACTTTGGAAAGTCTTTTTGCCATCTCTGGGATGAATACCTCAGTATCTATTGTATAGCATGCTTACTGAAGCAAAGCAACAAGGCTCCAGTTACTATATCTTACATTAATCAAGATGTTTCACCATCATGAATTCAGAGTTTATAGACTTAAACACATTAAATAATGAAATCCAAAAGTTAGCTTCATCTTCCATTTTTAGGTGAATGAAATGCGAGGCTTAACGAGAAATTAGTTTTTGCAACCACCGGACAGGAAAAGTTGAGTACCCTACTAAAAGATTTAAAAAGATACGGGCAATATTCACATAGGACACTGATAGGGTATTGCTAGCATATTACAAAGACCGGCCCAGTGCACATCCCGCAATTGCGTGGTCTGTGGAGAGTTGCTGTACGCAGTGACACCCCCACTTAGCAGAGAGGTTGTTTCCATGTTCCGAGCCCATGACCTCCAGGTCTTACTGGAGCAACATTACCATAAAAGGTCACACAGTTTTGTAACAATAGGCCATATTAGAGAAACATAGAGCAATGCATGAGCTAGCATTGCAACAACCACGGTGTGTTGATAGAGTAACGAATTATTGGTCCATGATAGGGATTATAATTCTGTTAGAAAAAATTGTTGAAGCGAAGTTAAAGTTGGGCCAGCATAGCAACACTTAACTGCTTATGTATCTAATCGGACATCTAGTCAACCACTTCGCTCTTGGAAATAGTTGGTTCACCGTCAGAAAGTACAGATCTAAGAAGAATATTTATATTGCCGAGCTTTAATTTTGTTAATCAGCTAGGTCATGACCCCACGAATGTGTTTAAGATTCCATTACCGAAATTCTACTATTTGCGAGTGATCCCATGCCTAACCAAGAGTTATTGCTAATTTTCAACAAATGATGCATTATTTCATTGCAATCCCAAAGTTAGACTCATCAGCACCAATATCAGATTTGTTGTGTGGACCTATGTTACATGGACTCCTCAGTTTGCGTGAAGTACCCACTCGACACTTGGACATGGGTATGGGATATGTGTCCGACACATCTCATAGGATTTGACATTATCAATACTAATTAGTTATTGCTTTGATAGGAGACAAGTTGTCAATTAAAACCAAGTGCATCACACAAAACACCTTTTTACCTTCGAAATAACTAAAAAGCAATAACAAATATGAACATCAAAATTAGACGAGTCCGACACATATCCGACATACCGAGTCCATGTAACATAGGTGTGGACTAGTTTCACTAATTATGTGATCCGAGATCATAACAATACTAAACCAAGTTACTGCACAAAGAGCCAGAAACACATACGAATAGCATGCAGATGTTCATTCCATCAGACAATTAACTAGTCCAGAGAACTTCACCTGTCCATAAAGTCCCCAGCCAAAAGTAAGCAACGCTCCAGCATCTGTCTCAAATATGACACCAAAAAGTTACACGAATGAATGAGACAATAAGCAATATAGATGGACAAATCAGACCAGATTGTGCAACTTAAGACATTTTCCTTTTATGCCAGTCAGATCACTTGTGCCAATATAATAAAGGCGCACAAACATATAGAGAAATGAAACTCTGACTAGATTACAAAGGTCCACGAAACTAATAGCAATCATAAAGCTGAATTTTGATAACATGCTCAGAGTGATCAAATAACAGCGTGCTCACTTGAACTACACCCAATATATGGTAACAAGGTTGCACATGGACACCAGTGTGCAGATAAAGGTAGACGCTTGAAAATAAGAGGAAAGAGTACCAAAATGTAAAAATGAATACAAAGACATAACTATCTTGAATCGTTATGACCAAGCAAGTCAGAAAAAGCTTACCCGTAATAACTGCACTGTGCCGTCCTCCACAGGCAATCTCCTTCACGTAATTTCCAGGAACTCTGAAGCCATGTCCTTCTGAACCCATGCTTCCTCGAGAAGGAGCAGTAGATCTATCTTTTCCTAATGGGGACGAATCAATGCATGGTACAGGATGTGGAGAGGACACCATGCGTATCCGGGACCCTAATCCTAGCTGGCCCTCACCTCCATAACCCCAACCCCAGACCTGTCCAATATCTGAAACTTCGGGTAAATAGGACAAAATCACGTGTCTTTACAAACTTTAAACTTCTTACATCCCATTGCCGCCAATGCATTTTACCAACAATGCAGAGATAAATGAGCACCAAAGCGAAGACCTAGAAAGGCAGAGATCCAGGACGTAGTGAATTACCTGATAATGCTAATGTATGACGCCCACCAGCAGCAACTGTAGCTATTCTTACTCCAGGGCTTAACGTCACCAAGCATGGCAATGCTGAGAGAGTTTCATCACCAGACGATGAGCTTTCAGCAGCTTGTTTAGTCGCTGATACTCGTCTTCGCTTTGCACCTTCCTCTCCAACCCCTCTACTATCCATACCAGATGCAGTTCCACCACTAGATCTTGATCCTTGTGAGCGAGGGCTCACTGTAGTACATAACTCTTAAATATTAGTTTGAACCCTGTAAAAGTACAAACAGCATGTGTTTCCTACTCCATACAGAGGCCAAGCAACAACTACCTTGTTCTGTCAAAAAAGAACTCTGTCTCTCAGATATGTCCTTTTCCAGGCTTAATCCCATCGATGGATCTGCAAAGACCTTCCCAGAAGGAACACATTCCTTCCATCCCCACGTGTAAACTTCTCCATCCTCTGAATTCGGATTTGAAGCTTACTTAGTCGAAGGCTCCAAAGTTCAGAGATAATAGCCATTGCAGAGTAAAGAAAATCATACAGGGATGAACCAAATAAGACCTATATCATATCAATCGACTTCACCCTGTCCTCGGTACCGGCAAAGGTGGGAGGGGGGGGGGGGGCTAAACGTAAACCTTGTTCAATTTGATTTGGAATCAACCAATTCAATCTTCAATATGAAGAAAATAAAGATGGAATACTCACTGTTTGAGTTTTTTTCTTTCATCCATCTTCAAGGTAATCTAACTGAGGTTGAAGAAATACAGTTTTTAATTTTCATCACCATATCATGAAAAAGTTAATCAGCAGTACCTGTAACTGAAACACAATGCGCCCAACCTGCAGCAGCTTTCACTATTGAAGTTTCGGTAGGAAGAGGAAAAGGCTCTGGTATTTCCTTGACAGAATCAATCAAGCAGAGAAAGGTTAATCTCTAAGAAGATAACGAAGAAAATGCCAATCGTTAAGAGTATAATGCAGTGCTGCAGTACCCCATGCTTCCCAGACGTAACATAACTTTGACCTAGATCATCAGTCGAACCCCATGTAATAAGCTTCCCTGCGTCTGGTTTAGAAAACAAATGACATTCAGGAGGTGGATAAAATTGTACGAATACATACGCAACATCGTGCCAGATTTATGTACTTTAAGCATGCCTATCGAATCGTCTAAGCTGAAGCAAATCCACATTTTGAAATACAAATTGTGGGCAACCAATTAGTAGCCGGGAAGAACTAATAAGAGCTGATAAATTACAAATTCCACTAGGCCGAAGAAAAGGCTAAAGAAGTACCAAGATAAATCCAATTTAATGCAATTGCTCTATAACAACAGCATATTCGCATTATTGTCCAAGACAGCTGGAATTCACATTTTGGAACAGAAAAAACGTATGAAGGGTCACCAGCAAGCAACTAATAATTCCGAAACAAATAAATTGAAAATCACTACGAGTTTTCAACAAGAAGTTGAAATAAATGAGCCAAAAAATCAAAATGTTTACACTTCGAATCACTTGAATACAACTTGGCCCATCAAATTAAAAATAGGCAGGGGTGAATGCATGAGACAAAAACAAGAAACACTCACATCCAGTCTCCAAAAAAGGCACAATCTTTAACAAATAAGAAGTAAAAACCGGATATTCGATTTTTTTTTTCCAAGAGTAAATGTACAGCATTGATGAAATACGCAGTATTGCAAATGAAAAAAAAAAAAAGAAACGCTTCAAAACAAAGTTCTTGACACTCGGGAGCAAATGAAACGAGTTGCCAGATCCAGAGTCCGAAAAGGGACAGAAATTTAAGGAACGGAGAGGGATTAAAAGAGAACTTGAAATGGCCATGGCAAACCCGCAACCGCCTCCGCAAACATCAGTCCACGAGCAACCGGCCACCGCAGAAGGCGGTAATCGGACCTCCATCGGAGATAATATCGGTGACCGCTGCGGCAAAGCTCCCGGCAAGTACCCCCACATAAACATTAGCTTCTCTCTCAGTCCTCCTCCGTCCCCATTCATAGCGATTTTCACGGAAAATCAACGAATCACAAAGCTCAAAATTTCCGCTCCTAAATCTTCTCAGCTCTTTTACCTCCTAATTTTTGCTTCTGGAAAGTGCCCTAATTTTCCGACTGCGCATAAAAAAGGAGGGGGCGCGTATCATTTTGGAGCCAGTGGGGGTGCCACGTAGGACGCTCACGTGGTCGCCTGGACACGTGGCGGAACGCCCGCCGGACGATGCCTCTGGCCACTCACAGCCACGAGTTCCCGAGAAGTTTCTCGAAGGTCGGCCTTTGCGGGCCCACGTAGACCACGCGCGGGGGATGTCGTGTTCGCCTGTTCGTGCGCCACGTGGTGATTTGGACCTGAGGTCCAATGATTATCGATGCCACGTGACCCGAGCAGTGGCGCGGAGAATTTTTCTTGGCTCCCGTTGTTGTCCCACGTCACGCCCAGCAGCCAATGGAAACGCAGGAAAATATTGTCGATTTTCACGTGCTTTCACAGACATAAACTTCTGTGTCCTAGCGAAACGGCCAAGTGACATGGTCACATTCACTTTACATAGTAACTTTTTTGAGAAAAGAATCAATTGATTGCTCGTCGATTTACTACGCTGAAATTTTTCTCTAAATAATAGTGTTAAAACTTAATTAGCAATATATTTATTTTTTAAATTTATTTATTCACATGTCACACTTTTGGAAATCGATATTTGAAACCACGACTTTAAAGTAGAAATCGTTGTTTCAAACAGCGATTTCTACTTTAAAATCGTGGTTTCAAACAGCGATTTTTATTTTAAAGTAGAAATTAAGTAAAAATCGTCGTTTGAAACAACAATTTCTACTTTAAGGTAGCCGTTTGAAAACTATTTGGTTTTCTGCTTTTCTCCAGTTTTGTAAACTGGATGAAAAAAAAAACGCATTTGACACACAATTTTCATTTTTATTTTTTTTCAGTTTTGAAAATCAGCTTTAAAAACAGGGCTGCTTTTTGAAAACTCTCATTTATGAGTTTTAGGTTTTTATTTTCAGACCACCACCACCACCACCCTCTTACCGCCAGCGACCACCGCCTGCCACCGGCCATAGCCACGCCCCACCATTGCCACCGCAACTACCATCAAAGAAAAAACTCAAAATAAAAACTGAATAATCAAACACCCATTTGCTTTTGTAAAAAATAAAAACTAAATTGATTTTGGTTTTATTTTTTTATAAACAGAAAACAAAAACCTGAAGTGATTTCAAACAGACCCTAAGACTCTAATGCTTTCTTTTCAGTATAGTAATGAAGATTCTATAGCGAGTCTGAAATGTAGTTTTTCTTTTGGAACAAGGTTGAATGGGTGGACGAAGTCTCGCATCACATAAGGCGTATAAATCCCCAACAAGGTGCAAGTAAATTGAGTGAAGTTTGAAATGTCAAGTCAGTCACCACAATAGACAGCTGTGGAAATCCTTGTAGAAATGTTGTTTATTCTAGTCAAAACTCTCTTGAGGTGTCATGGCCAATAAGTTATTGTGAACAGTCCTAATTAGGTAAATCCAGAATATATAAGACCGAAGATAGAAGTTATTTAAATGAAGTTAGTTTGTCTTTTTAAGTTGGTCCATTTTCCTTTTTTCTGATTAATAGATTAAACTTAGTTTGTCTTTTTAGGTGATCCATTTTCTTTTTTCCGAGTTAATTAATTTATATTACCTCAATGTACAACAAGTTTGCCGATCAATACCCCAACAAACTAAAATAGCATTTTTTATTTTTTAGCTCAATACGTGCAAAAGTTTGGGGGTAACAGCGGTAAGTTTTTCTGTTAACTGCAAGGGCATTTTGATAAAGTCGTGATGGCTTAATTTCATGGCATAAAAATGCAACACAACGGTTAGTGGATAAATTAACAAAACAAATCATATATGCCATAAAACCCAAAAAATGGAATCCCTTTTATTTTTAAGTCATTAAACACACCCACACACACTCCCAAATGCACAATCACATACATCCACATAGAGAATCACACAGAGACGCACACGTTAAGAGAGACATTAGCAAGCGAACACACGTAGGGTTGCAAACAAACAAGTACTCGGCTTGTTAAGGCGAGATCGTACTCGAATTCGTTTATTTAGAGGAGGTTCAAGCTCGGCTCGTGTTCGTCACGAGCTCCAATTTCATGCTCGAACTCAAGTACAAATGAACACAAGCTTTACTCGGCTCGGCTCGCAAAATGGGAAAAAGTTTGGTAGAAGCCCAAATTTTACCAAAATTACAAGACTGAAAATGGTGTTTAAAGGCAAATATTTAGATCTTGAAAATTGATCGGAGTCTTGTGCAATTGATTG
Organism: Escallonia rubra; assembly: GCA_033065855.1. NCBI lineage: Eukaryota > Viridiplantae > Streptophyta > Magnoliopsida > Escalloniales > Escalloniaceae > Escallonia > Escallonia rubra. Next base: position 335,538 of record JAVXUO010002909.1, on the reverse strand, counting down.
TCAAGCTCAGTCTTCAATTTCTTCGTCAACAGCGAAAATAGCGAGCATCTGAAATCACATAATGCGATGATGACAACAACGTGATTTTTCGGGAAAGGTGTGTCGTACGGGGGTGGTATCGACAGGGGCGACGGCGGCAGAGAGGGGAAATAGGTCCTTGGAATGGTTGCTAAGGGCTCGAGAGAAAGAGACATGGCCATTAAGGCTTTGTACATTTCAAGTCATATGACACTTTGACCCTTACTAAATTATGTGTAATTGATCTATTGGTATGGGTACAACTATAAAACAAAAAAAGTATGTTAGCTTTTCCCATGTACATGCATACATACATACATCTCGTATATACGAAATATACTTAATTAATAAGTGAGTTCTGATGTTCACGAACATACACAAGCTGAGTTTTATTGTGCTCATCTTCGACTCGTTTTTTTGACAACCCTTAATTTCATAATCCAGCTCGGATCACTTATTAATTGAATAAGTACCCGAACGAGCTTTATATGAACAAACACGAGCTTTATTTATGAAAAGTTGGCTTGGCTTGGTTTGCAACCTATGCACACATTCACGAATTGAGAATGGAATTGGGGATGACAATTTGAAATCTAGATTTGTTTCTGAAGTTTATATTTAAATTCTATTACGGTTAAATAGAAAATTGTCCCTGGAATCTACACGTTTTTGCAGTTCACTGCCTGTATTGCAACTTTTGCAATAATGTCACATGTAATTGGCAAAATCGTTACAAATGGCTCCAAAAGCACAATATACAAAAAACCATTTCTAACTTATTTCCCTTTTCCGTTGAACAGGTGCAGAGATCTCAGCCAAGGTGGGAGTGAAATATGATAAACTTGGTGGTTGTTGGAGGGTAAGCTGATGGTTATTGGTGGTTGTTGGTAGTGGGTGGCGGTGGAGGTGATTATACCAAATTGCCCATAAAAAAGAGAATGTGTTGTGCACGTGCGTACTAAACACCCAAAGTTAGACGTACGCCACATTTTGGAGTCGTTCGCAACGCTTTTTAATTACAGGGAACATTATAGCACCAGTTACAACTACGGGGAGTGAACTACAAAAACACGTATATTATAAGTGACAATTTTGTATTTAACCCTAAATTTTACCATGAAAAATAGGGCTTTTACTAAAGGAGATTTTCATAGTTTTTTAGGAGACATGAACTTCCATATGTTGAAGGTCTTTTTGTAGCGGCGCTTTTCTGGTGGTTCTGATGGTGGTGGTGTAACCGGTGGGTGGTGTATCAAACCTTAAACATTAAGGGAGCTTTTTGCAAATCCAAGACCTTCAATAAAGAACATTTGACCAAATTATCTTCAATGGATTTTTTTTAAAAAAAAGCTTAATTTCTTTTTAATATGTTTGACGTAATATGAGCTTTTTGATAAATGTGACATGGGTTACTCACCAGCCAAATCGTAACCTACAATCTCAACACGTGGAAACCCTTCTATACAAATAAATACTTCAAATGCAATCAGATAACCCTACCCATTGTAATCACAACAGAACCCCTTGGGTTGTTCCTTTCAATCAAACAAATGCATGAACCTCTACTTAGCCGTCTCTTACAACATAACTAATTTACAAGCAGGTGTTGGCCTAGCATTTCTAAATGAAATAAACTTCAGATGTGGATCTGCGGCTTTTGCAACCCGGGCCTTCGACCTCAGTACAACACAAGCCGAAGGGCTTTTATTGCATACAAAATGGGCAAAAAAAGGAAATTATATACATCTCAACCTGTTTACTGACTCTTCTTTTCTACTTTACCAAATGTCGGATAGTGAAGACATCAGAGATACTGTGAGAGCTATTATGAATGACTTTTGCTATATTGCTACAAATTTGTATCATTATAGTATTAACTGGGCCAGGCAACCACAACTAAGAGAGGTCAGACCTAACAACTTTTGCTTGTCAAGTCATGATTGATGTATATCAGGACCAGGTACGTGATGTTTTGTTGCACAATGCTCTATGCACTCCTGACTTACTGTCACTTTTGTAAAACCTTTTCGATATAGATAGTAAGTATGTAAATATAATCCCTGGTCAAATTATATAATTTTTCAAAAAATCCTAGTCTGTCATGAATCTCTAACATTACTGTAACTTGATTTAAAAGTACTTTTATATCTATGAAATTCTCATCTTTTTATCAAAAAAAAAGAAAAAGATATGGGATTGTTACTGGTATGTTGGTCAGCTAAACTCACGAGGCTGCATGGTGATCGATCAATATAAAAATTGCAACGCTGGAGTTGGTCGTCGAAACTCTTTACTTGTACTTAAAATGTACATTTATCAGTAAAGTCTGCAACGGCGACAACTTTTCAGGCAAAGGGTCCTAATCCACCTGATTGGACTTGAACAAGATAATTGCGGTTGATGGGTCACAGTGGCCCATTGACCTTCCCTGAAAAGTCCCTTCCCACAAAGGAGCTTCCCAACGGAAGCCACTCGTTATTCCAGTGGTCTCAAGCCTTACGGGTACGGATCCGTGAAACCACACACTCACATTCTCGCCCCCATGGCTGCGTGTCTATCCCCATGATCATTGATTCGGACCCTGCAATCGGGTGGTCGAAACTTGTTCTGGGAAGCTGGAACAGTGTTACCAGCTTGGACCCTCGTGTACGGAGACCTGATTTGCTGGTCCAAATCAAATTAATAAATGTGTTGTGGCTAGTTTGAGATCCACGGACCTTACCAAGTCATTGCCAATCAGGGGGTTCCTATCATCTCACGGGGGGTCATTTTGTGTTGTGTATGTGAACCCCCAAGATTTGATTTTCAATGGTTGCCATTTGTTCTCCATGTCCTTTCACGTGCCACTCCATGCTTGAAGGTTGTTGGGAGCTCAAATACCCAAGCAAGTTGATTTTTCGGGTGCGACTTCAAAGCATGCACGGACAAAAAGTGTTGTCGCAATTAATTATGTGTGACCCTACGCGTAGCTATCAATGCATAGTTTTTGAATTTGAAGGAACGAGCACCTGTTTTTAAGGACCGTAGCAATTAGGACTAAGAAAAAGTCATTTCTCAAAGGCAACGGTCCACCTTGAGGTGTATTCGGGTCCATCTTTGCTTAATGGGAGTATAATTTAAATAGCCAAGTGAAATTGCACATTTTTGTTCTTAACATATGTACTACAATTTTCTTTTATGTGTGGTAGTTGACCCATTTTTCTCCTTTTGGGGAAGTAGCTTAACAATTGAGACGACCAATAAATAATGTCCTTCACTATAGACCCTTTACTAATACTACATGCCTCGCCTCGCTCGGTTAGAGAAGGGTCAACATTTTGCATTCAAGGATTGAAGAGCGTAACCTGTTATGTTGGCCCTCAAGTACAAAAAATGAATAAGCTTCAAATACAAAATGAGTATTTTTATTAACATTCTCTAAGAGTCTGTTTGAGATGAGTGTTTGAACCTGATTAAATGAAGATTATATCCTGTTATTTGACATTTAATTTGACAAAGATATAAAATTAATTAAATCATCTTAAAGTTAAAAGGCTGATTTAATTATAATTCAAGAAAGCGAGGATTATGAATAAATTAATTTTTAAAATCAGGTTTGGCCAAAATAAAATACCAAAATATCTCCATTGATTATAAAGACCAAAGCACAAAAATGTTTGGTCATTTTGTCACATTGAAATTGATTATCATATACTTTATCTAAACAGCATTCATAGCTTGAATTGATTTTACTAAAAACAGCTTAAAGTTGATTTTGAGAAGCGATTGTAATTTAATCTAAAATTTATTTTTGAGAATCAGTCCCAAATGAGTTCTAAGCAATTAATAATTATAATATTATAATTGCTCATTAATCTATGCCAACAAATAATTTTCGAATTGCCGGCCTTTTTTTGCCGTTGTGCGTCTATAGCAACAAAACATCACAACTTCTAGAAATTTAGGGAGATGGTGCTAAATTTTTATCTAATCAAGTTAGAATGCAACAGATATACTAAAAAAATTATGAGGTCAACACTTTAATCTAATGTTATTGTATCCAGTTTAATTTAATAGCCTGAATTTCTCTTTTTTCTTGTTGGTAAATGATAAAAACATTTCCTTAATAAAGGGTTTACGAAGCCATAAGGAATATTTGATTTTTTAACAAACTATATAATTAACTTACCATTTAAAGCTAAAAACTATTTATATTAATAAAGTTGAATCTACAAACATCTAATTTAGGAAAAGTCTAGGAAAAGTCTAGTCAGCAAATACACTAGCATACTCGCTTTGAAAGCAGAAGTAGCCAATGAAACTAGCTCCACTAATTATCTTCAACTCTATCATCTCATCAAGCAAGCGATTCGAATCAAAGTATATTATGATATGCATCACGTAGGGCGTATAAATCCCTAACAAGGTGCAAGTACAACCATAGTAAATTGAGTGAAATTTGAAACGTGAAGTCAGTCACCACAGCAGACAGATGTGGATATCCTTGTAGAAATGTTGTTTATTCTAGTCAAAACTCTCTTGAGGTGTCATGGCCAATAATTTATTGTGAACAGTCCTAATTAGGTGAATCCACAATATATAAGACCGAAGATAAAAGTCATTTAAATGAAGTTAGTCTGTCTTTTTAAGCTGGTCAATTTTCCTTTTTTCGGATTAATAGATTAAACTTAGTTTGTCTTTTTAGGTGGTCCATTTTCTTTTTTCCGAGTTAATTAATTTATATTACCTCAATATACGACAAGTTTGCATATTAACACTCCAACAAACTAAAAGAGCATTTTTTGTTTTTTAGTTCAATATGCAGCAATTGAATCCCTTTTATCTTCAATTCATTAAACACACCCACATGCACTCTCAAATGCACAATCACATACGTCCGCGTAGAGATCACACAGAGACGCACACACTAAAAGAGAGACTAGCAAGCGCACACACGTAGGGTTGCAAACGAACAAGTACTCGGCTTGTTAAGGTGAGATCATACTCGAATTCGTTTATTTAGAGAAGGTTCAAGTTCGAATCGTGTTCGTCACAAACTCCAATTTCATGCTCGAACTCAGACTCGCCAAATACAAATGAATACGAGCTTTACTCGGCTCGGCTCGCAAAATGGGGAAAAGTTTGGTTGAAGCCCTAATTTTTACCAAAATCACAAGACTAATCTAGAAATGGTGTTTAAAGGAAAATATTTGGATCTTGAAAATTGATCGAAGTCTTGTGCAATTGATTGTAAAGCTCAGTCTTCAATTTCTTCGTCGGCAGTGGAAATAGCGAGCATCTAAAATCACATAAGGCGATGATGAAAACAACGTGATTTTTATGGAAATGTGTGTCGTACGGAGGCAGTAGCGAGGGCGACGGTGGCAGAGGGGAGAAATAGGTCCTTGGGATGGTTGCTAATGGCTTGAGAGAATGAGACATGGCCATTAAGGCTTTGTACATTTCAAGTCAGATGACAGTTAGACCCTTACTGAATTATGTGTAAATGGTCTGTTGGTATGGGTACAACTGTAAAACAAAATAAGTATGTTATACATACATACATCTCGTGTACACGAAATAAACTTAAAGAATAAGTGAGTTCTAATGTTCATGAACATACACAAGCTGAGTTTTATTGTGCTTATCTTCGACTCATTTTTTTTATGAGCCTTAATTTCATAATCCAACTCGGATCACTTATTAATTGAATAAGCACGAACGAGCTTTATATGAACAAACACGAGCTTTGTTTAAGAAAGTTGGCTTAGCTTGCAGCCCTATGCACACATTCACGAATTGAGAATGGAATTGGGCATGACAATTTGAAATCTATATTTTCTTCTGAAGTTTATATTTAAATTCTACAATTAAATAAAAAATTGTCCCCAGTAATATAAACGTTTTTGCAGTTCACTACTCATATTATAACTTTTGCAATAATGTCTCCTGCAATTGACAAAACCGTTACAAATGACTCCAAAAGCACAATATACAAATAACCATTTCTAACTTATACCCCTTTTCCGTTGAACAGGTGCAGAGATCTCAACCAAGGTGGGAGTGAAATACAACAAACTTGGTGGTTGTTGGTGAGTAATCTGGTGGTTATTGGTGGTGGTTGGCAATGAGAGGTGGTGGTGGTGGCGATTGTACCAAATTGTCCATGAAAAAAGAGAATGTATTGTGCACGTGCATACTGAACACCCAAAGTTAGACGAACGCCACATTTTGGAGTCGTTCGTAACGGTTTTTAATTACATGGAACATTATAGCAACAGTTGCAGCTACGGGGAGTGAACTGCAAAAACATGTATATTATAAGTGACAATTTTGTGTTTAACCTAAATTCTACCATGAAAATTAGGGCTTTTACTAAAGGAGATTTTCATAATTTTTTAGAAGACATGAACTTCGTTGACGGTCTTTTTGTAGTGGCGCTCTTTTGGTGATGGTGACGTTAACCGGTGGATGGTGTATCAAACATTAAACATTGTGGGAGCTTTTTGCAAACCCAAGACTTCGATAAAGAACATTTGACCAAATTATTATCTTCAATGGATTGAAAGTGTTTTTTATTTAATTATTGTTCCCAACCTATTCTGGTCATACCCAAGGGCTCAATAGGAGTACTATTTCACGCGAACACGTCGACATTGTCAACGGTCAATTTTCCAACGCATCAAACCTGTTAGCGCCCGCGCGCCCAAGACACGTGTTTTTCTCGTTCTGCGGGCTTCGTGCGTGACTTAGTCATTTTATTTCGCGTCGACGTCACTAACGCTAGCGCGATCGTCACACCGAGACCATCCGAACACCTTTTCATCAAAAATATCGGCCGACGGCACATTTGGAGAAACGGCCTCAAGGGGGAAACTGGCCCTGGCCAACCCCCGCGGGTCGGCCTCGGCCTTCCCCAGGCCATAGGGGTCGGCCTCGGCCTCCTGGGGGGCTTGGCCTTGGCCACTTTCCCCCGGTGGTTCACCCCTTTCCCGCATACCCCTTTTTCGTACTTCTTTCCCCTCGTACGCTTTGTACGTAACCTTGACACCTTGATCGCTATGTGGGTATGATTCTTGGCAACGTGCTCGTCGTAACGCAACTTCCGGATTCGTCATTGCTTATCAAACCACCTACCGACGGCGCACCCGAAGTTTGCAAAAGGAGAAGTGGCCTTGGGCTCCGAAAAATGGAAGATGGCCAAATGACCTTGGCCAACCCCAGGGGGTCGGCCTCGGCCTTCCCCATGCCATGGGGGTCGGCCTCGGCCTTCCCCAGGCCATGGGGGTCGGCCTCGGCCTCCTGGAGGGCTTGGCCTCGGCCATTTTCCCCCGGTGGTTCACCCCTCTGCGCAAACCCCTTTTCGCACTTTTTTCACTTCGTATGCTTTGCACGTGACTTTGACATCTCGTTCGTCATGTAGGTACAATTCACGGCGACACGCTTGTCATAATGAAACTTTTGGATTTGTCTTTGCTCATCAAACCACCTACCGTCGACGCGCCCAAAGTTCACCAAGAGGGGGGAGTGGCTTTGGGCTCCTTCATGGGAGTTGGCCATTTGGCCTTGGCCAACCCCAGGGGGTCGGCCTCGGCCTTCCCCATGCCTAGGGGGTCGGCCTCGGCCTCCACGAGGGGTTAGCCTTGGCCTTCCCCCATTTTGGCCAATGGTCTCCCCTCCCGCGCGCACTTGTTTTCTCGAGTCTTTGCACCTCCGCGATGTTCACGGACGTTCGTACATCAACCTCACGACGTTCGTCGTGCATCAACCTCACGACGTCCATCGTGCATCAACCTCAGGACGTCTGTCGTCCATGACCGCACACCGCTCCCGCGATGCCCATCGCCCAAAGTCGCGCACTATCACCGAATGACCCGTCGCCGACGACCGCATACCATAACTACCAACTTTGTCATTACTATATGTTGCATTCATTATCTTGTTATGACAGGCACACTCAGCTCACATCTCGTCTTCGGGACACCCGATGCGCACCCGAGGGCCATCGTCATGATACGTACCCCGGCACCAAGTATTGCTCTGCGACGTTCGTCGCCGCGCCCTCGCGCCATTCTCATGATACGTGCCCCGGCACCAAATATTGCTCCGCGACGTTCGTCGCCGCGCCCTCGCGCCATCGTCATGATACGTGCCCCCGGCGCCAAGTATTGCTTCGCGACGTTCGTCGTCGCACCACTTTCATAACACGTGCCCCCGCCACCAAGTATTGCTCCGCGACGTTCGTCGCGGCGCCATCGCGCCATTCTCATGATACGTGCCCCGGCACCAAATATTGCTCTGTGACGTTCGTCGCCGCGCCATCGCGCCATCGTCATGATACGTGCCCCCGGCACCAGGTATTGTCTCCGCGACGTTCGTCGCCGCGCCCTTGCGCCATTCTCATGATACGTGCCCCGGCACCAAGTATTGCTCCGCGACGTTCGTCGCCGCGCCATTGCGCCATTCTCATGATACGTGCCCCGGCACCAAGTATTGCTTCGCGACGATCGTCGCCGCACCACTTTCACGACACGTGCCCCAAGCACCAGGTATTGTTTCGTGCTATAGGCACCGCGCTCATGCGCCACAATCATGTTGCATGCTACCGGGATGGGCTCACAACCTTATAGCCATCGCCGTCTCAATCACAAGGGGGGCTTCGGCCTCGTACCGGGATGGGCTCACAACCTTATAACCATCGCCGTCTCAATCAAAAGGGGGGCTTCGGCCTCGTACCGGGATGGGCTCACAACCTTATAGCCATCGCCGTCTCAATCAAAAGGGGGGCTTCGGCCTCGTACCGGGATGGGCTCACAACCTTATAGCCATCGCCGTCTCAATCAAAAGGGGGGCTTCGGCCTCGTACCGGGATGGGCTCACAACCTTATAGCCATCGCCGTCTCAATCACAAAGGGGGGCTTCGGCCTCGTACCGGGATGGGCTCACAACCTTATAGCCATCGCCGTCTCAATCAAAAGGGGGGCTTCGGCCTCGTACCGGGATGAGCTCACAACCTTATAGCCATCGCCGTCTCAATCACAAGGGGGGCTTCGGCCCCCATACCGGGATGGGCTCAGAATATTATAGCCATCGCCGTCTCAATCACAAGGGGGCTTCGACCCTCGTACCGGGATTGGCTCACAACCTCATAGCCATCGCCGTCACAGTCACAGGGGGCTCCGACACAAGGACCCCTCGCCACAGACTCGGAGCACTGAGCTGCGACCATGTCCGCTCATGTTACTATCGATCTTCGACACCACCAGGGCAATGACCCCCGGGTCACTTCGGGACGGGAGCAGGTCCTTGGAGGGCATCGCGCCTAGTCCGCTTGGCAGTTGGCTACAGGGGTAACCCTCACCACTGTCAGGTTATCTACGCGTCTCTTGACGCACCTCGTGGGACTCCGCAAGGGCTTGGATTGGAGGCTAGATCAAAGGGGTTCTCTGGCCACACCGATGCGGTGGGAGTCAGTCTTTCCAGACAGATAGAGCGACGCTGTGCGGGGCAGGCCGGATGAATATGCGATTCGACAGTCCGTGGAGCACCGGCACCCGTGGACCCCCTGGTGACGTGTCACTCCCAGGGAGCGCCACGTGTCGGTTAATGACATCATCATCTCAATCTCTATAAATAGAGGTCTTGAGAATTCATTTGACGGAAGGACATAACGGTTGGACTTCTTCTTCACTCTCACATTTTCACTTTCTCACTCTAGAATTCTAGAGAGAGAAACATACAGTACCCTGACTCTGGACCTAAGCATCGGACTGTGACTGTCATCGTGTATTCATCCCGCGCTATCGCCCTCGCAGCACTGCCACCCTCGAGCTCTGTCTGGGAAGCCCTTGGTCTCTGCCCTTGTTCCACCCTTACTGTGTCTCACATCAACATACTTGGAAGCTGACTCGGACTGCAGCCTTTGTGGCACCTCCACGTAAGTACGAACCCACTTTCCTTGGCATCAATTATTTTTTAAGCCTAACTTCTTTTTAATAGGTTTAACGAAATATGAGCTTTTTGATAAATGTGACATGGGTTATAACTCAACAGCCAAATCGTAGCCTACAATCTCAATGCGTGGAAACCCTCAGATACAAAGAAAAACTTCAAAACTGATAGCCTCCACCCCCCCCCCCCCCCCACACACCAAAAAAAATAATATGATCCCAACAAAACCCTCGGGTTATTCCTTTCAACAAAACAAATGCATCAACCTCTGTTTAGTAATCTCTTACAACAGAACTAATTTACGAACATGCGTTGGCCTAACATTTCTAAGTGAAATAAACTTTAGATGTGTGTCTGCGACTTTTTCAACCCGGGCCTTCGACCCCAGTACAACACAAGCCAAAGGGCTTTTATTGGCTACAAAATGGGCAAAAAAAAAAAAATTACATCTCAATCAACTTGTTTACTTACTCTTCTTTTATACTTTTCCAAATGTCGGATAACGAAGACATCAGAGATATTGTGGGAGCTATTACGTACAACTTTTGCTATATTGCTATAGATTTTCATCGTTATACTATTAACTGGTCCAGACAAGCACAACTAAGGAAGGCCAGACCTAGCAACTTTTGCTTGTCAAGTCAGGATTGATATATATCAGGACCGGATACATGACGTTTTGTTGGTTGGCGCTCTATGCACTCCTGACCTACGGTCACTTTTGTAAATTTTTTTTGATATAGATAGTAAGTACGTAAATATAATCCATGATCACTCTATAAATTTTCAAAAAATCACGGTCTGTCATGAATCTCTAACATCACTGTAACTTGCATTAAAAGTACTTATATAGCTATATTATTCTCATCTTTTATCAAAAAAATAAAAAGATATGGGATTATTCTCATCTCATGAGGCTGCATGCTGGTTGATCAATATAAAAACTGCAACGCTAGAGTCGGTCGTTGAAACTCTTTACTTGTACGACAATAACTTTCAGCAAAGGGTCCTAATCCACCTGATTGGACTTGAACAAGATAATTGCGGTTGATGGGTCACAGTGGCCCATCGACCTTCCCTGAAAAGTCCCTTCCGGCAAAGGAGCTTCCCAACGGAAGCCACTCGTTATTCCAGTGGTCTCAAGCCTTACGGGTACGGATCCGTGAAGCCACACACTCACGTTCTCGCCCCCATGGCTGCGTGTCTATCCCCATGATCATTGAATCGGTCCCTACAATCGGGTGGTCGAAACTTGTTCTGGGAAGCTGGAACAGTGTAACCAGCTTGGACCCTCGTGTACGGAGACCTGATTTGCTGGTCCAAATCAAATTAAAAAATGTGTGTTGTGGCTAGTCTGAGATTCATGGACCTTACTAAGTCATTGCCAATCAGGGGGTTCCAATCATCTCATGGGGGGTCATTTTGTGTTGTGTATGTGAACCCCCCAAGATTTGATTTTCAATGGTTGCCATTTGTTCTCCATGTCCTTTCACGTGCCACTCCATGATTGAAGGTTGTTGGGAGCTCAAATATCCAAGCAAGTTGATTTTTCGGGTGCGGTTTCAAAGTATGCACCAACAAAAAGTGTTGTCGCAATTAATTATGTGTGACCGTACGCGTAACTATCGATGCATAGTTTTTGAATTTGAAGGAACGAGCACCTGTTTTTAAGGACCGTAGCAATTAGGACTGATAAAAAGTCATTTCTCAAAGGCAACGGTCCACCTTGAGGTGTATTCGGGTCCATCTTTGCTTAATGGGAGTATAATTTAAATAGTCAAGTGAAATTGCGCATTTTTGTTCTTAACATATGTACTACAATTTTCTCTTATGCGTGGTAGTTGACCCATTTTTCTCTTTTTGGGGAAGTAGCTTAACAATTGAGACGATCAATAAATAATGTTCTTCACTCGCTCAGTTAGAGAAGGGTCAACATTTTTGCATTCAAGGATGGAAGAGCGTAGCCTGTTATGTTGGCCCTCAGGTACAAAAAATGAACAAGCTTCAAATACAAAATGAGTATTTTTATTAACATTCTCTAAGAGTATGTTTGGGATGAGTGTTTAAACCTGATTAAATGAAGATTATATCCTGTTATTTGGCATTTAATTTGACAAAGATACAAAATTAATTAAATAATCTTAAAGTTAAAAAGCTGATTTAATTATAATTCAAGAAAGCGAGGATTATGAATAAATTATTTTTTAAAATGAGGTTTGGCCAAAATAAAATACCAAAATATCTCCATTGATTATAAAGACTTTCAGTATTTTTATTAAAGCACTAAAATGTTTCGTCATTTTGTCACACTGAAACTGATTTTTGTATACTTTATCTAAACAACATTCATAGCTTGAACTGATTTTATTAGAAACAACTTAAAGTTGATTTTGAGAAGCAATTGTAATTTAATCTAATATTTGCTTTTGAGAATTAGTCTCAAATGAATTCTAAGCGATTAATTACAATATTATAATTGCTCATTATTCTACGCCAACAAATAATTTTAAAAAATGCGGGCCTTTTTTCGTCGCTATGCGTCTATAGCAACAAAACATCACAACTTCTAGAAATTTAGGGAGATGGTGCTAAATTTTTATCTGATCAAGTAAGAATGGAATATATATACTAAAAACATTATGAAGTTCAACACTTTAATCAAATGTTACTGTACCCATTTTTAATGAATTGCCTGAATTTCTCTCTCTCTCTCTCTCTCTTTTTCTTGTTGGTAAATGATAGAAATGTTTCCTTAATAAAGGGTTTTACGGAGCCATCAGAAATTTTTTATTTTTTTAACAAGCTACATAATTAACTTAATATTTAAAACTAAAAACTATCTATTTTAATAAAGTTAAATCTACAAACATCTAATTTATGAAAAGTCTAGTCAGCAAATACACTAACATACTCGCTTTGAAGGCAGAAGTAGCCAACTGTTTCAGTCAGTATTCAGTAGCTAGTCTCTTACTTCTTAAGACAATTCCGCAAGAGTGAAAAATAATACTAACATAACAAATATTGTATAAGATCAGCGCAACTGTTCCACTAATTATCTTCAACTCTATCATCTCATCAAGCAAGCGATTCGAATCAAAATATATTATGATATGCATGAGTTTTCCTGAATATCTATCTAAATATAGATCTTGTAACCGTTACTCACCAAGACACTGCGTTCACCAGAGATTGGATACATACAAGTGTTGCTAATGTGATGTAGCGAAAAATGACATCAAAAGAAGTTGTCATTGACAAAACGCGATATATTATATATATTTCTTTTAGTGACATTTATCTGTTACAGCAGAGATCCACTCTCCGCGCATGGGAATTGAGAAGGTACAACATCACATTCTTGTGAAGCTTGGCATGCCCCTGGAGTCTGCATTCCTCCAACTTAAATGGTCAGATGCGAAGTGTGGATATCAATTTTGATAAAAACAAACTCCTTCCCTCTCTCTGGTTTCCTTAAGCCCCACTTCATTTTTATGCGAATCAATGGCCCAATTCACAATTGAGTTTAAGAAGAGAGCGAAGACACTGATTTAAGTTTCCCACAATTTTCACTTCTTGAGAGAGAAAAAGAGACCGTTTACGATTGATTATGAAATAGTTAACCCGATTAAATCAAAATTTCAGGCATTTGGCAACAACAAAAAAAAAAGTGACTGAATAACCAGCCTTTCAAAAGCTAAAATACTGATTAAGTCAAAATTCAAGAAAACTAGGATTAAGGATGAATCGCTTTTTTCATAATTAGGTTTAACCAAGTAAATTATCAAAATATCCATATTATTTACAAGGACGTTTAGCATATTTTATTCAAGGCCTAAAAAATCTTGGTCATTTTGCCACATTAAAATTTCACAGCTTAAAGCTAATTTTACTAAAAATAACTTAAACTAAAGTTAAAAAGTGTTTATAATTTAATTAAAATTTACTTTCTAGAATCAATTTCTAACAGGTTCAAATGAGCTGCTGCCTGTCATGCACGAAATATGTAGCAATGTGAACTACTAATATAAGAAAGGGTTAAATACAAAACTATCACCGGAGGTTTACACGTTTTTGCACTTTGCCCCCTGTGTTTACAATTTTTGCAATAATGTCCCTTGAGGTTGACAAAACCGTTGCAAACGACTCCAAAAACCAACGTCCGTCCAAATTCGGCAGTTAAGTGGTCATGTGCGGTGCACATGCCATTTTGGCATGGGCAAATCAGTCCATTCCTTACCAAAACCTTCTGAAAACCCTAAATATCTATCTTCTCTATCTTCCTCTCCTACCGAATCCACGCCGCATCCACGCCGTACCCCGCCGGAATCGCCGGCATCCGCACGTCCTCCTCCCTCACCGCCCCGGCCTTGGTCAGGAAATCCTCCAGAGTCATCTCCGGCTCCCGACTCCCCCCGCCGCCGCCTCTTCCTCCGGCGACGATCTCCTTCCAGATCTCGTCCGCCGTCCTGTTCCCCCTACCGCCGCCTCCTCCTCCAGCGACGATCTCCTTCCAAACCTCGTCCACCGTCCTGTTCCCCCCGTCGCCGGCGGCAGGGGAGGGGAAGGCGTCGGAATCGGCGTAGATGTTCTTGAGCAGCTCGTCCATGTTCATGGAGCCGAAGCTCTTGCTCTGATCGGCCTAGAGCCCGGAGGCAGCGAGGGAATGTATAGAGGAGTCGCGCGGCAGATCCGGATTGGCCGGTGACGTAGACGCCATCACCTTCGACGACGCCATATATGCACCTCCCCCCCGATTCTCTAGGGCTTGTGCGGGATTTCGTATGCAGATGATCAAATTCAGCGTGAGCCTCGCGGACAGTTTGAACGTACTCTCTCTCTCTCTCTCTCTCTCTGTAATTTGCTATTGTCTCCTCAAATCCTCCGGGCAGCCACTTCTCTTCTTCTTCCTCCTTTCCTCTCCTCACAACCCAAATGAATTGTTGTTCCGAAGCTTCAAGCCCCATATGAGTACATTGAGCAGAAAGGCATACCTGCAAGCATCTATCTGCATCCCGTGTGGCAGTAGAGCAACTTTCATCAGTTCCAATGCCCTCAACAACACCAACACAGCGACTCCAAAAACCAACGTCCGTCCAAAATATATGTGGGTGAGTGCATGAAAAGAGGAGGAAGAAGGAGTCACGGCAGTGGGCATGGCTGGTGAACCTGTGTGCACATATGGGTATAGAACAAAGAAAGAAAAAAACAATGAAGAAAGCAGAGATTGGAGATTGTCTGAGAGGTGTGAAGTTGAAGTCAAGAAGTTGGGTGTAATGTGTGTGTGAGAGAGAGAGAGAGAGAGATATTAACACAGTGGGGAAGATGGATAGGAAAATTACAAATTTGTCCATGTCAAAAATGGCATGTGCATCGCACATGAACACTTAACTGCCGAATTTGGACGGACGTTGGTTTTTGGAGTCGTTTGCAACGGTTTTGTCAACCTCGAGGGACATTATTGCAAAAGTTGTAAACACATGGGGCAAAGTGCAAAAACGTGTAAATCTCAGGGGACAGTTTTGTAATTAACCCTATAAGAAAATAAAGTTGCTAGCTACTAGCTGCTAGTTGCTTAAGTTTGCTCGAGTGCAAGTATAATGGTCCACTTTCAGAAAAGTGAAGACCTTCGATGTTTTGTACAATGGCGGATGTCCAAAGGTTGAGTGGCCACCTTGATTTTTTAGATACTTAAATTTGTATGGCGCTTAAGACAATTGATCAGGGGCGAAGCTAAGATATGCTACGAAGGGGATTAAAAGAAAAACGCATTAATTTTTTCTTTAATTCAAAATGAGCGTGGTTTTTCAAATTGGTGAAAGTATGTAGATGATAAGTTAGTAAACAGTGTTGAAATATGTTAATTGGGCGTCGTTGAAATGGATAGGCCAAAATTTCTTGAGAAACACGGATGTGAAAACCACAAAAGGCTAACCAAAGATGGCATGAAGTTGCGGTGGTGGAAGGCAGTGGCAAATTCTTGAAGTCATTTCCTCTTCCCTAGATTTTTTTCTTATCGAGAAGTCGTATTATTACAACTTTGGAGAACAAGCTCTCAATTGAGTTTAGCAGCCACTTTTCTCTTTGGTATGTTTGATGTGGAGCTAAGTAGTACTTTTCTCCCCTCAAACCATCAAAATTATCTTATTGAACTCCCATTCTTTATGATGTTCGATACAAATTTCTTTTTTCCTTTCCTTTTTTCTTTTTTTTTTTGGAGAAAAGGGCAAGAAACATATATATGTGGTGCTTCGAACAAAATACAAAAGCTATTCAAGAATTCTTTCTTTTTTGAATAAACTTTCCAACTCTTCTCGGATAAAAAGCTATAGCCTCTAAAAGGATCTGCTAGTAGATTGACGATCTATGTTCAATCACGTTGACAACTGAAGTTCGTGACCATCAAAAAATTACCACCCGTCCAATACCGTAAAAGCAGACCCATAGCAACAGAATAAACCACTGTTTTTCGATAATCTAATCAATGTCATCCAGTTAAAAGTATTTGCATCCATGAATGCAATCCATTCACAATTTCATAATTAATCAGTGTACGTTTATTTTCACACCCTCCTATGTTTGTCCAACCTTATTTTTCACTATCAAAGGTTGATATTTAATCTACAAAATATATTTTAGCGAGAATTGAGGGTGTAAAAAAGAATAATAAGCTTTGAACTTTCTAAATCAGTTCTTGAGTTGAAAAGCTAGCCCCACTAGACCAATTCTGAAGTTGGGCAGACTAGAAACAAGAGCTGAGCCGATGCCATTTAAGGATATGCTTCTTCAGACATCGGCAGCATCTCGAGTTCAACTTGCATCTAGCAAGCCAGATCAGCCGGAAGTAACACGCTACAACTTGAAATAATAGGCGTCCATCTGTCGGAAGGAAACAGTTGAATCGAGATCTCTTACTGAGAGTGTGAGGATAGGAAAAGGGAAAATAGCTTCGTGGGGGGTGTACAATCCATCACCAAATCATCTCGCAAGTGA
This sequence comes from Escallonia rubra, assembly GCA_033065855.1. NCBI lineage: Eukaryota > Viridiplantae > Streptophyta > Magnoliopsida > Escalloniales > Escalloniaceae > Escallonia > Escallonia rubra. The sequence continues at coordinate 318,600 of JAVXUO010002909.1, read as the reverse complement.
TGATTGAAATTTACTCTGTAGGGAAAGCCCCTCTGCACCAAGGCAATACAATTTACCCGAAAAAACAAGGGCATACCAAGCTCTCGAACAGGCAACAGCTAAATGCTAGTTCATCCCTTCATATCAGACCATCCCCCTGGTGGGTGCAGGAGTGACATCTGTGTCACAAGTAAAAATAGATTGCAAACGTCAATCACAGAGAAATTGGCGTCGAGCAAATTCATAATTGTTCGGATGCTCCACCAAGATAGCGATCAAAGCAAATTGCCGTATGGTCATCCAGTCCGCTAAATTTTCACTTTCTAAAACTATAAATATATATCCGGAACGGATTACAAGTACATCAACATAAACAAGAACTGCACGGAAACACGACGACTAACTATGAACATGCTATCCAAGGCTATGCGTTTGTTACTAATACCATTACATTTATCTATCATACTAAAGGAGAAACGACAAGACTAGAGCCGCCTCCGCATGCGCCTGACATTGGGATTCACAGATTCGGCCGCTGCAGGCCCATCTGCTGCTAGATCAAGCCCGATGATGCTGCTGCCACTCCTTTTCCTATTAGGCGGTTGACCAGAGTTCTCACCCGCTGATGCTATTGTTTCAAGCAGCTCAGACAACAATGAGGGGCAGCTCTCTTCTAAGCACCTGAACCCTTCTGACTGCATAACGACTGCAGAACACAACAGAAGTTTCTGAATTTTTTACATAGAGCACAAAATCTACGAGGCAAATTATGCAAAAGCAACAAATGGAGACATCAGAAATTGGCAGCTACTATAGCCAACATTCCAATAGGAGAAAACATTTTAACCACATGATGGAAAATAGTAGAGGGGAACGAAATTTCACACTTCTCTTTACAAATGGTGAACCAAACAGACAGTGAATTTCTTGAAGTATTTGAATCTAGATCACGTGAACAAGTCGTCTACAACGAAGCGCAAACTTAAGATCAATGATACATGTCATCTCTCTATGTTCCACATGCTACAGCGTATGCTTACCTAACCTAAGAAACATGCATTGATTTGTTTCTATGTGAGACAATTGAAAGCATGAAAACATGCACGTGGAGATTTCAAATTTTGAAGAGATGAACAAACAGCAAGAAACAAAAAATCTCAATCTAACCAGCCCACAAAAAAAGTGGTCCCAAAGCCAAATCTGGGCTCGTCTCTCCAATAAATGACCACTCACAAGATTTGCACCTTGGCCAGTGAAAATCGTAATCCTTATTGGCTGATCTTTTGGCTAAAAGGAAGCTATAATCTGATACTGCTACGCAGGGGGGTAAAAATCCTCAAGGGAATCCTGATCAGCAGTTCTTCGTCTTTAATACAGACAACCACTGTATCACATTCCCACCTAGATCCTTAACCATCTCTCGACTTCGCTAAAATCATGGTCCAGCAGGGTAAGGTGTCGATCCATAACTTGGGAGAGCCAGCACGATGTCATAAATCAGTATCAAGGCAACTAACTAGAAATATTGAGAATCACCACGAGCGAGCAACCAAATCTGCCAAGAAAACCGCATTACATTTTAAGCAACTGACTATGAACTCACATCCAGAAGAATCAGGTATTAACAACTTCTGAGTCTTAAAATCCAACACCAACCCATCCAAACCTGCAAAACGCCTCCTGCCCTAATCAAGTATAAGGTTCCATCAAAGAGTCAAAGACACTGAGGAGCTCATCACCCAGCTATCAGCAGACCTCCTTTTGGCATAAGTAAAAAATGACAATTTTGACCAAGATGCACTATGTCCTTCATGCTATTGCCCAGTCTATCATGACAGATGGACCCTTCGAACCCTGCCTACGAACTTTGTTACGTCTATTGTGCATGACTAATTCTGGACCCCCCTAAACCCCAAAGCTTAACCAACAAGCACCAGCAGAAGGTGGAGAACTTCTGGGGAGAATCTTCTCTAGTTCATTCTTTTTCCGAAAAGTAATGCCAGGGAGTACAAGGAGGAATCAAACAAAAGCACTAATGCACTTCAAAGAACCATCATGATCCAGAAACCCTTTTCTTTAATTTTTACCTAATAAATAGTACTATCTTTAGTTAGTAGTTATTAGAGAGAACTGCTATGAAAAACATTGTTAAGGGGGGAAAAAACAAAAGCACGAAATCCACTCAATTTGCAGATAATTCTGTTGACGATCCAAACAACAAGAAGTGATTCAATTAAAATTGCCAAGGGACTTCAAGGTGGTTTCATGACCCTAAAATTATCTCCGAAAAACTATCAACACCCTAAAAGTTGGTCCCCAAGACAAATCACGTCTCATTTCCCCATAAAGGGCAATCAGACATCTGCCCACAAAGAAGCTACAGTCTAATTCTAATAAGGAAGGACATAAAATATCTTCAATCAAGTTCTAAGGACCTACCTCAAAATAAATGTACCAGCACAGATGTTCCAATGACCTATTAATAACTATACTGTTATATAAGCACGATTATTGGAAAAATAATTGTTGGACAAGTTTACCCCTTCATCTTCTATTATAACTAAAGCTTGAACTATCATGTACATTAAGGGAATCTCATTAGTTAGTTAAATGGTCGTATTTTCTATAAGAATGATCTACCTTCCTTCAACTGACTGCCTTATCCTTCAAGGATAGTAAAATCCAATTATACCATTCTGTAAAATCCAGACAAATTGATTGCATACTCCGGTGACAAACGTCTATCAAATCATTGAAGTAGGAAACCAAACTCTAGGTTTGAGCAATAAAATAACGTGCACCATATCTGGTAAGGCTTCTTCATTGATTCATGCAAAAAAAAAAAAGCACACTCACTCACACTCAAAGGTAGGAATACACCATGCAAAATTAAAGTTGGAAATTGGAAAATAAGAGATATCACCAATGACCAGTGTGCTGGAAATACAATGGATATCACCAATGCGCTAGGCATGCATGTGGAAGCTCTAGGGCACTTTCTGCAGATTAAAAAGACAAACACTAAAAACTGACATAACCTGAACAGTGCACCGCTCAGATTCTACGGACAACACACACCTCCCAAGTTTGCTGCTGCAAATTTTAGACAGATGTCCTTGAGCTGTGAGCAATGGTGCTGATCGGCAAGGGAAAGAGTGGTTGCCACTGTATCTGAACTGACTTCTTCGCACAGTTTTGCTTCACATAGTTGTTTAAGCCTATCTAGACCAAAGCGGTCAGCAGCAGCCAATAGATGCTGCAGTATGATTGTCGATGAGCACATAGATGTTGAGCCCGTAATTTCTTGTAGATTGGGAATCTCATCTGAGTAAATAAACAGGAGCATAGCCTGCAAAACATGTCAATATGGATATAAAAAATGCACCATAGAATATGGTAGATTCAACTTGTTTATGTGAATTTCAACTCTAGCCCCTGGGACCAGGGAAACAGTGATTAACAAACCTAAATTGTTAACAGCAATGTCTTACACAAACAGTTCCAAAAGTGCACATTTTCCAGACTATATGACACCAGATAAACTGAGACCTCAATCATCTCCTGGTAAAAATTCATCTAAGTCCTCAAACCATGTAGCCTATAAACAGGCACTGCAAATGCAACAAAATAGCTTTTACCCACAAAAGTAACAAGCTTGAACTCTTTGCGAGCCTTCTTTCTAGGTACAACTCATGCTCATATAAGAAAAAACGGTAACTAGTTTGAACTTTAATTACCATTGAGCAATAGTACTACACCTAGAACAGAAAAGTTCATTTAGCTGATACACTATCAACAGTCCTACGTAATTACTCCTATTCCTTACATATCAACAAAAACTCCTATTTCTGGATTGAGCCTCCCTTAGGTTTGACCTACTTAGGTGGACCGCATATCTTAGTTTCGGAAGTTGCACAAGCCTCCTTCTGCTTTGCATGTCTTTTAAAGTTACCTCGTCCAGTTATTTGACAATTACCCGATAAACTTTAATAACAACAAACTAAATCGACTTCTGCAAGCAACAGATATCTTGTTTCCTAGGTCACAGGAAACATAGATGACATGATGAAGCTCTTTGAGATACAACGAGGAAGGCCAAGGAAATGGCATTGGTGGTTTAATTCTATACAAATACATATAATATGCATGTGAAATACGTGTGTGTGTGTGTATACATCTATATACATACTTTCACACATATGTACAATGTATATAAACAAAAAGACAGACAAGTCAATAAGTAAAACTATCTATGTAGTTATGCTTCCATTCGGTTTTTCAGAAACTGATTATTAAGATATGAAGATAAACCACGGAGCATTACCTTGAAGATAGAGGGTTCAATATCCTCCAGTACTACTTCATCCATATCTGGATCTCCGACAAGTCCAAAAAATTGAGCTCTAAATACTGGAGAGCGAGCAGCAAGTATCAACTTATGAGCTTTGAATGTCAAATCACCAACCCGAAAAAGTATGTCGCAACCAACATGAGATTCAAGTAGGTACTTCATACACTGGCCCATGTCTGATGGTGGTATGGTAATGCTCTGCAGTTTGGGCCCCTCAACACGATTCCTGACAACTCCGACAGTGCAATTCATCGCAAGGCAATCATCCTTAAGAAAATCAGAGGTTTCTAAAGTCGTTCTCTTAAAAAACCGCTTGTAGCCCCTGAAATGCATGCAATTGTGCAACATAAGGAGCCAGACTAGGTAAAGGCAAGATATACTGCTATAGCTAGACTAATAATAGTACCATGGTCATGATGCTTATGCCAAACAACAATACAACAACAAGAATGACACCAGTAACGAGGTGTTTTGAGCCTTTGTTGTCCTCCTTTTGTTCACTCCAAAGAGACCGCTATACTCAGTACCATTCTTGCTTCACACAAACCACTTCTTTTAAACCAAAACTCCTTTACAAGTAGTTTCACAATAATTCAACAATCATTTCATAATCAATAAACTCACGCGTGACATAATTATGCATTATGCATAATATACACTAAGTTCAGTGTTCAATGTAGGTAGCAGTGCCTCAAAGTCTCAGGCAACTAGCATTTAGACTAGACCCATGCATAATGCAATCTCTGTTTCATATAAATTAACAAATCCTTCATAAAAACCAGTTCAAACACAACTCATCACAAAAGCTCCGATTACAAGTACATGCAAGTATAATCCAACGGAAAAATAAAAGTATAAAACATCCATTGTATTATTATTCTCTTCTTCCTTCACATGCACCACTTCTTTTCCACCAGAACTACATTTATAAATCCTCGTAGCTCGTCACAGATTAGATATGTCGACATACTTCAAAAAACACAAACACATAGTCATGCGCCACGCACGCCCACACATCGTTACAGGAACAGCACATGCTGGCCCTACACCCATAGGCGGAATTACATTAGGACTAGGGGGGGCTAGTGCACCCCCTGACTTTTAAAATTTGATAGCTAAAATATGTGGTGAACCCGCACAGTGTATGAAAGAAATTCCTTAACCTGCACGATTTTTTCCTTCAGCCCCTGGTTTAACTCCCCTCCAGACTTCTCTATTTCAGCATCCAAAGCATCAATTTTCTGCTTAACATCTGGCCTATCTAAGACCTCTTTGAATTTCTTATTGATTTCCTCTGCTCACATAATAGCAAAATATGTGGACTAAAACATCACAGTGTATCTAAGAAGTTTGATATAATACTAAACAGAGAGAGAGCTTTGGATGTGAAGAACTGTGTTGGTGTGTGTTCTAGGGTGTCATCCGAGAGGCATATATACATGTATAAGAGGTGAAGTGGATTTGCTTGGAGGCAAAGCAAAAGTCCTGGTTCCGCCCCTGCCTACACCTCACAAACCACAGTCCAACCCAATTCACTAAAAATTCATAAATGAGAGCACACCTGAATACACACACACGAGTTTTCATATCAGCATTCTTTTCTTGATTCACACTGAACCACTTTCTTTCCCACTAAACCTCTAAGCCCTAATCCAGCCCAATCCATCACAAACGAAAAATGCAAGCATAATAACACACACATATTGATAGAGATATACCACATGCTACCCCTATACTTCAAAGTATAGGGCCCGCCCTCGAGCGCCCGATCGAAGTGGCTGTGCACCTTATGCCTCCCCCTGCCACTCTGGTCCAACAGCGTCAGCTCAAACAGCGCCCTGACGTCCGTCCCCTCGCTCGCCAGCGCGATAAACACCGACACGTACGTCGAGCTGTCCTCCACGTTCTTCCCGTCGGGGTAAAAGTAAATCGCCCAGTCGTAACCGCCCACGGTAAAAGTATCGCTCATCAGGTACTTCCCAGGCCCCATTCCCTTGGCCAGAGAGTAGCCTCTGATGGTGAAGTGGTGCGAGCCATTCACCGTCTCGCTTATCGACTTGGAAAGCGAGTCGGCGTGGTCGAGATTCACGATCATTTCATGCGAATTTGGTGGATCGGGATTTGGAAACCCTAGGGATGTCCGGAATGGAAATACTGTAAATCGTTCGTTTTTGTGCGCGGGTGCGTGTCTGCGCCCGTGTGGAGGTGGTTTTGCGGCGGGGGAGGGTGGGGGTGGACGGATCTAGGGGGTGGTGCGCGGCGGAGGGGAGGTGGGGATGGGTGGCGCGGGGTTGCGTAGAGGAAATTGGGGTGGAAATGCGGACGTCATGTTTGGATGTCTAGAAGTTTCTTTGCTTTGTGTTCCGGGTCTGACGTGTAAGTCACAGACTTTTTTGCGTAAGTGAGAGTGTCGGACTGTAGACTTTGACTTTGTGTGGACTGCTGGAGAAAATAGGGAGCGGTGAAGTACCTCATCGGTCCTTGTGAACGTTCCTCTATTCGCTCTCGTCACTCTCCGTATCTATCAACCTCAACAAGGCCTTGAAAAGGAAGACAAATTAAGTAGATTTCAATTTCAATCTGAAGGAAACCACTAAGGATTCGGGGCAGTTGACGGATATTAGTAGAATCAGGCTAGATTGTCAATTACACGATCCTTTATTTTTCGGCTTAACTTTCACTTCCTTTCATTCCGATCGTTGGGTTGTTATACTTTTTCGATTAATTTTATAAGTATTTGACGAAATAATGTAACAGAGTTACAAAATAATGTAATTTCTAGCAGGCGGCATATCGATAAAAAGCAATTGTAATCATCTGAATGAGACTCGAGACTATTTCGATATGTAAAATCAATAGAACGATCTTCGATTATGGAGAGAGGACGATAATTTTTGAGTGAATTGGTTCATTAAAAGAGTTCATGTTCGAGGCGTGTTTGCTTCTTAAGATGACGCCATTTCGGCGCCCCCACGTAATACCAAATTTAGTAAAACTCCCGCGGCGGATCACATCCCTCGATCGCCGCCCCACTTTACTGAATCACCGACAGTTAAAACCCCCGTCACCTCACTTTCCAGAGTCACTCAAATACTGTGTAACACACACACACACACACACGCACGCACTTTCAGATCTGGGGGACGAACATGAAGTCATTCAACAGCGTCGATCTCTTCAAGCTGCCGACGTTGCTGAGGATCTCCGCCTTCCTCTTCGTGTCGCTCGCCTGCTTCTACCTCGGCAAGCGCTGGTCCGAATCCGACGGCTACCAGCAGCGCGTCTTCTTCACCTCCCGCCAAATCCCCGCCCCTTCCGTTTCTCTCTCCCCGAATTACAACAGGACGTTCGATTTATCCTCCCTTATACAGAACGGTACCGTCTCGAGCCAAGCCATACCTTCGTCTTCGCCGATCTTGGATACTGTTTTGCCGCCTCCACCGCCGCCGCCGCCGCCGGTGGCGGTGGAGACGTTCGGGGTGGTGGACGAGAACGGGGTGATGGCGGAGGAGTTCGAGGTAGGGGAGTTTGATCCGGACGTGGTGGAGAATTGGGGGAATGGGAATGTAACGGAGGCGGTGGACGGGGGTAGAGGCGGCGGCGCTAGGGTTAGGGTTAAGAAGTTTGGGCTGTGTCAGGCGGGTATGAGGGAGTATATACCGTGCTTGGACAATGTGGAGGCGATTAAGAGGTTGAACTCAACGAAAAACGGGGAGAAGTTCGAGCGACATTGCCCAGGGAATGGTCAGGGGTTGAGTTGCTTGGTTCCAGCTCCCAAGGGTTACAGAACCCCAATTCCATGGCCAAGAAGCCGTGACGAGGTACTTCTGTCGCTGCATTGGTGTAGTTTTATGTATGGTTTGAACTGTGGACTACTTGAATGCAAATTAAGTTTATTACTTTTAAAAAGCATTCCTCGAGGAAGAAATATTTTTTAAACAAGGAGTAAGGATACTATTTGAAAATTATATCTGGAGAAGTAGAATTCTGATGTTGTGTGTATGTGTAAATCAAGCACTTCGGAACAATGGTGCCCACTTCTTTGAAATAACTGTAGGACGTGCAACATCATATGGGATTCAACTCCGTGGGGAGCGGTTTGTGAACACTGAGGTAGCACTTAATGTTGGAAGAAATTTTTTTATGCTGTACGAAAAAGATTCACGCTTCACACTTCAATACAGGTATGGTTCAGCAATGTCCCACATGCACAGCTCGCTGAATACAAAGGTGGTCAAAACTGGGTTTTTGTAGACAAGAACAAGTTTAAGTTTCCTGGAGGTGGTACACAGTTCATACACGGTGCGGATCAATACTTGGATCAGATTGCAAAGGTTGTTAACTTGTTTGTTTAGCTACTAATTGTAGCTTTTTTGGTGAAAATGGTTATTACTTTGGTCTGAGTAGCTTTTGTATCTGATTCTTGATTTGTGCATTGGTATGAATAGATGGTCCCTGACATTGCTTTTGGTCAACGTACCCGAGTTGTTTTAGATGCTGGATGTGGTGTGGCAAGTTTTGGTGCCTATTTGTTATCACGGAATGTGCTCACTATGTCTGTAGCTCCAAAAGATGTTCATGAGAACCAGATTCAATTTGCACTTGAGCGTGGTGTGCCTGCTATGGCAGCAGCTTTTGCAACAAGGAGGTTGTTATATCCTAGTCAGGCCTTTGACTTGATACATTGTTCAAGGTGCAGAATTAACTGGACTCGTGATGGTATACATTTCTATCTCCCATAGGGAACAAAATGTCCGAGGTTTATTAGCTAGCAAGTGATTCTCTGATATGAGGCTCCAAAATGTCCAAATGCCAGATCTATTTGCATGCAAAAAATTTCTTTTAATAAGATGTAATACTAGAAGGAAGAAGATATCTGTTGAAGTGATGTGTACAGGAACTTAGTGTAAGAGAATGTCGTTGTATAAATAAGTACAAAGTTGCATATCTGAGTCCCGCCCCTAAGAATCACATGTTCTCTGACTTTTAGAATTGTCCGCAAATCCTAAATCTTCTGAAACAAATGAAATCGGAGTATAGTGGAGAATATGTCTTATTTGGGGAGAGAGGTGTATTCAGATTAATCTAGCCTATCCAGCTAGTATTCGGCAAAAGCTTAGTTGAGTCCAATGTGAGATTGAAATCTCTTTTATGTCCTCTGTTTTACTTGTTTCTTTATCTCCTTTTTAACGAAACATAGAATCGTTAATTGACATGCTGTGACGACCATGCACATGAAATTTTACATTTTTTATTACAACTTGGTAAATGCTTATGCCTGTGTTCCCCAATTTAGCACATGGCGTGAATAATTACTGCACTGCAGTCGGATATATTGGTTCAAAGCTAGTTTCGAAAGAACACTGATCAACAGCGATTGTTTTGTTATTGATGTTAATTTGTTACCTATGCAACACGCTCTAATTCTGCCTCCATGTTGCATGCATTATGTGAAGATGGGATTCTGCTGCTAGAGGTTAACAGGATGCTCCGGGGAGGAGGATACTTTGCGTGGGCAGCGCAGCCTGTTTATAAGCATGAGTTACTTCTGGAAGAACAGTGGGATGGTAATATCTTTGACTTGGCCATCTTAAGTTGAAAAATTGTTTCGTTTTATTAGCTCATCAAGCATTTGCTTGTATGGTTGCACAGTTCTTGCTGTTTGTTGTATCTCACTCCCGTCACTCTTGCACCGGGATTTGTAGTCATCACCTTTTTAGAATAAACTGGAGGGAATACTATGAATACCTGTTCTCTAAAGTGGCTCTATGGATGCCTCTTTCGCATATTTGGCAAGCTTTGTTTTGTGTATAGAAAAACGGTTTACATAATTTTCGGTAGAGAGGTGGCATTTTTGGTGCCTTTATTGTATCAGTTTTTAGTTATATATTCTAATATGCGTAGCCCTCATATTTTTCACAACTTTGAACATATTGAACTTGGAGTTATTAGTACTGACGCTCTAGGTTTGAACGGACACCACGTCCGCAACAGACACTGACAAGGATACCGGACAGCAACAATTTCCAAATTACCCAAAATTTGGACTCCACAGGACACCGCTTCTTTTATATATGTTATACATCCATACATTGTTTACATAAATATATCCACAGCTAGTGCTGGGCTAGGTAGCACGGACACGGTGTCGGTGTCCGACACCAACAGGGACACCGGAATTTCCAAAAAATCAGATTTTGGACACCGCAAGACACCGCTATTTTTTTAATATATTTTTATTATATATATATATATTTAATAAATATCAAATACATTTTATAATCTAAAATAACAAACAATAATAAATATACAAGTAATAATAAATATACACTAAATCACTAATACAACAACATTTCTGAAATTAAGTACTAGCTAAAATAACTAAGTCAAAAAAAAACAAAAAAAGAAGAGAGGGACTTTTTCACTAGTAATCAGTACAAATGCTAAGTCAAAAAAAAAAAAGAAAGAAAAGAGAGAAACGAGTCAACGACTCTTGATAGGGAGAAAAAACAAAAGAAAAGAAAGAAACGACTCGACAAAGAGGGAAGGGAGACGAGGAGGAAGAAGAACTTGTGGGTCTTGACGGCGGCGGAGGACCTCCGGCGACCATCAAGTGAGCTCGGGCGATGGCGACGGCGGCTTCGGCTTCAGAATGTTGGCGACTGAGCTCCGGCGATAGCTCCAAGTCGGTAATGGCTCCGAAGGGCACCCGTGAGGTGAGAGGGAAGGAGACGGCACCCGTGAGGTGAGTGCAGCAGATGGTAATGGCTTTGTAAAAAAAACCCCACATATTCTATTTATTCCAGATTGACCCCCGAAATTAGTTCAAAAAATTGCAAAGTAGCCCCAAACGTTCCGACACTGCCGATTGCCGTGTCCGACACTCCTCGACGAAGTATCCGACACGGTGTCGGAAAATAAAATAAAAATCCGACACCGATTGGCAGTGTCCGGAGGGTGTCGGGGTGTCCGTCCGTTTAGGACACCAAACCTCCACCTAGGAGAGGTGTCCGTGCTTCAGAGGTGCTGGGAAAAGGCTAGCTGATCTTGGACCGTCCATGTTGCACAATGGATGTCTCAGATCACATTTTTCCAAAAAACACGGCGACCAACCGCCCATAAGAGGAGCAGTTGGTGCCTAATTACTAGTGTAGCCTGCTCTTTTTAATTGATCGCCATTCTGTTCTCTCAACCAACCGCCCGAAAGAGTAGGGTTGATTGAGACGTTGTAACTGAGTTCATTAATTGTGTTTTATTGCTTGAGGTTGGGATTTCAAAATATCTAAGGATCATGGTTTTGTTTGCGCTGATTTAGTGGAGTTGCACTGTTCGTATTCTTGTTTCTGTTCGTGGTACGGGAGTTGCAAATACTAATTGGACATTGGAAATTAGGAAATACATAACAAGGTGATGCAAGGAAAGCAGAAATAGCTTGCGCACCTTCCATCCACCAAGACTTGATCAACATCAATTTCCTCGTCATGCCCATTGCCCTCTAGACCTCCATCATCAACCTCTCCTTTCCACACCTCAGCCATCATCTCTGGCTCATCAAGTGAGAGATCACAAATTGAAGCATTCCAATATTTGAAAACCTATCTTGATTTCTCAGTTAAGTAGAATATTATTTATTTTTAGGGGTTGCCCTAATCTTCGATTCATATGACAGGTGTCTGCGGAGCGGGGTGTTGAACATAATACTTCGGTCGTGTCCTAGTTTGTTTGTTACAATTGACTAAAGCTGTTTACAGCCCAAAAGATATAGTTTGTTGACTTGTGCACTTGTCCAACACCAAACACCCTTCCAAACAAATACTTGTTCACTAGTCACAAGTAAATGATCAGTTTGATTCAAGTGGAAGATGAGCTGATAAGTCCAACTTATTATAGCAATCCATAATAAGGACACCCCATCCCTGGGTGAAGGGGTGCCGGGGGGAGGGGGTTGGGCATGCGTGTGCAAATAGTTCTTTTGGAATCCAACTTGAGATGCCTCGTGCTGACAGAAGAGAGACCGGAGACCTCTTTCAGCATGCCACCTTACTTCTTTTGCGACTCATCTTTGGGTGTCGTGTATCGTTGTCTTTCACCACTGAGGGGAAATGAGGAGTAGGAAGAGGCATATGGGGAGCCGGTCTGCGTCTCATCCAATCATTTGTGTATCATAATTTTGGTGGAGATCAAACTCTCAGTTGGGCCCAAATCTATGATGAGTTAATTCTCATTTCTGCTTGGTCCAAATCAGTTCTAGTCATTGTTAATGTGACAAGTCAGTTTACGTAATTTTGCCTTCCTTTCTACAGAGATGGTTAATCTTACCACTCGTCTTTGCTGGAAGCTTGTGAAGAAGGAGGGATACATTGCAATATGGCAGAAGCCGTTCAACAACAGTTGCTATTTAAGCCGTGAGAATGGGACCCAACCGCCATTATGTGATCCAGATGATGACCCGGACAATGTTTGGTATGCATGCTAGACCTTTTTATTATCTTATACTGGTGAAAAAATGTTGATTAGATATTTATCCTTTTCTTACATGCCATAGGGCTTCTGGTGTAAGTTGTTATAGATGTTTATATGAAATACTAGAGAGGTTTCTTCATCCATGTGTAGCCATTTCAAATTTCAGACTGGCAACGTGATATATACTAGGCTTTTGGATGTCAAGCACTAGCAATTCCACTGCCACAATTATATCGGCATGCGTATCCAGACGCGTGCGCGCGCACACACATATGTAGAGCCTTTTCTGTATGAAACGTAGCCATGCAATAAATGGAATGCCAACTTGAGTGCTCCGCTTTGTGAATCCTATCACTGTTGAAACGGTGACAACTTGGTGATCTTTGTTTTGTTTCTTCATGAATGGGTTGCGGAGTATAATTACCACCTCAGGGAAACCATTGTCAAGCCCGTCAACTTAGCCTTTTGAACCTCCCCATCATTGTCAATTGGGTTTGAGTTGGATGGTTGATGGTAAAGGGCGGGTGGATTCCTCCCTTTAAGCAGGCAACTAAAATCATAAAATGCCCGCCATCGAATTCAAGTCAGCCATGGGAGTTAACTGATGGAAAGATTACATTATTGCTTTGGTGTTGAATAATTTAAGTCATCATAATAGACTACGGCTTTATCTCTATTGTATCCTTGCTTTAGTTGAAATTTCTATCAGAGGCAGGCACACAATAAAGCTTTTGTGCAATTTTTTTTATCTTAGGCCATGACAGATAGAGCGGTACTGCAAGATTCATCCTTAAGTAATTTATATTGTCATAATTTGCTCTTAAACCCACAAACTATTCCTAGCTCCAGCACCTCCTTTCTCCATTTCCATCCCTCCTATTTTATCCTAAATGTCCAGCTTGATACTCCTGTTATCTCTTCTATCTCGCTGCAATTTTGTTTGTTTCAGTGGGAGGCTTTTTCAGGCCTTAATTTGGAGCTAGTGTCCCAATAGTCCCTGGTTAACAATTTTTGCATAATGCAAATATCAGTACTGTCTGACGGTTTTGTTTGCCTTTTTAATTTGTTCTGAATTTCGGAGAAGAGCTTTTTATGCCTTTTCATGTCATTCTTGTTGTTGAGAAGTTTTCTTTTCATCATTAAAATCATTGCTTTAAGTAGCTGCATGATTGGTTTAGGTATGTTAATTTGAAGGCATGTATTACCCCACTACCTGAGGATGGATCTGGAACGAACGTTAGCACCTGGCCTGCACGCCTGCAGAATCCTCCTGATAGGCTTCAAAGAATACAGATGGATGCGTACATATCTAGAAAGGAGCTCTTTAAGGCAGAATCAAAATACTGGAATGAAATAATAGAAAGCTATGTTCGTGCTTTACATTGGAAGAAGTTCAAACTGCGAAATGTGATGGATATGAGAGCTGGCTTTGGAGGGTATTATTTGTGTTATCAGTTTTGTTGTTTCTACTTACTGCATTATGCATGTCAATCCACTGAATGTGATTGTCATTGGCGTTTTCCGGTTTTAAGTTTTCAGAAGCAGTGTCTTTTCTTTTTAACGAGAAATTTCGTACTTTTGGCAGATTTGCAGCAGCACTACATGATAATCATTTCGATTGTTGGGTTCTAAATGTTGTTCCTGTTAGTGGGCCCAACACCTTACCGGTTATATATGATCGTGGACTTTTAGGAGTCATGCATGACTGGTACAAACCTACTTAATATTGCCTTCTCTTTTTTTTCCCTTTCCCCTTTAGTGTCAGTAAGCTTGGCAGTTGAGATATAGTTGGTACAAAGCTTGATTCTTAGTTATAATCACTGGTGATTTCAGAGCTCATACATAAACTCAAATCTTTTGTCACTGAGATATTAACACCCCCCCCCCCCCCCCACCCCGCCGCCCCTCCCCTTCCCTCTCTTCTTCCTCTTCCTGAAGATAAACGAATGAGGAAAGAGCATTTTTTGGGTTATTTTTTGTCAAGTTTATCTTCACTTTCGGGCTTTTAATTATCTGGAAATCCTAGGTTTTCACGACTTAATGGTCAAGGTATCCTGTTTTGCAGTTATCAAGGAGTTATTTGTGTGTTTTTACCGTTTAAATCGAATGGTTTTGATCAGATAAACTATAACGAGTTGCACTATATTCCCAGGTGTGAACCGTTTGATACATATCCAAGAACCTATGATTTTTTGCACGCAGCCGGTCTTTTCTCTGTAGAACAAAAAAGGTATTCATCGATGTCTAGCTTTGCTTGTAGATCATAATTGTCTCATGTTTTGTGTGCTGAGAGAATGTTAAGATTAAACCCCACTAAGTTCCCGCACAATGTGTTCTGAGATTCCTTTAGGCTGTCTATGGAAGATTTAATGGTTTAATTTCTGTTGTACCAGATGCAACATCTCTAGCATCATGCTTGAGATGGACCGAATTCTGAGACCTGGTGGACGCGTATACGTCCGTGATTCTATTGCTGTCATTGATGAACTTAAAGAGATTGGAAGTGCCATGGGCTGGCAAGTATCAGTCCGAGAAACAGCCGAAGGGCCTCATGCAAGTTATAGGATCTTGACATGTGATAAGCGCCTCTTACGAGCTTAAGCTAAAAGATTGGGGAACCAGGTGGGATCTGTTTTTTACTTGTGCAGGGAGAATGAAAAACACGGTAAGCTTCGAACTACATCAACGGCTTACACCATTATATCAGATTTTTTTGGATGGACTATAGATGATGCCTCTCAAAACTTTTAAAGTATGCAGTTTCATACCCGAAGAGGGAAGCTTGCGGGAAGTTTGACATTCTTTCAACTTGTGTAGCATAACGTACCATTAATGTATAGTTGGATATGTTACAGCTGGTGAATTTTAGTTACTAGCACAACATTGTAATTGGTACACATTTAACAATTGATATACCCGGAAAAACGTACAGGCAAAACTGTAAAGTTTTCCTCTTCTTTTAGTTTTGTCATTGCCAATTCATCTATTAGGAAGTGCTGAATTTCGATAGTCATTAATCAAGTAATGCTAGCATATTTGTTCGTGTTCATGTTCATGTTAGGTTAATTGATCATCAAGCGCCCAAACTTTGATATAGTAGTAATCTGTATGAGCTTAACAATTCTGAAAGCACAGATGGTCACGTTTATGAATAATCGGTGGAATAATGGCGCTTGATCTGTACGTATATATAAACAAGTGTAAAGGTGTAAAGCTTCGTCAAATCTGATTAGGAATCTAGAGCAACGGGTCAGTAGTCGTACAAAGAGTGTTATTAGTTGTTAAGGAGTGCCGCTAGGAATACGGTAATCATTTTCACCTTCTAACCCTTGAGATATTGCTTAAAACTTCAAGAAGTTTAGTTTTAAGTGAAAGTAAACATAAGTATTAGAGACCCTTCAGCCCAAGATTGGTTGATTAGGCGTCAGTTCTTTTTCCTTCCTAACATCAACTAAACTTATAGAAGAAAGCATAACTTAAAACTGTACCATAATTTCAATTACGGGATAAATGTTTCAAACCATTATCACAACATGGTTTCTGCATAATTAACGTTTCTCACAATGTACCAGGCTGTTCAACAGAAAATTAACATATTCAAATGAAAGCTCTCCTGGGTTTAAGCATGTGAGGAATGCAACTCGAGCCCTCTTAACTGTATGTCCCCCACCCAGACATTTTTCTTTTTGTTCTACTTTGAAATGGCAAGTAGCACTTCACCCTGAACATCACCACCAAAAAAGAAATGAAAGTACAGTAAGCACTCTTCAGCTAGAAAATTCCTTTATCATGTTTTAGCTGTCAGATCTTGGTCGCCATATGTGCTGCCCTTGACCGTGAACTGCCTGCAAAGGTCTACTCGGGGTCACGTTGTTGGGATGCCTATTGATCCTCGTGTCATGAGCTGCTGGCAAAGGTCTATTTGTTGTCACGTAGTTGGGATGCCTATCGGTCCTCGTGTTTAGAAACTGATGCTGCACTTGGGCAGGTGAGTGCGCAACTCTGTTCACCTGGGGACGAGTCCTGAAGGAATCACCTACGGGTACATTGGGGTTACTGACTTGTGGGGCTCTTGCCATAGATCGTGAGACTTCTTCCCTGACTAGAGTCGCAATGATAGAAGTCTGAGTTTGATTCGCCGAGATAAGCATATTATGGGTCCTCCGAAATGTCTCTGATATCTTTGTTAGTTTACTGCGGCTGACACTCCTTGCAGTATTAACTGGCTGCTCAAAAGGATCCTCAACCTAAGCAGCAGTTAGGTTTTCCACAAGATTTTATGGTCTCATAGTTGTGGAAAAGTGCGTATGTGCTGTGTGTGTGAGCGTGTGTGTGTGTATGCGTGTGTGTGTGTGTGTGAGAGAGAGAGAGAGAGAGATTACAAATAATGCATAAGTTCTGGGCATCCATGTCATGTTGCCTTCTATATCTTCCCACCGTCCAGAATGAGGACTAATCCCTTGCTCTGAGGCCCTCAAACTAATGTCAGAGTACTGCAAAAGATACAGAAAACTGAAGTATGATTCTGTCTTCACCTATTTACTGTCAAAAAGCATACTTCCGTGCCCACTCCATTAACAGTCGCAGAAGATGACCAATTAACTTTATAGAAAGTGCACTTCACCATACCAATGAATAGAATGTCGACATCAAAGTTTCTTAAGATATATATAGAATTAAATGTAGCTAACATATATGGGTTGCAGATACTATATAAAGCAAATGCATTTGAGTACAGCATATTAAGGGAACCACACAAGCCAAATTAAAAAATAGAACAAAACATAAAACATGATCTAAAACTCTCGAATGCTTAATCCCACATTTTAAAACCCATGATGGAAAACAACAATAAATAGTATACTAACCTTCGCAAGAAACGAAAGGAACAGCTGAGAAACAGAACTCCGGTTGATCACTCTGGACCTTTGTGCTCTAAATCTGTTAATGTTCACAGCACATACTTCTTCGATATGTTTCTCTGCAACAGCTCTCACACCTGCAAGGGGAATATATCACATCAATTGAGCTTTGGTCTAACATAGATTCATTGGACAACTTTAGATCATATTTCCTAGCATAAAAAACTAGAATACCCACTCTGGATGATCCCTGCTTCAACTGTTCAAGTCGAGATTTCAAGACAAGCCCCTTTAAAAATGGACGGTAGACACAATAAAAGCTCTCTCTCCCTAGCCAAGCTAAGAACAGAAACTCGTCCTTTTCAGACTACATATCGAGCCAAAACCTCAGCCGAGAACCAGACCTTACATCAAATTGTAGTAAAATCTGCAAGAGACATATATGCTTTCTTCAACTTCATGCCATAAGACATCCAAACTAGAATTCGAATCGAACCCCTCTGTAGACGACACCTTCCTCTCTAGCAATTCCTTCAGCATCCCCCCACCCCCGCGGTGGGCCCCCATCCTTTCCGCGCATATACTTCCACCACTATTTCCCAAGCTAGGCTTTATCCACTGTTTTCTCATCCTGAACAAGCAACTCCTAGTCTCTATACTACCACTTCCAGTCACTCTTTAAACTGTTAGATCATATTAGCCTACATTCCAGTTTCACTTAACTTTACGACCTAGTAACAGGATATTGTATCAGGTTCTTGAAACCTCAACTTCTTCCAGCACACTATTAGATATAGCTAGAAGGCACACTAATCATTACCTGGATACTTTGTCCGAAAACCAAGGAGGTCCCTGCTAGATGACCATCATTTACGCAAGTAATAATGTGCCATGTGGTTTAGATGTAACTACAAGATTACAGCATGAAAAGGGCTTTGAAAGAAAAGAAGGTAACTACCTGTAAGGTCGTGAATCATATTTCCAGGATATATTTCTTTGAGGGGTGGTAAAATTGCGGGTACACACGTCTGCAAGAAAATGTATATCGACATTTGGAAAGGCATAAATTAAAAACAAAGATGAAACAAAGACTGAGATAAGCTCGTACATGTGGCTTGCAGGAGGTACATTATACACAACACATCTGTAGGAGACCTAAAGAGGAACACAACCAACACGAGCACACGCACTCTGGCTAACAGAGGAAACAAATAAAATCACCTGAAGATGGAAAATAATGAGGAAGCTGAGAGAGTATGAATTTAAAGTTCCAGACGTTGAATCATTGATATCATGTGCCTTGGCCCATTCTTTGACCTGCATGCATAAATTGATTCATCAAAATGTAACATATTTTCCACAAGATAACAATTATTGCTATGATAACAGACGTGCCAGTAAAACCATGTCACGAAAGCGTCCATCAATCTCATTGATCCAGAACAACATCTTAGATTTCATCTGACCGATAAGATTATTGATCGAGACGTCACAAGAGAGATTCAGCCATTTGCTTTGAAACTTTAAAACAGGCACCCTTGCATTGGCAACAAGTAGTAACTTGTGGCATCTACCTGCAAATGAATGTTCTCATTATAGATAGGAAGGAGCACTCAGACAAAGAAAAACCAACAATTGCAATGGGGCTGCATAAACCCCCTGAGGACCGTCGGGGAAACATTTGTGTGATTGTGCACGCTAGTCATGAAGTTCAAGCTTTGCAACTGTTGATCTACAATCTGCTCAAAAATCTTAAGTTGATGAAGAGTGCGCCGAACAATGTATATCAAGCTTACCACTTAATCTCGTGAAGTCCCCGAGTTGCACGTGGAGAGAGAGATTAAGTTGCACAGGGACCAGGTACATAAGCTGGGAAGAATTGAAGCTAAAGACTATCTGCTTTAAAGCTTAGGGTCTTAGAGGTCGGGCTCAAAATACATAGCATGCTAAACTATAGTGATGAACTTTGGGACGATTTTGAAGTTACCAAAATGAAAATGATTTACCCATGAAGTGGTGACTAGGATATTGCGGAGTATTATTTATCTTAAGCTTCAAGTTATGGAGCTTGAGTATTTCAAACTTAGGCAAATCTGAAGAATACGCAAACTGTATGCAACTGTTTATTGGTTGATAAAGACATATTTTAAAGCATAGAACAGTGGTAGTTGGGCCACTGTGTGATTTATGATACTTCTCATGTATTGCTTAGTAGAAAGAAAGTGGTAATTGGAAACCATTATGGCGGGGCGTTTCGACAGTAAACACATGCAAGAATTAATCCAAAAAGAAAAACAAAAAATCAAACTACTTATTAAACAAATTGCTTCTTATTAATAAATCGTCAATTAAAACTTCAGATGAGCATGTACAGATGCAAAATAAAAGGTTTGAATTACTTGATCAAACTGAAGTAGAAGCAATTGCTCATTTCCATGCTCACAGAGGCACAATGACACAAACTGATGACATGCTGAAACTTTTGGAAGGCGGTCACCTATAAATGATTGCAAAGCAGATTACCATTTCTACTCAAAGCTCTTTGTACATCTCTTAGCAAACTCTGCTTCTGTTTTTTTCCAGGAATTGAGATATATGAACCATTTGCTATCTCAATGGATATGTCCAAGTCTCCCCATCTTGTGAAGAGATTAGAAACAAAGGATCCATATGGTTCAACCGTCGCACCTGTTTGCACCATTTAAGTCGTTATTGATGAATTCACGTTGCTAACATTAATTTCTTTTGGCAGCAAGAGTTATCACCAATGTGTATAGAAATAGTGACATAACAAATTTATAAATGCCATGGGATCAACTCAAGTTTATAATAGTCATTATTAGTCCGAAACAAAGCATTTTCAAGAGGTAACTAAGAGGTGGACAGCGAAGGAAGGAGAAATCAGTCTTATCCTATAATGCATGGTGGCCCGTTCTATGTAAATAGCAGAACAGGGACTGTACTTGTATAGGTCGACCCATTCCAAGCAGTTTTGCGCTCTACAAAATATTATGTGACAGTTTATATGCAACAACCCCACAATAGCGCAAAAGAAAAAAATAAAGCAAAAAAGTGCAACAGCAAAGGCCGTTTGTGTAACCTTCCTTGAATTTGAATCTCATTGGAGAATATGAGTGTCTAGAAGTATGATTTGGGACATGCTGAAAGGCATGAATGATGATCTTTTTTCCTGCCCAGTATTTCCGACGGATTTTAAAATGCATGAAGTAGCTTATTGATGCTAGACACTTGGACAAGGGTACATGACATATTCACAACAATCCTCATCGGATATGCCACTGGGAACTCTCTTTTTATGCATCTTTTGCTTCCCGATTGCTTTAAGACGAAAGAAGCTTGCATTTTAGAGATATGTGTCTGACTTGAAATAACTATTACTATTGAAGAGGTATAGTGCTATCTGTAATGGCAACAGTGTCATATAAATTGGCTGACCATTTTCTAACGTCTGTTATCTCTCCAATGCATCTGCGGATGGCTTTTGAAGCGTTCTGAAGTGCACTTTAAAGGGCCATCTTTAGTGCCGGGTTGACCACCAAATCTAGGAGATTGCACAGCACTCCGCTATTTTCAGTGGTGGATCTCTTATAACGCGTCCAATTACCCATCCATTTTGTTAAGGTGCGTAGACACAGCTGCACTGGAGAGGTTGTGAAAGATAGGGATCTATATAGCATCTTCATGTACAATTCTGGGATCCCCATTCCCTGACAAAAGCGGTCCTTGTCGTAGCAGTGTCCCTGTTACATAATTTGCTGTACAGCGCTGCCCCAGCCACTGCAACAAGCTCCTTGGCCTCTGCCTGAAGCCTAGATATGCATGATTATTCACAGATTCAGAAGAACTGGTATTCCAGTGTCTGAAACCTCGGACACATGACCAACATGCATTACCATTATACCTTCTTATTAAAAAGAAAAGGACATTCTTCTTCGACTATCTGACACACTTGGGCAAAAAAGCAACATTTTTAAGCTACTTCAACCATATTAGCATAGATATGATGGTGACAATGATGTTTATTTATATTCTCAATGCGAGAGTTATAAGACAGATAGAAGATATTGCAACAGAATTAGATGCACTTGGTATCTTCTGAGCAATGTTAAAATTCTAAACAAGAATGCTTTGAGTTGAGAGCAATGATTTGCCTCGTTCTCCGTGGAAATACCTCCCTATCTCAAAATCTATCTTAACCTACATACAACGGTCTCGCAACTGCTGAACTCTTACATCTAAGACTCCAATAAATTGTTTTGAGAATAAACAAGACTAGCAGAGAAGTAGCATGTCAAACTTATTGCCACAAAAAAGCGGCAATCAGACCCATACTCACCAAACCAATATCAGCACTAAACAGAAACAAAGAAGTTTAGACTTCAAGTATCATTCATTTATACATATAGCGGCTCTCTGATAACTCTCAGAAATTGAGCATGAAACCAAATTAATAAAACACTTGGGCTGCAAAACTTTCTTTTGATGAGTAAGAAATTATAGAAGACTTAAAGAACAGCCGGGGGGGGGGGGGGGGGGGAGGAACCCTAAAGAGTTAAGCAAAGTCATGTAATCACTCTTTCGCTGAAAAGTTCACCAAAATACCAAACAACTTGGGGCTATCTTTACATAGCTCTTTTCACTTTGCAGTGCCTTCCCATTTTGAAAACAATTGTCTTTGTTTTACAAATTTCAAACTTCATTCTAAAAGCCAACAATTTTCATTTTTACAGACACTATTTCATTGCAAATGTATTCACAACACCTCCGCAATTCTTCCACTCAATTTATATGGAATACCGCTTTAGAATTTTTGATAAAGAAAACCATGTAAAATTCATTGTTTTCAATTTTCAGAAGTGGAAACAGTAGAAGATTTCAACCTGTTGTCATACTTTCAAAAGCACTATTTTCATCCTTTAGAAAATGTAAAAAAAAATAACCAAGAGAAATTGCCAAGTGATGATGAACACTAATCCCATTTTGAGATCCCAAGACATTTAAGTCTGCTCTAATATTGCAGTGCATTCAAATGAATCCTTCTCCTTCTCTTCTCTTAGGTGATGGGCCTGAAGTTTCACCAGCTTCCACGGGTTTTCCGGTAATTACGCTTTAGAAAAAGAAGCATGAAATTATGCTTTAGAAAGAGAAACAGATTACAATTTGCGTCCACTAGGACGCCGCAGAAATAAGGAAAGTTTATTCAGTGTCCTATTGGTCAAAACCCTGCCAATTACGGTGAGAACGTGAAACAGGTAGCACCAAAATATAGCTTCATTACCTCTGAGACTCTCAATTGATTGAATATCATCTCGAAGCTCTTCAATGATTCGAAATCTGATTGACCAATCATCCCTTGAAGGATTGATGACATTGAGGATATCCCTGAGAGCAAACTCCAATAAATTATTTGCATTCATTTTTAGTACTTTAAGATGGACACCAGAGGGCAGTCGAGCAGATCAAGAACTCGGGTGTAAGACGGATACTCTGCATATAAATCAGAAATAAGATAAACATAGTAGAAGCCATAAATCCTACCTACAATAGATACTTACCAATACATGGATGGAGAATGAACAAGGAAATGTATCTAGATTAGTGGCTTGAATTAAAACATAATTGAACCAGATTACCAACCTTGACAAATATGAAGAGCTCAAAGCAATGACTAAGACCCTTGGAGTTGAAAGCTTAGAGCCTAACGCTGGAAATGGAGAAGATAAATAAAACACTCAAGTGGCCTACTGGTGAAGATTTTTTCAGTTAGGGACTTCTACTGATTCTTGCAGGTAAGGGTATTTTGGTCATTTCAGACGCAATAAGAAACTCCTGACAGTCCATATCTTTCTTTACTTTGGGAGGTATTATTTAGTAGCGCATTTGTAATAACATTTGTTTTAGCCTTATGAATTCAATAACTTAGACGTTTAGGGAATCCTTTTCCAAGCAGGAAAGTTTCAATGCAGATTATTTACTCGCAACGTTCACCACTCTCCTGAACAGCCCCAAATTAGCAATTAAACTCTCTCTACTCTGATTGTCCATATCTTTCTTCGCTTAGAGGTATTATTTAGTAGCACATTTCAAATATACATTTGTTTTAGCCTTATGAATTCAATAACTTGGACGTTTAGGGAACCCTTTCCAAGTAGGGAAGTTTCCACGCAGAGTATTTGCTGGCAATATTCACCCCTCCCTGAACAGCCCCAAATTAGCAATTAAACTCTCTCTACTAACCGTAAACAGAACTCCTCAACTGTAAATATCTAGCTAAAGTCCAAGCCCACCATATTGCAATTGTGGAAGAGCCTTAATTCCCATGTAAGATCATTTCCTGCATCAGACGCAACTAGCTCGGTTAACACATTCGAACTCTTTTACTAACTGAAATTAATGCTGCTATATATTAAGAAGTATAAATTTCCCTGATAAGTACTCCAAATAGAGGATTTTTCCCGAAAATGCCGTTTTACGTTTAGAGTGACGAAATAATAAAGAGATTATAACAATCGAGTTGGTAACATATTGTGTAGTACATTAATGGTATAAAATTTTAATATTCTACAGTTGATGAAGGACATGCTAACAAGAATATAGGACAATTAAAATGTTCACGCTGTCAACAATTGACGTTACATAACAAAGCTGAGTTACAATTCCAGTTATATTGATTCCTTTTTTTTCCTCGGGATCCGTGGGGAGGTACGGTGGGGAGTAAAATTTCGCTTGTCATAAGGTTCTGATTAAGGTTCAAGGTGGTCCTTTCCTTAACACTCTGTACGCTCGAATTGCTACAGGCGCATAGCCGAAGTTAACATTTTAAGTCGAGCACATAAAAACAATCATCTTAGAATATAGCAAATCCTGGCAGAAGCAGCGAGTCCCTACCTTGAAAAATATATTTCTGGTTCCTGGATGTCAAATGTTGCAGGACATGAGTCCTTAGATGATTTCTGAAAGAGAAGCTGCCATAAAACCACGACATATATCTTAAAGGGGGGGAACAGTGACAGAATCAGCTTTACAACTATATCATGAGCGTTAACTATGGAATCATTTTAAAGCGACTTTAACTGATTCTGGTGTTATAATACTTGAAACAAATAAAAAACCAAGCAAACTTCCATAAAGAAAATAATTTCAGGAGCTTGCGAAACCGACCAATTTATTAAGTGGTAGGTCTAATAACTAATCCAACTTCTTGCACTCATGAGCGATTTGCGTAAAATCAGATTAGACCAAGGTCGGAGATCCCTTAATTAGGACATAGAAATCGGGAATTGAATTCATTATACGATCCATTGTATCTCTTTTAGAAGATGACCTGGTCTGCCGCCACTCGGACTCGAACCGAGATGCTCTAGCACTGCTTCCTAAGAGCAGCGTGTCTACCGATTTCACCATAGCGGCTTGCTCGAACTCATAATAGCCTATTCATATTCAATCGTCGAGATTGGAGGAGTCAATTCAATCTAATATTTTTTAGGAAAAATGGAAATTCATAAATAAAAATTTGTTCAAATAGGAATTTGAAGGTTCATTCTTTTTTTTCAGTTTTCTTTACCTTAGGGCTGCTTTGGTATATTTTATGCTCTCTCGGAATTGAACTCTTGTAACTAGACAGTTCTACCCTCTAGCTAGGGCTAGAACTAAAAAAAATGTTTTCATTTTTAATGAATTATTTTTGATTTATCCGATTTCATAAATTTGAAACAAAAATGCATTTTTTAATAAACATAAAATAGACCCTATGTTGGGACTACTCAAAATTGACACATTATTTATTCGTACATAATATATCAACTAAGGTTTTTTATCGGTTGGTTTGAAAGCGGGAGATATAGGGTAGATCCATACAGTAATTCAGAGAAATTAAGAAGTCAGAAAGTTATACAAAAAGTTTTAAAAATTGGATCAATTAGTTTCAATGATTTAGTAATTTTACCTACATATCTTATATCTGTCATTCTTATAGATATAGAGATAAAGAAAATATTTTTTTTTTGATTATTTAATGCTGAGAAAACAAATAGGTCGATGGGGAAAATAAGACTCCCCACCCTTAAAATGGTAAAATATACTAAAAAGAAAGGTAAATCTTGTATCTTGTCTTTATTTTTATTTTTAGAATTTAGTAAACATCAGAATCTTTCGTTTACAAATCAATTCTTCTTTTACATATCATAAAAGAGCAAAGCAAGTTCTAGTGCTAAATGATGACTTTGAGACCAAATACAGAATACTTCTTCCTTTTCCTTGTGTCTCTTTTTAGGGATGTTATAAAGCCAAACACGTTGTCTTCCCATATGACAAGAGAAAGAGATTGACATAATCATTACAGAAGGCGCAGTAACCTCTGACAGTATAAGCTCTTTGGTTGTGCACTCGGTTATTTGAACATTGTTGTAATATCTAACTTAGAAGGTTTCGGCTCTTTCTGGACACATGAAAGAAAATGGGTATTTGAGAATGAGAAAAATGAGAAGGGCAAGGGTAATGCAGTTTCTCCTTGGGCACTTGGAAACCCTAAAAGCCTCGATTAAAAGCCTGCACAAACACACAAGAGCGGCCACACACACACTACACTGCTGTTACCTTCTTTGTGAAGCTAAACAAATCATACATTACAGTGCTAAGTATTCACAAGCAATGCACTTCAGTCCTCATGCCAGCTACTTTTCAACCATGAAGTAAATGCTCAAGTCAACAAAGAGAGAGCAACTTAATTAATTCTTTAACATTGTGCTTGTGTTAATTATTTTGTACTCTTTTGGCTACTGTGCTTTTCTAGAATTCATAATTTGCTCAAAGCGATGTTACTTTGGTACCAATTAATATATTTGACAAAAAATGAATATAAGGTATCACAATGAGCTTCACTGTATGCATTTTCAAATAAGGGATTGTGTATGATACTCAATAAAGACTTCTCCCACCAAGAATATTTTGTACCCCCTTCAAAACCACATTTTCTAAACCTAAACCAAGTTTCATCTCAAAACCACATCAAGTTTCAGCTCTCTGTGCATCTGAAGACACAAAAATGGCTAGTTCATTGAATCTCACAGCCTTCTTCCACTAGAAATGCATTTTCATTCCTCTCTCCTATTTTCCTTTCCTTCTTGAATTGACAATTGTCTACCAACCAAAAAAGATAATATCTATGATGCATAATAGGACCTGAAGGTTACAACGTCCATCTGGGTCGACAATCTAGTATGCATCTAACCAAAAAGAAGACAAAGAAAAGAACTGAGGACACAAAGAGACAGCATACTACAGAAATCATCATGCTGCACCTATCAACACACAAGTAGACACCTTATAACAAAAATCACCCTCTGGATCTCCACCAAGAGACTTAGTATTGGTTAATGTTAAAAGAACTGATGTTGCCCTCCTGTGATTTACCTCATGTATAAGGAAGACAAGTCATGTTTTCCTTGATTCCTACAAGTCTAGAATGATATTTCCTTCATTTTCTATCAATTGTAGGGTCTTCCAACTGATTATAGTCGCATAGGTTTTCAACCTACAAAGAGTCAACAACTTGCAACTACTTGTTTACACATTTTCCAAGCCAGCAACACCAACTATGCTCCACAGTCCAAGGCTATCAAGAAGATGTAGCATAATCACAAAATAGATCCCTTGCTACCAACTCAAATGCCTCCAGCAGCGCTCTTAGTTCGCACCTTAAAATTTGAAACATGCTTAAAAGAGATATCTTTTTAGTCATTTAAAATGCTAAACTTACACAAATAAATGAAAATAAAGTCCACACATAAAGCCAACGCAAAAAATCCTCTTTATTCTCGGTGTTTTCAAAGTCTCCCTGTTTCCAAAGCCACATAATGGAGAGAGGCACAGAGCACACTGTCTCCTCGGTCCCCTCACCGGCTTTACGCCCTCAAAACCTTATTATTAAAATTTCCAATTCCTTGAACTTGAACCCTTTCTTTTTTTTTCTTTTTTTTCAAATTATAATCTAACAGTTGGGTTTTGGAACTCACAATTCCCAATTGGGAATTGGAGACGCTATGGGATTCTTAATTTCAGAATGAAATTTTGGATTTTTATTTTCAGATTGTAATTGTTGCTCGTGGGTGGTGGGTTTATAGGTTTCAGATTGAGGTTTGTTGGGTAGTTTGGCAATTGCTGCTTGTGGTTGCAATTCGGAAGTGGAAATTTGGCATTTGGGAGAATTAAGCACTGAATTTTGGCAATAAAGGTTTGAGAATTTGGAACTTTCATGAACAAGTTGAATATACCGCTCCACTTAAACGAATTGGGAAGTTCGAACAAGTTGAATATAGCACTGAATTTTGGAATTCCTGTCTCTTGCCCCTTTGGACCACGTTCATTCAAGTTTTCACTTTGTTAGGTCTAATTCATAGAAGACGGTATTTTAGGGGGAAATTTGTTTTGGCAATTAGGTGCCCACCTTGAACTAAGTTTCAAGCTCTGCCACTAACTTCTTGCAAATTCCTAAAACAGAACTTAAACATGTTAACATCGACTTCACTCGTTACTTTTGCCCTTGTTTGACTTGTTGAAGCAACACTTACTCAATGCGCAGTACTTATTCGAGTTCAATCCAGCGTCTTCACGTTCAGATTCCATCCTAGAAATTCTCAACCAGTCAAATATACAAAACTTAAAAGACAAAAGGAGTTCAGATCAACAACGAATCGATCAAGACAAAAACACAATCAAACTCCAGAACCATATTGTAATGAAAAGTCAATGCGTATGAGTTGAGACTGAAGATATTTGACCTCCTTTTCATTTTCTAGGGCTTGATTGCGAGCTTCGGCGTCGCTGGGAGCGTCCTTCGAAATCTGGCATAAGCGCTGCCGTGTGTGGCGTTATTCGGTCGGAGATCGGGGCGGCTGAGCTTAGCCGGAAGGGTTTTTCATTTGTCTGTTTGGATATGTCAGTATCACTATATGAACTTGCTGACTGTATATGTACGCGGGAAATTGGGCCTAAATTACCGTCACGCCTTCGAGTTTGCTGCGTATTTACGGAATTCTCGGCAGTAGGTCTGGGGATGCGGGAGGGTGTATTTGGCAATTGGGTGGTTATTATAGATTTGAGTAGGGTTCAAAGGCGCTTTAATCTGAAATTTGTGGCACAATAATTTGAAAAATATGGACACGGTCGAGTGTACCCGATCTCGTCCATGTTCAACGAGTTCAAGATTCTCGGATCGTTCTTAGATGCCCCGAGAAGCACCATTTTCATCTTTTGTTGGGTTGGTTCACGCGAGAACAATATAGCACCAGCTACAGCACGTAACATTTAGCATACACTGCGACATTTGTGGTGTTGTTTGTTATTGCTATAGGAATGACATTTTATTGCCACACGAATTGGTTTGAATTGATGCTCGTTTAAGCCTAGGTCTAAGAGTCAAAAATGAATGTGTTTTTGACATTTTCAAGACTCGACACTTACCGGGAGTTAAAGAATAGACATGATGACAACGTAAACCTATTTGGGTCATGCTCTGTCATGGCAAAAATTTCTATATAAGAATATTGTTGAATCATTTATAATCACATAAATGATTAGGGATTTGCGTCACATGGGCCATGTTCTTAAGAAACGACGCATCGCGTACGATGTATGTGCAAAAGTTATTCATTGATTTTGATAAAGCAAAAGCAAAAGCAATTGGAAACTTGTGACCTTTTCATTTGTGCAAAACTTTGAATCCATCAAGTGTCATTTGTCTTTAAGTAGTACAGCAATAATGCTGCTTGCCACCACATTTTATGTAGTGTATCTTAGTAGTGAAGTAAAGAAGAAAAGGCATCCGAACACAAATTTTGAGTAAAAAAATACATGAAAAATATATGGGCAAAATTGGAATTTATTGATTACAATGATAAATCTGATTCTTCTCTCTTTTGACTAAACACTTGACCGAGAGCTTGATAACTTATTTTTCGGATCAAACAACGAACTTGACTGAGTTCGGCATGAACACTTGATCAATTCCACGAAGAACAAGCTTGAATGTCTGAATTAAAATGATGTATCCTTCGACTTGAAAATTTGTGATGTGTCTTCAATTTGACATAGCTCTTACTTGACAGAATATGGACTCTAGCTTGAGAGAATAATCTTTTTTTTTCCTTGCGAGAATAGTAAATGGGAGTGTTCCTATAAACTTCACCTCTTTAACAATTATCTCCTAATTTTTTTAAGAGATAAATACCATGTCTAGTGCACAATCTCATTGGCTAAACCCTCCACTTCCCCAAGGTTTGGGATACATGGCGCATTTTGATTGGCCAAATCACCTCATCACAATAGATGGCACAATTTAATTGGTTTAGCCATGTCATTGTGTCAAATTAAAGTTAAATATGACAATTTATTTAATTTATTCAACCATGTAGCAATTTTTTCAAAGAGCACGTGTTAGCTTTCTATTCATAACTAGGTATTTATTCTAATGACAAATAAATAACATGTGTCAACTTATGATTGACATAAAATTTATCCTTCTACATGTATGATTTGTCATATACATATATATACTAATATTAAACTGTAAACATGGCAAAAATCTATTAAATACGGTCCGAAACATTTAGAGTGTGTTCTGAACCATGAATTGATGGAATTTCAATTCAAATACTCAAATTTTATCGTTTGGAACATTAAAAAAAAAAAAATTGGAATTGGATTACATGGGACTTGACTGAATTTCTTTCTATATTGTAAAATCCGATGAAAAATGCTCATATTTCATGAGATTTGGATTTGCTTGAATTAAAAAAAATTTATTTATCTATCTTACCATTTTTCTAACTCTCTTTAAGAATGAACCCACCACCACTGTCATCATTGTTGCTACCGCCACACCATTTTTACTACCACCATCGGCACCACTACTGCCATCACCACCACTATTGCCCCCACCACCACTATCATCACCACTACTGCCACCACCGCTGCTACCGCCAGCACTAATGCCACCATTACCATGGCCGCCATCACTACTGCCATCGCGCCGCCACCTCCACTGCCATCATCGCCGTCGTCACCATCACTATTGTCGCCACCACTATTGCCACCACCACTACTGACACTATTATCACCGCCGTCGTCGCCACCATCACCACTACCATCGCTATTGCCACCGCCACCACTACTGCCACCACCACCATTAGCGTCGCCGCCACTGCCACCATTATTGCCACCACCACTACTGCCATCACTATCACCGACGCCGCCACCACCACCAATATAAGCAGCGAATGCAATACCCCACGTCTAATTTATGTGAAAGCAAGAGGAAGTCAGAAATGCGAGATTAAGGATTGCTTACAAAGGTCAGACATTTAAATTCTAATGCACTTTTTAAGTTTTCTCAACAATACATCCAAAAATATGAAAATAAAATTGTCGAAACTCACATGGCATGCATTCTGAAAGCAAGCACCAATTCCTATATTAAGAGGGTGTTTTTGATTGATTCTAAATTGGTCAAACCTGATTAAATTCAGATTAAATCAGTTTTGAAGTGTTTGACAGAAAAAAGTAAACTGATTAAATCTGCTCCAATGTGCTCATAATCCATAATCCAAATTAATCAGTTTTGGAGAATCAGGTTTGACCAAGAGATTTATCAAAATATCATTGCATATAAATAACATTAAATGCTCAATTTTAGTTTGAATACACTATATGGTAATTTTGCTACACTAAACCTACTTTAATCCATTTTTATCCAAACACTTTCAACAACTTTTAATCTATTATGCTTAAAATGGATTAAAACTGATTTTAGAAACTGATTCTGATTTAATCAAAATCTACTTTTAAGAATCAATCACAAACGGCCTCTAAAGCACACTTGAAATCACTTACGGTAGTTCGTTTTTTATCGTAAGTCAAAGATATAATTGTCTAAAAAATTATTACCTTTATATTTCCTTTGTTCTCCAAACACAAAATAAGAATCTTGTAATTTCAATTCCCTCTTGTTCCAAACAAAAAAAAGTGAATTGAATTTCAAATTCAATTTCGAATTTAAAATCTAAATCTTAAAATAAGGCTTAATTGCACTGTAAACCCTGTATTTTTCAAAGGATTGCAATAAAAACCCTAAAGTTTAAAACGCGACATCTAAGACCCCAACGTTTGCCATCTGTTGCAATCTCTAAAATTTTCTAACAGGATTAACAATTTCGTTACTTTTTAAGGGTATTTCTGTCCTTTAAAAAAAAATTAAAAACAATTCAATAATAAACTTGTTAAACCAATTTCGACGGATGAGATCAAAGTAAAGGAAGGGTTGGATGGTAATTTTTCCATTCTTTTCTTCCTTTTCCTTTATCCCTCACCTTCACCTGCCCTAATCATCGCCGCCTCCACCTCGACTCACCATAGCTGTGTCCCCTGCCGCCAGCGATTCTGACTGCTACCCTTATCTTCCGTTCTTGCAACGAGGTTGAGAATGCCATTTGGTACTATCTGATCCTTCGCCACAATACGTCGCAACAATCTCCAATGTCCTGACCTCTCTAAATCCAGAAATGATTCCTCCCCACCAAAGTTACCTTGAATTTGTACTCCAAACTTCAATGAGACAGGCAACCTCTTGTGCTTATGGCTAGTGGCTGGGGTGGGCAACTAGGGAAGAAG
This sequence comes from Escallonia rubra, assembly GCA_033065855.1. Lineage (NCBI taxonomy): Eukaryota > Viridiplantae > Streptophyta > Magnoliopsida > Escalloniales > Escalloniaceae > Escallonia > Escallonia rubra. The sequence continues at coordinate 286,260 of JAVXUO010002909.1, read as the reverse complement.
CAGGTTGGGTAGCTGGAAGTGGGAAAGTAAGTGGTGGTGGAGGTGGAAGAAGAAGGTATGGCCAAAAGAAAATGAAAAGACAAAACTACCCTTAAAAAGTAACGAAATCGTTAACCCCGTTAGAAAATTCCAGAGATTACAACAGATGGCAAACGTTGGGGTCTTAGATGTTGAGTTTTAAACTTTGGGGTTTTTATTGCAATCATTTAAAAAGCACAGGGTTTACAGTGCAATTAAGCCTTAAAATAATTAGTTCCAAACAGACCGTTAAGGTTTGTCATTTTCAGAAAAGCATAAAAATGACTCGGTTGGTATAACATGATGATGACAACAGCTCCATTCCAGAAAATTAATCAGAACAGTTAGAAGACGCAATCGCATCACATGATGGTGATGAGTGGTTTCGGCCCGGTCCAACACTGAATGGGCTTTGTTGCCTAAATTTGGGGCCCAAATTTCGTGGGTCACAAGCACACAACCTGTGTACCACTCTGTACCCAAGCCCATATTCCATCAATCACGAGCTTAGTTTCCTCTATACTTTTAATTTCCTAAGAAGAATTTTAAGTCCAACCAAGGGCTCTTTGAAGTAAACGGCCCATAACTAAGACCATAATACAATGTCACAACATTCCACCGACAATAATAAACTAATTTTTGTGGTTTGTTTGTTGTCAAAACTATGGTAGAAAAATGTGCATAATTGCAGATATCTTCGACGTTATTACCGTAGACTTGCCTGACAGTTATTTTTCCCCCCCTTTTTTTCCGTGTTATTCTGGAAATTAAGATTCTTTCTTGTGTAATAGAAAAATGTCGTTAATTATATACAATAAAAGACTGTCACTGTAAATCTTCACAACAACGATAAAAACTCTTTTGATAATAGAATGTCGTAGAACGGATAATCTTCATCCGAACTCAGAATCGGATGCCGAAATCTTCTAAATGCTTATTCCCACGCAATCATTTTCTGTAGGAAAGCATTTGACAAAGAGAATAATATGACATCTTTCCTACCTGTTTCAACTTCGACCACCAGTGGCTGATTTTGCAGCGACACACTTTGGCCAACATTTTGACATTCTCATAGGTATTTCTTTTTAGGATTTTGTTCCCGCTTTATTTAGCATTTTGGTTTCTAGGTGGATAAACAGACAGCATTTCTTTATTCGCTTCGTCCACTTTCTCAGGATAGATATAAGGAGTTAAAAAGACCCTAAATATCCGCCTTCTTTTTCTTTTTTCTTTTTTCAGGGCTCATCAATAACTTGCATTCTGATTGTACTATCACGGTCAAATGATATTTAAAAGTTATTGCGGTATACTTTTTTGTATACTTGCTTATAGTTAGTATATGTTGCGTTCTGATGGAGGGTTCTCGAAATTGTTTGATAACGCTTCAAAAGATTGAATTGCTAATTTTGTTAGCATGAAAGCCGTTACAAATGCTTTCATTCTACTAATATCTCCCAAGTGTCGGTATATCAAGTATCAACACTTTAACAATACTTGCAGAGTTAAAATATTAAATGTAGACCTCAAGTATTACTTTTATAAACTTATAACAACAAGTATTTTATCGTATCCATGTCATATAAAGTTTACTAGTATACCCTTTAATTATAGAAAACGATATTCACGCTTCCTTATTCCAACCTTCTTCGTATACAAGGACAATTAATGGTAATATTCTTGTAATAATCACAAAAGTATTAATTCTTTTGTATAAAGAAGACACACTTTTTGTAAAAATTTTAAGCTAAATAGTGTGCTAAAAAGTTGATACTTGTCACCTTGAATACGACGAAACGAGGTATCAAATTAGGTGATTATTAGAAGAATAAATTCCGACTGTTATTCGTGTTGTAAGAAGATAGCTACAACTCTTTTGCATAGTCATAATAAATAGTCGCTAAATATTTTTAGTAATTTATGTGTTAACACTCTTAAAGATAACTCTCAAGAGCAATTTTTTTAGCGTCATTAAATAAAAGTCACTAAAAATATTTTACGATAATTACTTACTGCTATATAAGAATTAAAATTATATTCCTCCAACTCGTTTCTTGTTCGAATGAATGTACGGTGAAACTGAGTTTTGATCTCAGTGGGAGAAAAGTACAAATATGGCCGCCATGGACCATGGTCATGGCAAATACTTTCAACACCAGACTTGGTTGGAGTCCAGCTCTGGAGGATGGAGACGCCATAGCCAGCACCAACAGTACGTGCGTGGCTTGCATCTGCTGATTCTGTGCAGCTGGTCTCCATTGTGCCAGGAGGGGGAGATTGCGATGTCTAGCGATCTCTCCCTCGTGTGATTGTAATTGTAATTGTAATAGCAATCGGATGTCGTGCAGTTAGAAATACATTAGATTAAATTATTACACAAGTTGAGTACGTTAAACAATATTTTCTCAGTTTTGACTTTATTGTGTATACATTAGATTATAACAAGAAGCTGTAGAGCAGATAATCTTTATCCATGCACGTTTTGACTTTACCATATATACATTAGATTAGATTATAACAAGATGCTGCTGTAAAGCAGATAATCCTTATACTTATACTAAATCGGATGCCGTGTAGTTAGAAATATTCTAAATGCTTATTCCCATATACGCGATCATTCTGTAGGAATGCACCTGACAATGAGAATAATGTGGCATATTGCCTACCTGCTTCAACTTCGACCACCAGTGGTTGATTTTGCAGCAACACACATTGTAAACATTTTGACATTCTCATAGGTATTTCTTTTTAGGATTTTGTGCCCACTTTATTTAACAAATTGGTTTTTAGGTAGATAAACCGGCAGCATTTACTTATTCGCTTCGTCCAGTTTGTCAGGATAGATAAGGAGTTAAAATATCCTAGATATCCCCTTTTCCTTTTTCTTTTTAGGGCTCATCAGTAATTTGCATTGTAATTGTACCGTTTCAAACAAAATGGCAATTAAAAGTTATTGCGGTATACATTTTTTATACTTGCAGATAGTATATGCTGCATTCTATAAGAGGGTTTTTAAGAAAAGAAAAAAAAAATTGGCTCTTATCCTGAGTTGTTGGAATACAACCTCTCATAGAGTTACAATTATTTTAAGTTTTTTAATGACTTCTCTTTAAGTGATTCTGAAAAAGTACAGTATAAAATTGTGGCAAAAGTGTCACCCCGAGTATAAAAAAAGGCACTAAATGCATTTAGTGACTATCAATAGTCGCTATACAAGGAGTTGTAAGTATCTTCTTACAATCAGGATAGCAGTATAAAATTGTGGCAAAAGTGTTATAAAAAAAGGTACTGAATGCATTTAGGGACTATCAATAGTCGCTATACAAGGAGTTGTAAGTATCTTCTTATAACCAGGATAGCAGCAAACTATCACTTCAAGATTGTTTGACAACGCTTCAAAAAGCTACCGTTCTAATTACGCTAACTTGAAAGCTAGTACGACTGCTTTTATTATTCTAACATCTCTCACGCAACGTCAACATTTGAACAATGTATGTGGAGTTCAAATATCGGAGAAAAAGCTCAAACATCATTTTTGTGAACGTACAAGCAACAAGTGATTTTACTGTATTGATGTGCACTCAGTGGCGGACCTACATGGTGAACTTTTGAAAAAATAAAATTTTTAGTCAAGCTCAAAAAGTTTTACCATGTTTCACAGAGTAAGCTTCCCTGTATGTTCAAAGTTAATAGGATTGTAATAGAAGACGGTAGAATTGCTCAATTTGAAACATGTTTGCTAATACGTGGATGAAAAGATAACTCATTTGACAATTTTGCTATGAAGCAACTATGATTGACTAACTATCACGTATCTCCTTTTGCTTAACGTTAACTACCATCCATACCGAGATCCCGTTCCCCGACACGTTGTTTCTTATACCCATTCCCGAGACCCACACTCGGCATTCTCTCTCTCTCTCTATTACCGTTGTGACACCGTGAGTAGGACTGTGAGTGACCGCCAGGGGACTGAGCTACTCCGACCTAGAACTGTCGACGACCACCACTAAAGCCGCTCAGGTAGCGATTACCACAACGACGGCCGACGAGGCTCCGCTCTTCGAAACTTTGACTGCTACTCAAGCCTCGGCTGCTCCGAATCCGACCAGATCTGTCCCCTCACAGCCTCACCCCTCGACGACTGAAGCCGCTCGAACGAGGCTCTCGGCTGGCGGCTTGAGGCCTTGGTCTCTTGCTGCTTCGCCTCTTCACTGGTTGTGGACTTGTGGTACATCGCCGCCACATCTAAGCAAAGAGCCTTCGCCGAACGTGTGGTTCAGTGTATTTGGTATATAACTTTTAAGGTACACTGTATTGTAAAATTATTGTTTCCAAAATCATAATTATGTTAATTGATTGTTACTGACTTACTGTTTTTAATATTATTTTAATAAAAAATTTTGCACCCCCTGAAAAAAAACTGTGCACTCCTTTCAATTACAGAAAACGCAAATGTGGCTGCCATGGTCCATGCTCAAGGCAAGTACTTTCAACACCAAACTTGGTTGGAGTCCAGCTGGGGGATGGAGACGCCATAGCCAGCACCAACAGTACGTACGTGACTAATTGCATCTGGCGATTCTGTGCAGCTGGTCTCCATCTGGCGGACCTACATGGTGAACTTTTGAAAAAATAAAATTTTTAGTCAAGCTCAAAAAGTTTTACCATGTTTCACAGAGTAAGCTTCCCTGTATGTTCAAAGTTAATAGGATTGTAATAGAAGACGGTAGAATTGCTCAATTTGAAACATGTTTGCTAATACGTGGATGAAAAGATAACTCATTTGACAATTTTGCTATGAAGCAACTATGATTGACTAACTAGGACATATCTCATTTTGCTTAACGTTATCTACCATCCATCCCGAGATCCCGTTCCCCGACACGTTGTTTCTGATACCCCGTTCCCAAAGACCCACACTCGGCATTCTCTCTCCCTCTCTCTCTTACCGTTGTGACTCCGTGAGCTAGGACTGTGAGTGACCGCCAGTGGACTGAGCTACTCCGACCAGATATGGCCCCTGTCGACGACCACCACTAAAGCCGCTCAGGTAGCGATTACCACAACGACGGCCGACGAGGCTCCGCTCTTCGAAACTTTGACTGCTACTCAAGCCTCGGCTGCTCCGAATCCGACCAGATCTGTCCCCTCATGCACGGCCTCACCCCTGCCGACGACCGCGACTGAAGCCGCTCAGGTGACGCCACGACGACGCTGACGAGGCTCTCTGCTGGCTGCTTGATGCCTTGATCTATTGCTGCTTCGACTCTTCAACTGCTTGTGGACTTGTGGTACATCGCCGCCACATCTAAGCAAAGAGCCTTCGCCGGACTTGTGGTTCAGTAACCAGTGTATTTGGTATATAACTTTTTAGGTACACCGTATTGTAAAATTATTGTTATCACAATCATAATTATGTTAATTGATTATTACTCACTTACTGTTTTTAATATTATTTTAATAAAAAATTTGCGCCCCCGAAAAAAATTCTTAGTTCTGCACCTGTGCACTACCTTTCAATTCTCAGAAAACGATATCCAGGCTCAAGGCAAATGTGGCTGCCATGGTCCATGCTCAAGGCAAGTACTTTCAACACCAAACTTGGTTGGAGTCCAGCTATGGGGGATGGAGACGCCATAGCCAGCACCAACAGTACGTACGTGACTAATTGCATCTGGCGATTCTGTGCAGCTGGTCTCCATTGCGGGGAGATTGCGAAATCTCGCGGTGGTAACCCACCGTCCAGATTTGGCCCTTTTCCACTGACAGGGAGCTCGTATTTATCCGCCACGTTTGGGGTCACTCCGGAGGCCCACCGACGCGGCGACCCTCGCTCGGCTATTCAATTTAATAAAGAGTTTCTCCGATCTCCTTTCTTCATCTTTAGCTCCGAACTTGTCTTTTTCTTTTTCTCTTTTTTAAGCAAAAGCTCATAAAGCATTACTTTATTTTAATTCATATGGAAGAAAATAGTGAAATATAGACCCACCACCACAATAATGAAATAACTCTACCTCCGTTGAATAAAAAAAACCGTACGACTCTGGCTCGTCTTAAAGGATTGCCGGTGCACCACATGAAAGTTTCGACGTAAAATACAAATCGTTGTCAAAAGGAGAATGAAAATGGCAAATAGGGAGAAGCAACAGTTCAGAAGCTTTCGAGGGATGTCTTGCTCTGTACGACCAAATATCATACTACACAGTTAAGTCCAGACACCAAGTTTTGTGTGACCAAAGCAGCTCACAGAATAGAAACAGTAGACGCTAACCAGAGTTCAGGCTTGTGCATACCCCCAAAAACTTGGAATCGTCTGTGGAAAGCTTAGACTGGCCCATAAAATTCAAGTTTCCTTTGGCAGCCACTACTAAAGAGAGTGCCAACAAAAAATAGGCTATCAAAAACAGGAATCAGCAAGGACGATGAGTTCAGTTTCTGCAATATGCATGCGGAATCCTGTGAGCACATCTCTTGTCAAATGTCTGGGTGTACGTGCTATTTGTTCTGGCTGTATATAGAACCAAATTAGAACAACCTCGACCGGTCGACCTATTTGAATGGCTTGTCGCTTGGATAAACAAAGGAAACGCTCCCTCAAAATAGAGATCCTAAGCAGTCACTACCATCTCCATTGCACTTAGGCAAATATGGTTACACAGAAATAAAATTGTATTGAAAGATGCCACTTTCGACCCAATGATCAATATCAGATAAACTGAAGCTCAAGCTCAATCCACATGGCGATCCTTCTTTATCTTTCCGCAAGTGCGAGCAAATTTGGGTACCTTAACAAGGAAAATCTCCCCTCCCAAATCAGTTTACAATCTTCGTAACAATACGTGTCTAGGTTTGAGGAAAATGACGTGTTTCATCTATATAAGTTTCTTCTTTTAGCAACAAAGTCAAAGATCAGGCCTCGAATTTTGCATCTCCAAGCCTTTAGGATACCTTTGAGGTTCATGTGCTCTCTCATACCACTCGCAAGATCCGTTCACCTCACAAGCTCTGGCTATTTTGAAAGCAATTCAATAGGCAAAACAAAACCATCGTTTGCATATAGTCATTTATACTAGGGTAAATTGCACTAGACCCCTTGAGGTTTACACCGGTTCTCACCTAAGACCATGATGTTTCAATTTAAACAATTAACACCCCAGCATTGAGGATTGGTTCCAATCCGATCTAAAATCGTTTTTCGCTTAAAAAGAGGTGGATGGCCGTCCACCTTGAAGGGCATTTTGTGTAACCAATATTTGGCGCGCGCTCTCTCTCTCTCTCTCACACACACACACACAGAACCACCCAACCACCCACAATGGTGCCCCCTTCCCTCCCCCCTCTCACCACCCCTAATCATGCCCATACTTCCTCAGCATCCCTCCCCCCCCCAATCACACAGTGCACACACACACAGAGAAATATACACAATACACTGTTACACACGCTCGCGTGCGCGCGCGAACACTGATCACACGCACACAATTCCCACATAGACTCACACACCTTACAATCGTAAACATACCCCCCCCCCCCCACACACACACATACACGCACTATATACACACACACACCCATACATGGTTGTAATACACACACTGTGTGTGTTACAGTCTGTCGCACTCAAACCCATTTCGATGTAGATGGGGTTTGTTGGAATTGGGTTTTAAACCCATTGTGGAGAAGCAACTTTGACTCAATTTTCAAATTGGTTTCAAACCATATTTTGACTAGGAACAAATTAATTCATGTTCATCTATTGGAATAGATGATCATGGTATATTCACATGTTTAAAACGAATGGGAGGTGAATGAGAAAATTGAAGTTAAGGTTGGTGGTTCACCTTGAAGGGAAAAGAGTATCCCACATTGAAGAGATAAAGCCAATGTTATCTCCTTATAAGGCTTAGCCTTGAGCTAAGGTTTGGGCCCCTTGGGGGTACCCATGTTTTGTAAGTAGGGAGGATCTAGGTTGACCCAAGGTCCACCACAAGCGCGCGCCGCCCGCCCCGCCCCATCCCGTCCCGGTCCGTGGCCGTGGCTTGGGCCCATCAGGCTTTATTCTTTTTGGGACAAAAATATTTTAAATAAATAAATTTTTTTTTTTTTTTCCGAAAAGTTGTGACCTTTTCAGCTTGCAGTTTTTTCAGTACAGAGTTGCACCCCCAGTGAATACTCTGTATATAAAAACGAGTCAGTTATAGAAATTAATATATAACTGAATCCCGAAATTATTTTCTGTAACATTCTGTCTCCGAATTTTCCTGTGTCCGAAAGAGTTATGTGCCATTGTTTTGGTTCGCCGGGTCTGCAATTTGGAGTGCTCCTATTTCAGACGTATTGTCATTGTATCCTGGGAGACTGTTGTCAAGAACCGTTAGCACCGTTGCGGGACGAATAAGTCTTAAGGACAGTGAATCAAATTCACGCCTCAGCCCTTTTCCTTTGCTGTTCTGCAATCTTCTTGTGAGTTGTTACATATACTTTTATTTCCTTCGTTACGTTACTGTTGTTTTTGGAACCTTAACATATGCATGTTAGTATATTTTCGAAATTGTTTTCTGCACAAATATACACAGTATATATTTTTCCAACAATCTTAAGACTTTATCGCACTTTGTGTTACATGTGTAGAAATAGTATTTTCAAAAACAGTGTTTTCTATATTTCGTTTTCTTATTTGATTCTGGCAATCTATACTAAAATTATTTTCAGATTCTGAATTTAATTTTAGTGATACTAGACTCTGTTTTATACTTTTGTGATAGACTGGACTGTTTATTCATTGTTGTTATATTCTGTTCATAGATATAACAATGACTACTAGTGAAACCAATCTGGAAAGTGGACTGGTTAATCCCAACGTGCAACACAGTGGTGGGACTGTGTATGCGACGCCTTATGTGGCACCTACTCATGGTTCTGTTGGACTTGGTGGAAGACCGAAAAAGTTCAGCGGAAAAGATTTTAAGAGATGGCAACAAAAGATGTTGTTTTACTTGACCACCCTTAATTTGGCAAGGTTCTTGTAAGAGGATGCACCAGACCTTGGTGATAATCCTGACCGGCAAACAATGGCTGCTTGGAAGCATTCAGATTTCTTGTGCAAGAACTACATCCTCAATGGATTGGACAATGCGTTGTATAACGTATATAGTCCAATGGTCAATGCGAAAGCATTGTGGGAATCCTTGGAAAGGAAATACAAGACGGAAGATGCCTGCTCAAAGAAATTTGTAGTCGAAAAATTCCTTGATTTCAAGATGTTGGATTCTAAGACAGTGATTAGTCAAGTCCAAGAGTTTCAGCTTATTCTACATGATATTCATGCGGAAGGGATGGTACTTGGAGAGTCTTTTCAAGTGGCTGCTTTGATTGAAAAATTGCCACCTACTTGGAAAGATTTCAAGAACTATTTGAAGCATAAACGCAAGGAGATGAAGCTCAAGGATTTGATTGTCAGATTGAGGATTGAGGAGGATAATCGCCAGTCCGAGAAAAAGGCCGGTAATTATCATCAAGAAGCCAAGGCAAATGTGGTCGAGCAAGGTTCATCAAAGAGGAAAAAAATTTTCGATTTCGATGGTCCAAGCGGAGCAAGCGACTCAAATTTCAGAGGCGGTGAGAAGAAGAAGTTCAAAGGAAACTGCTATGTGTGCGACAAAGCTGGCCATCGTGCTAAGGATTGTCGTAAAAACAAAAGAAACTTGAAGACAGGAAAGCATTCTCATGCCAACGTGCCCGAAGTTACCAAAGTCCCGGAGGACGTGACATATTTGAATTTATCTGCGGTGGTATCCGAAGTCAACTTGGTTGGAAATCCGAAATAGTGATTGGTAGACACGGGCGCTACTCGACATGTGTGCTCCGAGCAAAATATGTTCACTACATATGAGAGCGCCAACAACGAGAATCTGTTCATGGGAAACTCTTCTTCTTCAAAGGTGCTAGGAATGGGCAATGTGGTCTTAAAGATGACATCCGGCAAGGAATTGAGTCTCAACAATGTGCTTCATGTGCCAGACATTCGGAAGAATCTAGTGTCAGGCTCATTGTTGAGTAAGAATGGTTTCAAGCTAGTGTTTGAAAGTGATAAATTTGTACTCACTAAAAGTGGGATGTTTGTAGGAAAAGGGTACTTATGTGATGGTCTGTTTAAGTTAAATGTAATGACCATCGTGCCTAAAGCTGTACCAAATTCTGATATTAATAAAAATATTTCTTCTACTTACTTGTTGGAATCTCCTAATTTATGGCATCGTAGATTACGTCATGTAAATTATGGTTCCAAACAAAAGCTAGTGAAAAATGGATTTTTGCCTAAAATGGATTTTGACTCACATAAAGCATGTGAAATTTGTGTTGAAGCTAAAATGGCAAAAACGTCTTTCAAGTCAATTGAAAGAAGTACGGAACCTTTAAGTCTAATTCATAGTTATATATGTGACTTAAAGGTGGTAGAATCTAGAGGAGGAAAAAAGTATTTTATTACTTTTATTGATGATTGTACGAGATTTTGTTATGTATATTTGCTTAGAAGCAAGGATGAAGCCTTGGAAGCATTTATGCAATACAAAATTGAGGTTGAAAATCAACTTAGCAAGAAAATCAAAGTACTAAGAAGTGATAGAGGCGGAGAATATATTTTCCCTCTTGAAAAATTTTGTGCCGATCACGGAATCATTCATGAGACCACGGCACCGTATGCGCCTCAGTCAAATGGAATTGCTGAGCGGAAAAATTGTACTTTAATAAAGTACCTCACAAGAAGCTGCAAAAGACACCTTATGAGCTATGGAAAGGACGTCCTCCTTCTTTCAAATATCTTAAGGTGTGGGGGTGTCTAGCAAAGGTAGCTATCCCACCACCTAAAATGGTCAAAATAGGACCTAAAACAGTTGATGGGATTTTCATTGGATATGCAAGCCATAGCTAGGCATATCGGTTCTTAGTGCATAAATCTGAAATTGACAATATACACGTCAACACCATAATGGAGACAAGGAATGCACATTTCTTCGAAGATGTATTTCCTTATAGAGTTGCACAAGAACGGAGTTCTTTAGAAAGAACTAATAAGGACCAAGAACCCTCACAAGAGGAAGATGAGCCAAGACGTAGCAAGAGAGCTAGAACGTCTACATCTTTTGGTCCTGATTTTCTAACATATTTGTTAGAAAATGAGCCTCGTACTTACAGTGAAGCAATGTCGAGTCCCGAAGCTCCTAATTGAAAATAGGCTATTAATAGTGAAATAGAATCCATCATGCAAAATCATACGTGGGAACTGGTGGATCTTCCTCCTGGAAATAAACCATTAGGGTGTAAATGGATTTTCAAGAGAAAGATGAAAGCTGATGGAATGATCGAAAAATATAAGGCCCGATTGTTTGTCAAGGGATATAGACAAAAGGAATGCCTTGATTATTTCGATACATATTCACTAGTTACAAGAATAACATCCATTCGAATATTGATAGCCATTGCAGCTATTAATAATCTTGAGATATACCAAATGGATGTGAAAACAGCCTTCCTAAATGGAGATCTAAATGAAGAGATCTATATAGAGCAACCCGAAGGGTTTGTAGCTCCTGATCATAAGAGGAAGGTGTGCAAGCTTGTTAAGTCACTTTATGGACTAAAACAGGCTCCGAAACAATGGCATGAAAAGTTTGATAAAGTCATGATTGAAAATGGCTTTAGAATCAACGAATGTGATAAATGTGTCTACGTTAAAGGCACGGAAAAAATGATATGTCATTGTTTGTCTTTATGTTGATGACATGCTCATTATTGGGAGCAATAATGAATTCATTAAGGCTACAAAGAAAATGTTGACCATCAAATTTGATATGAAAGATTTGGGTGTGGCTGATGTTATACTTGGTATGAAACTTACCAAAACATCAAATTGACTAGTCTTGTCACAATCTCACTATATTGAGAAAGTGCTAGACAAATTTAAAAGTTACGATGATAGTCCAGTTAAGACACCACTAGATGTAAATTTACATCTAACAAAGAATACTTGTGAAGGAATATCTCAATTAGAGTATTCGCGCAAAATTGGTAGCCTAATGTTTATCATGAATTGCACAAGCCTCGATATAGCATAAGTTGTCTGTAAACAGTGCAGACATACTAGCAAGCCAGGGAAGAATCTCTGGATAACTATTGAAAGGGTTATAAGGTACTTAAAATATACCTTAAACTTTGGTCTGCATTATACAAGATATCCAGCTGTATTAGAAGGATACAGTGATGCCAACTGGATATCAGATTCTAATGAAACAAAATCCACAAGTGGATATGTGTTTATATTAGGAGGAGCAACTATTTCTTGGAAATCCTCTAAACAGACATGTATTGCTAGATCCAGTATGGAGTCTGAATTCATTGCTTTAGATAGAGCAGGAGAAGAAGCGGAGTGGCTTCGTAATTTCTTGGAGGATATTCCAAATTGGCCTAAGCTTGTGCCACCAATTTGCATACATTGTGATAGTCAATCTGCAATTGGAAGAGCACAAAGCAGTATGTATAATGGCAAGTCTAGACACATACATCGCAGACACAATACCGTTAAACAATTACTTTCTAGTGGAATTATCTTTATTGACTTTGTGAAATCAAAGGATAATATTGAGGATCCGTTAATGAAAGCTTTGACTAGAGAGAAAGTAAATACGTCATCGAGGGGAATGGGTCTTAAGCCTATGAACTAAAGAGTTGCCATAATGGAAACCCTACCTAGCTGACTGGAGATCCCAAGATCTAAGTTCAAAGGGAAAACCGAATTATGTAAATGCGACTCAGACAGAGCACTGTGAGGGGTTAAAACCCTCATATTCATTCCTATGATGAGAAGACAGTGGCACCTACAAAAGATTAGGTTAAGCTATGGTTTTAATGGCTCTTATATCTTGAAAATCCAAGTGGGGGTGCAGTAGGAACCTCTTAATAAGAAGTCACTTATGTGAGTAAGAAGTGGGGCCGCTTCTATGAGAATTGTAAGGCTGAATTCTCAGAGAGTACTCATGAAAACCAGGAGTTGTTCAGGGCCAAAATGAACACAACAATGAGAACCTCAAAACAATGTTTGAGCGATACTGTGTGAAGTTCTATTGTCTCGGTTTACACTAAGGGTTGAACAGTTCAAGACATCATGTTCACTGGTTAACCAGTAAATCCGATAGTTCTCACTAGGGAAGGTTCAAGGCCATCGGCTACCTATCCCGATGCAGTGTCATTCTAAGGAACTCTTTCTAGTGCCAGTGTTTCTTTGAGTATTGTTTCCAGTCAATTTTCTATTCATGTGGGGGATTGTTGGAATTGGGTTTTAAACCTATTGTGGAGAAGCAACTTTGACTAAATTTTCAAATTGGTTCCAAATCATATTTTGGTTAGGAACAAATTAATTAATGTTCATCTATCGGAATAGATGATCATGATATATTCACATGTTTAAAACAAATGGGAGGTGAATGAGAAAATTGAAGTTAAAGTTAGTGGTTCACCTTGAAGGGAAAAGAGTATCTCACATTGAAGAGATAAAATCAATGTTATCTACTTATAAGGCTTAGCCTTGAGCTAAAGATTGGGCCCACCCATGTTTTGTAAGAAGGGAGGACCTAGGTTGACCCAAGGTCCACCACACACGCGCGCGCCGCCCGCCCAGCCTCGCCCCGTCTCGGTCCGGTCCGTGGCCGTGGCTTGGGCCCATCAGGTTTTATTCTATTTGGGACAAAAACATTTTAAATAAATTTTAGTTATTTATTTATTTTCTTTTCCGAAAAGTTGTGACCTTTCCAGCTTGCAGTTTTTTCTGTAAAGAGTTGCACCCCTCAGTGAATACTCACTGTATAAAAACGAGTCAGTTATAGAAATTCATTAAGAACTGAATCCCGAAATAATTTTTCTGTAATATTCTGTTTTCGAATTTGGTTCGCCGGGTCTGCAATTTGGAGTGCTCCTATTTCAGACGTATTGCCGTTATATCCTGGAAGACTGTCGTTAAGAACCGTCAGCACCGTTGCAGGATGAATAAGTCTTAAAGACAGTGAATCAAATTTACGTCTCGGCATTTTTCCTTTGTTGTTCTGCAATCTTGTTGTGAGTTGTTACACATACTTTTATTTCCTTCGTTACGTTACTGCTGTTTTTAGAACCTTAACATATGCATGTTAGTATATTTTCGAAATTGTTTTCTGCACAAATATACACAAAGTATATATTTTACCAACAGGGTTTGCGTCTGTTTCTCTGTGTGTGCAGTTTGCAGAGGAAAACCGACACAAAAACCACCACATGGGGTATGCTGTGAAGGTGTTTGCATTTGTTTTGTACGTGTGATGTGTGCAAGGGGGTATGTGTGTGTTACAGCCACATATGACTGCTTGTGTCTGTGTGTGGGTGTGGGTGTGCGTGTGAACTCTCTGTGTGTGCGCGCGCTCATGTGTGTGTGTATATAGTGTGTGAATGCATTGTGTGATCAACAAGGATGCTTGGGGGTGCATATTTAGGAGGATGGTTGGGAGGGAGGGAGGGGGCACCACTATGTGTGGGTGGGTTTGTGTTTCAGTGTGTGTGTGTGGGGGTGGGGGGGGGGGGGGTGGAGGGGAAGAGAGACCACCAAATATTGGTTACCCAAAATGCTCCTCAAGGTAGACTTCCATCTACGTCTTTTTAAACAGGAAACGATTTTGGGTCCAATTGGAATCAATCGTTAATGCTGAGGTGTTAATTGTTTAAATTGAAATCTCAAGGTCTTAGGCGAAACCCGGATGTAAATCTCAGGAGGTTTAGTGCAATTTATCCTTTACACTAACTTTACTAGTTTGCTTGCAGAGATGACATGATTGAAGGAGAGAGTGCAGTATTTGTTCCAATCATATATAATAAACGTTTTGCCAACGACTACAGTTGGAAACTATTAGATAACACAACGGCTCTGACAGAAGCAACTGGCCTTACCACTTTTACTTGCAAGGCTAGATTAAAAATATCTATGACATGCAACAATGGACCAGAAGCATTTAGATCTAATCTTATAAATGAAAACAACGCTTAACTCTCCTATTAAATTAATTGTCTGTAATATATTGTAAGTTAATTTTTTTTTATTGTTTGTAGATTCTACTATAACCTCCTTTTGGGTAGTCGAGATAACTTGTTTAAGATAATGTATTTTCCCTCTTAACCAAGAAAAATAAAAAGCTACTCCAAGCGTTAAAAAATAAGTCCAACTAAATAAAATTACAAATGTCACTTAAATATCTTCAGCAACCATTAGAAGGACAATGGATATGAGTCGTGCAAATTATCAATAGGCCCTCCTCCGATTCACTGATACGGATAATTACATCTTAGATAATGACATATTACCACTCCAAAGATCAAAAGATTAAGATCATTAGACCACCAACATTAACAATTGAACTTCTATTTAGATTTTTTTTCAACTTTAATCATGGCCGGTGGTAAAATAACAATTTTAAAGCCAAAAAACAACAAAGGAGGGCACGTAGTTGCAGAGGCTATAGGTCTCTTTTCAAATCGACGACGACGACGCTGACGTTATCCGTACTATGCCTGGCCAGGGCCAATTTGGTCAACAGGATCGACGCATCCGAGCACGCCTTGTCGGAGCTTTCGTCCGTGGCCGTCACGCCCGTGACGTCACTCCCTGGCGACCGCGGCGGCGACGGCGGCCTCTGCGCACGCAGGCACATGCGCGCCACGTTGCACGCTGTGTCGTTCGACACCACGTCCCACAGCCCGTCGCTGGCCAGAATCAGGCACTCGTCCTCCGCCGCCCGCTCCGTCACGGTTACTTCCGGTACAGGTATCACGTACGGCTTCAGGTAATTATCCCCTGAAAGATTCAGAAAATTACAAATCAGTACAAGATCGCGCGATATGTGCTCTTTTGAGTTCAGATATCGAGATTCACCTAACGGTAAACTAGACCTTACCTATTGCTCTAGACATGGCTAAAACTCCGAGAACCCTGGCGCCGTCCCAGTAAATGACTCGGCCACCGGCCTCTTCAATCCGGAGGAGTTCGTCCGGCCGATCAGGCTGTAATTGAATCAAAAACAAAAAGCTGAGTCATGTTCCAGCGAAAGAATAACAAAATGCTTGTTTAAAACTTAGATCTCGATCTACAAAGTGGACGAGTAAGTTGCCAAACTCGCCTTATGATCGGTGGAGAGAGGAATTGCGACGCCCTTGCGGCAAAGAACGGCGCGAGAGTCGCCGCAGTTGGACACGACGATCTTGTCCGGAGTTACGATGGCGACGACCGCCGTGGATCCGACTGCGTCGCACTGAGGTGTTCGTAGCTCGCACCTGCAGTTGGAGCTTGGATGGCCGGCGCTGTTGCTCCACTCTGTCACCTCTTTATCCATGCGAGAGAAGCTCTTTGTCATCGCGTCCTTCCAAGAATCCTCTGCTTGACCGGATTCCATCTCGGACTTCACAATTTCGTGCATTCGGTCTTTGCACTTCATTGCAACCTACAAAAAACCACCCCAAACAAAGTTAAGCACAAATCCAACGTTCAAAAAGGTGTGATAGCTTTCTTGGTGTCTTGTAATCTAAACATAAGACACCAGTGCATAAGAATTACATGTGAGCAGCCATGACCGTCGTAAACGCCAAAGAAGTGGACACTGCCGGAAGTTTCAGTATTTTCTGGACGGGAAAACGACGGATGAACGGCCACCGCATCTTCCATGTCTCTCCTCCTTCCACAAACCGAAGTCGTGCCAAATTTAGGGCACTCGTCAACCAACTCAGTACTCTCCGTTCTCACGCTCACGCACTTAGAGGATGGTGCACACTCGATCAAAGGCTTTGCCTCTGATCCACCGCTCTCCACCAGCTGAATTTTATCAGCTCCGCCTTCAGTTTCTCTCGGTGGCAAAACCGCATCAACTTTATGCCGTTTTCGGCCGGTCTCCGGTAGTAAAACAGCCATCTCCGCCGCGGCAGCAACAAATTTGAGCTGATGAATCTCCATCCTCCGCCGCCTGGCCGATCGTGAGCTCGACTCCACCGTCGCTGACGTCTCGGTCTCACCAACAACTCCGCAACACATCCCGGCCATCTTACCGATCCCAACAACCAACTCAGAAGTAAAGAGAGTACCCAAAGCCCACAACTCAGCGGTGATCGAGGAAAACTGGTTTCGCTTTAATTTGCAGAGGGGAACAGAATTCAGCAGAGGACGAGACAAGAGATACGCAAGATCTCTAAGAAAGAAAACGAGGACCCATTAAAATGAAGTCTACGAGAGGAGGATGAGGGGGGAGACCACATTATACCTATTGGGGCGGGTAAAGTAACGGGCAGCTGCCCGTCACCGTTACGGGCAGCATCCGACATGTCCAGTTGGTGTGACGTACGACTCTGAATACAAGGAATCGCGATCTGGGCCGTCCGTTTATTATCATCTTTTGGTGGTCGCGTTGTTCGGCCAACACGTGTAATGGGTTCTGCTGTTGGGGTGTACGAGGACGAATGAGAGGGCGGCACGAATGAAGCGAAGAGGGTCTCTTTTTCTGACACGCATGTGGTCCTGGTCCTCAGACGACCCCATCTCTCTTCCTCGCTTTTCTAGTTTCACCCCTCTTCCTAACTTTGAAGGGTGCCATTCTCAGATATCAACACGCGGCAGCATCAAGGAATATGAGATTTTTTGTTGGTTTTGCTCACAACGCTCGTTGTGTCGCTTGTGAACCACGCTTCTCGTTACTCCACAATTCTGAACTTGTTTTGCTGGGGCCCCAACTGATTTAAAAAAGACAAGTCGGAGTCCACCCACCCAGGGCATGTTGTATGACTGTGTTTGGTACGTGGGATGAGAGTTATAGGAAGAATAAAAATAATTTTATCAAGCGTTTGTATCAGCGGAAAGATATTAATTTTATCCAAGGCAGTTAGAGAGAAAGGTGAGCACCGCAACAAGCAAGGCAACGCCCACCGCCTCTCTTCTTCTTCGAGGTGAGGGTGGAGGTGATCGGTGGTGCCACTCCCTCGTAGCATCTGCCTCATATCAAATGCACAACCAGATTCGGCTAGGGATCGGCGGAATTAAACTTGCAGCAGAAGCTCGTGTCTCGGTTCACCGCGTCCTCTGCGCTTATCAGCCGAATCAGTGGTGGACTTGTTGATGTGGTGGTGGTTAAGGTGCGATCTATAAATGGGGTGGTTAAGGTGCAATCTTTCAGTTATGGTGATGCGACCTGTTAATTATGTGCAGTGTGTGGTGGTGTTGTGGCGTGGGTTATGATGGTGGTGTTGTGGCGGTGATTTTGGGGAATAGTAAATTTTTCTAGCTTGTAATTGAATGTCCATTCCAAATATGTCATATGTTTAGATCCTTGTCCTCTTCTGTCTGACTGAAAAATAAATCCTCCTTTATCCTGTCATTTTGGCCTATTCTATTTGGCGCACCAAACACAGCCTAGATTGCTATTAGTATACGATGCGGTTTTTTGTGTTGTGAAGGTTGATTCGACCATTATCATGGCCAAAGTTAAGGCCTTAGTCTCTTATATATGAGTAAACCCACGCTCAGTGACGATTGCTCAAACTTTTACAGGGTTGCACTGTTTTCGAAAGCGACCTACCATGACCTTCATGCATTTTCACCTCCTTTCCATCTGCTCACGTATCTGAGACGTGTGGATATTGTTTGCCACTTGCAATCTATGCTACATGTGTTGGGTCGGGGTCTTGTATGGGGTTGGATTGGTTTTGTTGAACACTATGGATTTATGTTGCCAATAGATTATATGCCTTTGCAAATGTTGTTATCTAAGCATAATTGTCTTCATATATTTTTCAAATTTCGTGCCCCTATTTTTCTTATACAGATTACAAGTAGGACTGTGATGTTTCTCTATATTAGCTCACTATTCTTCAATCGATCTGATCAATAGCTACCACATTTTTCACTCTTTGCATATTGCTTAGGAAGAAGAGTGTGTCCTAAGCCTGACGCCAGTTTTTGCATCTTATATATGCCGGTCGATCTTGCCTTTTGATGCATGGCTTGATGCTGTAAAGGTTAATTCCTTTTGCCACCCTCACATATTGACTATGCTTTAGTTCTGCCAATGACTTTTTGGACGTGATAGCTATATTAGTGATGCCAAGGAATGTGGGTTCACAGTCGACGTGGAGATGTCACAAGGAATGCAGTCCGAGTCAGATGCCAAGTGTGTTGATATGGGATACAGCAAGGGTGGAGCAAGAGCAGAAACCAAGGGCTTCCCAGGCAGAGCCAGAGGGTGGCAGTGCTGCGAAGGCGACGGAGCACGATGAATATACGACGACAGTCACAGTCCGATGCTTGGGTCCAGCGTCAGAAGTCCAAATGTGTTTCTCTCTCTAGAATTCCAGAGAGAATGAGTTTTTAGAGAGAGAAAGTGAAAATGTCAAATGAGAGAGAAGTGTTGAAAATGAAATCCAAAGTCCACTATTTATAGAGGTTGAGATGATGATGTCATCACGCGACACGTGGTGCTCCCCGGGACTGACACGTCACCGAGGGGTCCACAGGTGCCGGTGTTCCACGGACTGTCGAATCCCATATCCACCTGGCCTCCTCCTTACAGCGTCGCTCTGTCTGTTTGACAAGACTGGCACTCGCAACGTTGGTGTTGCCAAGGAACACCCCTTGATCTAGCCACCAATCCAAGCCCTTGTAGAGTCCCACAGGCCTGTCAGCGGTGGGAAAGACTCGACGCCCAACTGCTAGGCGGACTAGGCGCGATGCCCTCCGGAGACATGTTCTCGTCTCGGAGTGACCCGGGGGTCATAGTCCTTAGGGGTGCTGATGAAGCCCCCGGTGCCGGAGCACATAGGCCAGTCACGCAAACACCCTAGCAGAGATAGTGTCCCGAAAGAGTCGTCTATCCCGCGGATGAGTCCTCGTGCCGGAGCACTCGGAGCGCATCAAGGTAGCATCCCAGATGAGCCGTCTACCTGGCAGAAGGGGAGCTGAAAAGCTCCCTGGTGAAGATAGTGCCCCGGAAGAGTCGCATATCCTCGCGGGTGAGTCCTTGTGTCGGAGCACTCGGAGCGCGTCAAGGTAGCATCCCGGAGGAGCCGTCTACCTTGCGAAAGAGGAGTTGAAAAGCTTCCTAGAGGAGATAATGTCCTAGAGGAGTCGCCTATCCCCGCGGGTGAGTCCTTGTGCCGGAGCACTCGGAGCGCGTCAAGGTAGCATCCCTGAGGAGCCGTCTACCTGGCGGAAGGGAAGTCGAAAAGCTCCTTGGAGGAGATAGTGTCCCGGAGGAGTCGCCTATCCCCGCAGGTGAGTCCTTGTGCCGGAACACTCTAAGTGCGTCAAGATAGCATCGCGGAGGAGCCGTCTACCTGACTGGCCGGGGTAGCATCCCAGAGGAGCAGTCTACCTGGCGGAAGTGGAGTTGAAAAGCTCCCTGACGGAGATAATGTCCCGGAGGAGTCGCATATTTCCACGGGTGAGTCCTTGTGCCGGAGCACTCAGAGCGCGTCAAGGTAGTATCCCGGAAGAGCTGTCTACCCGACTGGCTGAGGTAGCATCTCAGAAGAGCCGTCTACCTGGCGGAATGGGGATTTGAAAAGCTCCCTGATGGAGATAGTGTCCTGGAGGAGTCACGTATCCCCGCTGGATGCTGCACACTCCGGGGAGTGGGTCGAAGCATGTTCCATGACCAAGGCAAGGTGCGCATGGTGTGGTGAAAGGATGGACCAATGCAATGAGCATGGTAGTGTGATGAAGAGCCAGGGGGTGCGGCTGTATCGGCGGTACGGCGCATGGGTGCGACGTAATGAGTGAGGTGACGGCGCACGGGCGCGAGCGACGACGTCACAAAGACGGCGCGTGGGCGCAGGCGCCGGTGACGGGGGTCGCAGAGATGGCGAGCAACCGCGGGTGACGAGCGTCGTGGAGTCGATGAGTGTGCGACGATGGGCGTCATAGAGACGACGCGCGGGCGGTGGCCAGTATTGTATGGACGGCGCACGGCCGCGAGCGACGGTCGTCGCGGCGACGGAGCGCGGCGGTGAACGACAGTCGCTGTGACGACGGAGCGCGGTGGCGAACGACGGTGAGACTACGGCGCACGACCGCGATCGACGGTCGTGAAGGTAGGTGGCCGACTCCCCCAAGGGGGAAGGCACGCCAAGGTTGCTTCACGAGCAATTCACCTGACTTGAGCATGCGTCGCTTTGACCGACTTGTGAGCGTTGAACAGTTGACCGTTGAATGTGCCGACGTGTCATGAGAATTGAGACCCCCAGTGGGCCTATAGGGTGCAACCAAAGTAGGTTGCGAACAACTAGTAGTATGGATTCCTATTAAATAGGGATGTCGTTTGACTATGCATTTCCTGGCACCTGCGATGACCGTATTTTGGACCTTATTAGTGATTCTTGGGGTGATAATAGCTCACTTTCTCACACACACACAGACATATATATGTTTATACTTTTTAACCCAAATTTTTTTTTTTGGGATAACAATAAACTTTTCCAACAATATTGTGATGTAGTCCACATAACCATCAACCTCCTTATATTCAAAGCGACTCTTTTCATATAAAAATTTGGCAAATTAGTAAGCTTGTAGCAACATTTAAGTTCAAGCGTTCATAGACCTAACAAACTAGTGGCATTTATTCTTTCATTTTGTTTTATTTCATAATATATTGTTACAAATAAAATTGAATAAGCACCGTTTATCCATTTTTCTTTTAATTTCTTTGAGAATTTTAGTGTTTACGTAAGTCAAATTCATTCCATGAAGAGATATCTAGTGTCTTGTTCATTATGTAACAACGTCCAATGAACGGTTGTTGAAGATATACTGTACTATAAAAGTACGTGATTGTTATAACATAAAAGCTTAACTTAAAATGCAATTTATATGTTGAATCAATGAGTACTTTGCAAAATTTCAAGGTATTTTCGGTTGAAAGATGTTAAGTAACTATTTGTTTTAAAAGCTTAATGATTCTTTGTGCAACAAGAGTTGAAATAATTAATGGCATGTTACCAAGCCTTTAGAGTATTTGTCAAATGTTATCCTGTTTAGTTGAATTCACCAAGCAAGATAAAAAATTATCATTTGCAAAAAGAATCTCCGAACGTGTATAAAAAATAAAAAAAAAGAAAGAAAGAAAGAGTGAGATCCACGCGCGCAAAGATTGCATGTGGGCGGTGAAGTGGGTTCGGTTCAGCTTTTGTTTATGCAATGAAAGCGTCTACGTAACAGAGGCAGAGTTCGACACGTGTGGGGCCACATGTCAACGTTGTTTTGACGATTGCGGATAGCTGAAGCCTGGGCAGCCCCATCGGTCGACACGTGGCGGACGCTGACGTGGTGCTGAGGGTGCGATCGATCCTCGTTGATCGCGCTCGTAACACGTTTCGAGCATCTAGGCTTTAGGGATTTAAATATGGCCGTCCATTTATTAAATTCTTACCCATTTTGGAAATCCCCAAACTTACATTGAGCACTTAAAAGGAAAAGTTCTTTGCATTTAGCTCCTTCGGTCATCAACGTGTCCGGATTCTGATTAATGTGCTTTCCTCTTGGGTGAAGTAATTAATGAAAAAAAGTGGGTCCTCCCAAGGATTGCCCCAATGCAATCTTTAGCTCTAAATGTCTCTTTTCTAATATAAAAAAATTAATAAATTTTGCAGAGTTGGTTTAGTAACAAAAAGAAGTCATGGATGAATTTTGTATGTGTATAAAAAGAATAAATGTCACGAGTTGTCACATTTTAACGTTCTTATACAAGAGGTACGTGCTGATGAGAGATTAGTTGTGCTGTAAGTTTGGATGACTTTATCACAAGGATAAAAGAAAATTACATATATGTGCTCATCTTTTGTCCTGAGTCATTGAAATAATGTTAGTTTAACTAACTTTTGGCCAGAAAACTTAAAATTATTATTTGATTCTCTCCCCGCCCTCCTCCTCCTCCTCTCTCTCTCTCTCTCTCTTTTTGGGGTTTTATTTTCCTATTGTTATCGACTAGTATTGATTTTTTGGTGTCAAATAATTGAGCCACGAAAAATCCTTGTCACCGTAGTAAGAAACATTAGGAGATGAGGAAAGAGAAGGGTTACATAAATCCTTGCTGTGTTCGGAAGAAAAAATAGGTTAATTTCGAAAGTAACCAACCAGAAGAAAAGTTGTGTCCACCATGCGAGTCTAACTTTCCCAGAGTTTGGTGATTAGTATTTGTGCATAAGGTAATCTTATTCTATTAATCACCTTTTTCATAACTTATAAAATATATGTATAATATACACTCTGGACAAGCGTTAACGAGGTTGCACGTAAAAAGTATTTTGTTTAATAGTATGACAATTATGACAAAAGTGAAAAAGTCACAGGGGCCAGACCATGAATACCGAAAGTGGTGAGGGAGATACCACAAATTACCGGGGAGTGAGCAGGAGGAAATGCGCACGAAAAAGAAAATATCTTACACGTGTAGAGTCAGTTATCACTTTATCATTTTATGCGGAAAAAGTGGAACGAGGCAGGAGTGGGACTCTCAGTGTGGGACCCGCCGGCGGTACCAGCTGGAGTAGATGTGAAGCTCCAAAGCCATTGAGAAGGTGGCACGTTGCGAGGTCTGTGCTGGCAAGCAAACGACCCGCGCCCCACCCCCGCCCCTTTGACGTGACTTGACAACATGCAATGCCACGTGACTCGTAGAAAAGGCAAACTCTTTGCTTATAAACACTTACCAGCCTCACCTAATCTCCAACCATACTTATTCAGTAATCGTCTGCTCTAAACGTGCTGATAATCGAAATATTATAAGTTTAAAAAATTAGAATTGTGATATTATAATATATATATATAATTATATGCTTTAAAAATTTAAGTTATTAGATGATTTGTTCAATTATAATATCATGATTAACGCTTTTTGCATAGCATGCTGGAGTTCTCAAAATATTATTTTACCGCGCAACGAAAGTGTTTTGAATCCAAGTTCTAATTAAGTTTCTAGGTACGATGAGAATTTCATACACGCATCTCGTAATCGACTATTAAGAGTTTATAATTTATGAGATCTCACATCTTTATATAAGTATAAGAGCCGCTTACTGCTAAGAATAATACCCAAGTAAGAGTGAGACAAAAGGTTGGAATCTTTGTACGCTTAATCGCTTTACTGATTTTTTTTTGAAATATATTGTATCTAACTAAGAGCGAAACAAGAACAAAACGAAAGACAAGAGTTTAATATCTGTAACATCCCACCTCTTCGTATTTACAACTCACCGCTTAGGATTATATCTACACAGGAGTGAAACAAAAGAAATTTTCATCCATGACATATATATAGTTCATGCCTACCTTGTGTCATAAACAATTTTATACTCTTTATTTTCTCCCAAATTGTGCATATAGGAAGATAGAATGATAAGCCCACCGTGTAAATTTTTAAGTCAAATCGTAAAATTTAGATTTTTTTTATAGACGTTTTGGCATTTATTTATTTCCTTTGTAATTTATATAATGGTGAGACGCCGATACATGTGTTTACAATTGTCATTTTTGAATTATGTAAGTACTAAGTATATCAATAAAACCCACAAAAGATAATCCAAAAAGAGTTTGATTTTTCAAGCTGAGCATAAATTAATAACCCCAAACTCAATGATCAAACTTGAAAACCAAAATTTGAACATTCCAAACCAAGAAATGAATAGAGTCCAAAATCAAATCAGGGAACTAACTTTATTTTTTCAATAAGAACGAGTCTAGTACGAAACAGTCATGTAATGATTACACCTTAAAAAGATACAGGGAATTTCTCAATGACTTTCTCCAAGCTTACAAATAGTCTAATCGTGTCTCACGTTGGCACCTTGAAATTATTGCTTGATATTTTCCGTTTGTGTGATTGAGTAAGGTGATCTGTATGGGGGCCTTCTGGGTTTTGTTTGTCTTTCTGTTTTCTTTCTGAGATTTATGAATTTTCGACGGACACAAGTAAAACGACCTTAAAAAAGAGACGTCCGAGAATTTCGATTTGGCTTCATGAACGTGTTTCTTTGCACCTGTATTTATCGTAATACCGTAAAAATATATAAAAGTACAATAATGTTTGTTTAAATTTGTTTTTAAGGAAGCGCAAACAATCAAGAGGATAGAAGTTACTCTTCTTTGTGGGTCCATCAAATATAGCTTGGTCTAGGGCTAATAATTGGGAGTAGCCCAGCCCTCCATTCCAAGATATGACGTGACCCCAAGAGATTCCTATGCTTATTGGCTACACCATAGGAAATGAATTGGAAACTTGGTATATATTACATGATCTGTGACGGACGAGTATATGACCCACCTAGATTTTGTTCACTTTTGCTTATTGGCGCGACGCTTCTCACCAGATTTCGGCCGAGACGACGACCTCAAGGTAAGTCTTTGATCGGTCAATCTAGGTAGATTTGCTCGACCTTCTTCTTTTCCACATTTTGCTAGCAGTGATCGGAATTTCACCGGCGCTGGTCAAAATTCTCACCGGCATCTTGAGTGTAATTTCTAGAAAATCCTTCAGATTTATGCTTTCAGTTCTTATCTTTTTCCAACTGTGCAGCGGTGGATGTTGGTTTGGTAGAAGTACCAAAGGGCCGGGCTTAGGAGGGCCCAGCACAACACGGGGCCTCAGGGCCTGGTCCTGGTCCCTTGGCCCAAAATTTATGGTTGGGCTTGGGCCAGCACATGCCCTTATTGAAAAAATACTTTTTAATTTTTTTAATTTTAATTTTCAGTAAAATTAAATTTAAGATAAATTTATTCATATGCCCTTATTTAATCCGGGCTTGGAACTTGCTACTTGAAAACAAGCAAGTGAAGTTAATATATATATATATATATATATATATATATATATATATATATATATATATATATAGGGGCCCATATATGACACAGTAGCCAACCGCTTGTCTTACAAGCGGTTGGGTGGAGAAAATTTTTTTCTCCACCGGTGGGTGTGGATCGGGCCCCTATATATATATATATATATATATAAATATATATAGGGGCCCATATATGACACAGTAGCCAACCGCTTGTCTTACAAGCGGTTGGGTGGAGAAAATTTTTTTCTCCACCGGTGGGTGTGGATCGGGCCCCTATATATATATATATATATATATATATATATATATATATATATATATAAGATTAATTTTTCAAAAAAAAGTGAGAAAAAATATCTATATTACTTGAAAATAGCCAGATTCTCATGTGAATTGTTTACTTTAAGTAAATTTAATTTTTTTGAAAATAATTCATGGCGAAAATGTAAACTATATTTTGAGAAATAATTTATTCTAAAAATTTGAGAAAAACAAATTACCTAATCATCTGGAAGATCTTTAACGCTCGAACTGTTACTTTTCCTATCACTAACTGGTTTTTCTTACTCCTGGTATTTTGCATCAAGATAATATTTCCAACATATACATAACTTGAGTGACTCAGGGTTAAAACGACTCAATCTGTAATCCAACACTCTCCCGCTCGCTGAAAAATACGACTTTGAAGCAATGGTGGAAGGTTGCACCGATAGTACAGTCCGGGTAATTTGAGATAAAGTTTTATAAAATTTTGCATTTTGTTTCCAAAAAATTAACATATCAAAATTCATCTGCTCATACATTGGTAATGATGACTAACGATTAGAATTTGCATATAAACCAATTTCATTAAAAGAGGAAAAAGAAGACGAACCTATAGAACTAGAAGTACCTTCTACTCTTGTTTGTTTTGCTACTAGATGTTCAAGACCCCTTAAAAAATGACCCATAATATATATATTTGACTGCTCGACGATATAGCACTCCCGCGCACGTCAGCGGAATTCGATATAAGTTATGACAATTTTCAAATGACTTACCTCACTTTCTTCGTAAGCTCGGTTGTCTTAGCTGCCGGGTAGCACATTTTTCAGATATTTTTACTATTGAGACATGCGCGCCATGCAACTTGAACCTATGATCCAAATAAGTGGCGACAGCAAAAACAAGAGACAGTTCCTCCCGATATTTATTAAATTTAATGTTCATCTATTCTATTATACCCTGAAAAAAGTCATATATATCTCAATTTCTTTAAAATGTTAGCAATTTTTAGAATTTTTACTACAGCGATAGGGGATGTGAGATAGTACATACCAGATAATAGATTGATAGACGTATAAAATACCTCCAAAAAGTCAACTAGGTGTGCAGCCATCTGCCGTTCGTTGGGAATTGGCATGCCTAATGGAAACATGGTGAGTAGACAGTGAATATACACTTGTTTGTATAACATAACATGTAAAAGTATTTTATATGTGGAATTCCACCGATGGACAACATTTGTAAGTAGTCTTCTACAAGGAAAACTATATTGAACACATTAAGGCTTTAAATTGCTATATTATCGGACCCGAACAATTAATATACGTCGCCATATCCCTCATTTTGTGAAGAACATCTCCTGCAGCAGTTAAACCATCTTAAACCATTAAATTAATTATATAACAAATACATGGAACATGGAAAGAGTGACATCAAGTATAGGTCTAATATCTGATATGTGGGCCAATAGCGCACACGATATTAAATTAATTTTTTGAGGAGGATGTTCTCTGATAGCTTGCTATTGGGTTTCTCGCGCGTCGCCTTGGTGTTGCACTACTGCTTTGGCATGACACACCCCACTTTTTTTTAAAAAAGTATAGGTTTAAGGTTCCGTCAATAAGACTTGAACAACAACTATATTATTAGAAGCCTTATAAAAAATGATACTCATAATCTTCTCTTTTAATATAAACATGTTACATACTCGGACTGTAATGTCAGCAACATGAAATGCATCATGTGGATAGGGAAATAGTTTAAAAATGATAATTCTCTTGTTCATAACCCAATCAGAATCAATGTAATGGGCCATCTCACAAGCATAATTGACCAGAGTAAAAAGAGATTTCCAAATATCAGGCGTAAAACTAACTCTACAATCAAATTTATCAAAATAATTAATCAAGCATCCTTTAGCAACATTATACTGTCTAAATGCATCAGATCTAATTGTGTTTCCATGAACCTTTTTATACAAATGATGCATCTTAAGTATTCATATTTTCAGAGTACTTATCATTATCAGCAAAATTAAAAGCTTGTTTATCGTGAACAATAATTTCAGCAAAATTGTCTCTTTGGTCTCGCTGATTATAAATAAATAATTTACGGTCAAAAGATAACTACGTAGTATCGACATGGCCTTGATTAGGTGCACATGTCGGGTAATGCCTATTAAGATGTCCATTACTACTACCAGATTAAAATATTTGAGTTTTTCGAACGCCATCGACTGTAATCTCGTCAAAATGATTCCAATACTGAGATTTATTTTTTTCCCCCTTTTGGACTTCTGACGGATAGAGAAGAATTTCTCGGTCCTATATCATGATGACCACTCATAGGGATAAATTCTGCCCTGGAGTAGTAGTATTGCCAACCGAGCTGCGTTCTTGACTAAAACGCAGGTAATCATGTGAGTTTGTATATTCAAAATCTGAATTTTTTGGTTAAACTGAATAGAATTTTGGGTATCTATACCTATTAGTGGTGAATTTTGAAATTGTGGTGTTTGTGGTGGTGGTGGATGTTTTTGGATATGAGATTTTGATAATCTTGAGGAAGATATATTTTATGTTAAAATTGTTTGACAAGAATGAAAAATAAAGTTGGTAAGAGTGAGAAAAGAACAAAAATACTAAATAATTAAATAATATTGGAGAAAGTTAGTATTTAATAACAAATAAAAATGGTAGACAAGCTTGTACAATTTAGATAAGAGAGATTAAGAAAATTGGTGTGAAAAATGTGAAGAAGAGGGGATGAATTTATAGATTTTTCAAAATTCACAAAAGACCAAAATACCCCTAAAAACTAGTTGTTTGAGAGGGTAAAAATGTAAAGGTGCATAAAAGAGTTGTTAGAATATGGTTGGATAAAATACCCTCCTAACTAGTTGTTATATAGCTTTTGGGGGGGGGGGGGGGGGGAGGGATAAAAGTAGAATTTTCAGAAAATAGAGCCGTTGGGGGAAATTTGGAATTTTAAAAAAAAATTGAAAATTTTGGGCTGGGCCAAACCTAGGCTTTCTGAAACGGTCCAGGAAAATAGGTGCCATGCCTTTTTAGGGCCGGGCCTGGATTAGGCTTTGGATCGGGCCGTACCTCGACTATTTTAGGGATGGGCCGTGCTTTTTTGGAGAAAATTGTGGCCTGGCCCTGGCTTAGGGCCATCACTATTCACATAACGGTTTTTGGGCTGAGTCGGGCTGGCCCATGAGCGGCCCGACCCGTTTGACACCTTTAGGTTTGGGGTTGGTTGGGGTGTCATTAGTAGTCACATGATGCCTTAGTGTAGATGGGCTTAGCCTTAGTTATGGTTTGCTATTGGGAATTCGTGGGGTCTTTGGACAGTGGAGTATGGCAGATAAGGTCTGGGGAAAGGGGGGTTGAGTTTTGTTGGGTAGAAAGGGGAGGATTTGGGGCCTTAAGAGGGGAAATTTGATTAGTGGGGTTTTCAAGTTAATCTATTTTGGGTTGGGGCTTGGGGGGGAAGGGGGGGGGGGGGGGTTTAAGGCTCCTTCTGGTTTTGAGCATCCTTTGTGTCTTCATTTGGTCTATTATGTGTGTTGAGTGGTTCCTCCGCCTTGTCTTGAGGCAATTTGGTTTGGATTTGGTAAGTGACAGTAAAAGGATGAAAAATTGCGGTCTTGAAGATCTCTGGTTGTGTATTGCGCCTTCTTAAACGGTTGTGCTCTCACCTTTGGTCGTGCAGTTTCCGATTGTCTACTATACTTTTACCATCTTGTGCTTTGTATATTCTTATTATTTCTGTTCCGTTCTCTTGGTTTCCTAAACCTGTAAACTTTGCATGTTACTTTAAGTTGAGTTAAGTTATAGGATATGCTCTGCTTTGACTTAATTGTAACGTGTATAAATTTATTATGTTTCTCGCTACTCTTTGACCTTTTGTGGCCATGTATACTGAGTCACAGGAATGTCGGAACCTAATATATATGAGCTCTAGAACAAAGCGAATTTGTAACTTTAAATTGTCAATGCGATTCTTCTAATCGACCCAAAAAAAAAAAAACACACTTCCTTTTCAAACCATAGATAGACATCCCGCTTCTTCAGCCATCCACCAAACCGTAGCCACAGCAAGCTGTTGCACTGCCGATCATCCACCGGCGCCACACACCTCTTAATCTCCTTTCCTCACCCAATTGACGACGAGCCGGCTTTGGACCTGCATGCTTTGAAGTTTGAAGCTTTGGCTTTATACGTACATTTTCAATTTAAATTCTTTATTAGCACATTTTGTTAGGTGGTGTATTATTTGTTTTAAACATTAATTTGACTTTGGTGGTCGAAATTGTTCTCTTTTTATAACTCTCGTGGGACTTAAACCAAACTTCTTTGTATACGGTCTTTATTTTACTAGTTTTGATCGTTAATTTAACTTGTCTTTTAATCTATGTACATGTAATATGATCCTTTGGAGTTTGGACCATCAATCATTTTCTTTTAAACACTTACAGGAGTAGCTATATATCAACAACATAGTCCCGTAAAGTGGGACTGGGTATTTATATAGTTCATCGGATTGGAGATGATATTCCCATCTCATGACCCGATGGCAAGGGGGGGTCAGAGTCAGAGCCACGGATTTGGGCTGTTGGGGCATGTGTATACAGATCTCATGAAACCCACATTTGACCGCCCCTTTCGCCATCCCTAAAACTTGGACTAAAACCAGCCTCTAGCATGGGCCGACAGCTCTAGGAAGAGCATCCAGTAAACTGTCCAAGCCAGTAACATAAAGAGGGACTCCATTGCCCTCGACAACAAGCAAGAGAACCATCACCACAACTTGGTATTAGACACATCACAATCACAGTCCCTGACTGAACCTTGGTTAAGCATAATTTAGAAGGGTCATAAGAGCGTTGTCAGTACAGTTTTAACTCATCATCAAGACCTTGCATAACTGAAGAGATCAATTAACAAACACAAGGAACATGCTAATTGCATGCAAAGCTCCGGTATTTTAAGGCAGAACTCATTGATCTGAGAAACCGTTGACCGTCATCCCTCCGTCAACAGCAATAACCTGCCCAGTGATGTAAGAAGCAGCAGGTAGACAAAGGAATGCCACCAGAGAGGAAACCTCCTTTGCTTCTCCAGGGCGCTTAAGAGGAGTTCTAGATACCACTCTTTCCAAGAACTCTTTGTCATCGAGTAACTGCAAAATATGGCCATCAGAGTGGGAGAAGGAATGTTAATCTAGTGATCTGAACATGTGTAAAGATAGTCCATGTCCAAGAGCTTGGAAAAATGCCACACTACTATATTCTCATCCAAATTTAAGTGAGTGGCCGAATGCTCTGAAAGTGGAACAAACTACAATATTTCTCTAAGAAAACTCCGTATAAAATTCCTATTGGTACAGCATCATGTGCTTCAATGAGGCACCAGCTGAACTCTGTTAAATTAGCTGAAATCTACCCGAACAAATACATCATAGTAAGTGTATGATTCATCCTTGGTGTTCGTTTGGCACAACTACGAGGGTCCCGATAAAAAACCAAAATTCTAATGACATGATAGCAGGTATGTATATACCAGTGCAATTATGAATAAGATGTCCTAATATTAGTCCCTATAGCTTTCCACGGATATAAAAGGTGAGAACTTTCTGAATATAGTATCTGGCAAGTAAATGTACCAATCCAAATACATAAGAGGCTAGGTAAGATTCAGAATAAAACATACCAAAAAAGAGAAAGAAATCGAATTTAAGGGTGGTTCTGTACATGAGGCTCCTGCTCTTACAGGATCTGAGAGGCAACTTTGTGAAGAGGTTGTATTCGAATATCGATCCTATGAGCTAGGTCACAGTAGAGCAAGCTTGGCACTCCGCCAAGGCTCACCATCACCAACGGATTCCAAAATGAAAACAAACACACAGAACAAGTTCACAGAAAGTGAGCAAGATAAGAGGATATTACATGTTCAACAAGCGAGGTCCTGATGTACCATGGTGCAACACAGTTGGTCCTGATGTTATCTTTTGCCCACTCACAAGCCAAATTTTTCGTCAGCTGATTTATTGCCCCTGCAATTGGAAAAGGGGAATCAAAAGCCTATAAGTCATTCTAACTGCTAGTATTGCTGCAACAAAAGACAATGCTTTGGGAGTAACTTACCTTTAGTGGCTCCATAAATAGATCCAGACCTTAAGTGAACCAGCCCTGCAACAGAGGAAACAAACACAAGGCTTCCAGTTCCCGACGCCTTTAAAAGAGGGTATGCAAGTTGAGATAGATGGTAAGCAGATTCCAAGTTGGTAACCATGAGCATCGAATATTCTTCAGCAGTATACTCGGTCGTTGGCTTCCTGATGTTTGTCCCAACATTGTTTACCTGTGCCCAGAACAACATGCAGGGTCAGCTTCATATATCTAGGGTAACAAGAAATGCAAGTGCTTCTCTTATATGACAGCATGTAAACATTACGAACTCGGTGTCAGGTATTGTCTAAAACAGAGCCAGGTGATTATCAAAGAAACTCTGAAAAATCAAATGCACTAAGAAGTTGTTAAATTGAAGGACCGCAGCTTGAGCATACCTGATATTCGTAACAACGTTATTTTCACCTTGGACACACCTTTTACTTAGACATGAAATAAAACACCTAATGATTAAAAAATTTCCATGACTACTAGTGTACATAGTGGAGGTGCAACTATTAAGCAGGAAGTTAGCATCATGTTTGAGACAGCGGTGCTCAAAGAAGTTTTTTCATTGAAAGTCGATATGCAGCCAAAATTACTATATGCTAGTTACGTAGCAAAAAAGCGACTATAAATATGGTTTACTCCCCTGATAGGCTAAAAAGACTATCAAAACAAAGCAAATAGGCATGGATGTAAATTCAAACTCTTGTTGTCGAGGAGATATGAGCTTTTAACCTGACTGATGATGATCCAAGGGATTGCTATTCTTATATGGTTTAAAACATACGTCATACACATGTGTGTCTGTACGCACAAGTATATATATAGGATCTGACTGGTAGCAATATTTTCCTCAACGTTCTCTAGTACACCAATATTATACTCAACGTTCTCTAGTACACCTCATCGTTCTACGGTAAACGTTCTATAACAATATTGAAGACATGGATCATTGCTTTATAAAACACGAAAAGTTTTCCTCATCTGGTTGATGTAATTGAAGGATTATACAACATGCCAACAGCATTATCTATCTACTTTTAAAAGTTCATTTGGCAGCCAGTCCCTTGCTGACTTAAGATGTACTTGTTGCTTCATTTTTAAGTAGAAGGAGCCAATTATGATCGAGCAGTGGCCTCCGACTTGGATTCCCTTCTAAGTAATTCCTAGACATGCAAACAAGTTACCACTAACCCACTACTTCAACAACATATTAGCCACTACTTTCACTCACACAGAACTTGTAACTTACACTAACATACACCACTAACACGCCAAATTAGTGACCCACTACCATATTAGTAACAACTACCCCGAAATAATAAACAAGAACAAGTTCACCTTTCAACACATCCACCCTGCTCAGCGTATGCATACACCTTACATAATAGCAGCTGAAATTCGGGGTTCATCCACTCCTCACTCAATAGAACCCAGCTCAAGCCTTGAAACTTAGCTGTTCTGAGGCAGCCATTTATGAGCGCCTGACAAAGTACGTACCAAATAAATGGCCATTATACATGGCTAAGGGTGTCTTTTAGGTATTGGATTATACCATGACTTCAACAACTTAATGCATGAACTTTTTCCCCTACAATCATCGACCCTACTATTTCACTTCCATGGTTTTGTTATTTTTGGGGATTAGTTGCTCGATACCCGAGAGCACAACTTACCTGTCATCTACAATTTATACTTCACAGCAAGTGGGAGTTCTAACAGTAGAGTGACAGACTTCTAGTAGTTAAAAACGTCTGAATGAAAATTATAAGATGAAACAATGCTGACAAGGCACTGAATGCTACATATATAGTTCTATAAATTGCTGAACTAGTAAATAGAAAATTTTACAGAATTTCTTTAAGTTTTTGCCAACATAGTCTCTGCTCTTGGAATACCAGCACAAAAGCCAAGAAACGATATTCTGTTCAAGTCTTTTCCAAAATAGTCATGGCTCTTGGGATACCACCGTAGAAAAATATGAAACAATAATTTTTTAAGTCGTTTCCACCACGGTCTTGGCTCTTAGGAATTGGAAAACTACTATAAGAGCTAAGCAACAGAATTCATCATTACTGAAAACTTAATAAGGTGCCTAGATTCATATATGAAAACAATAAAACAAATGCCAAAATGGTACTTGCATTACTTACCTTAAACAGAAAAATCCGTTAAACAACTTCAATCTACCCTCCCAAACTAAGGGAATATCAGTGTTTCAGTGTCCAGCATTAGCTGAAAATACTACTAATACGAAATGACTAGATAATAACATGAAGAAGTTGTTGTTCTTGAGCAGTTTCTAGCTACGCCAACCAAGCAGCATAATAGCAACACTTGTCCAAGTAAAGACCTTTCATTATTAGGATCCTCCTAGAATCATAAGCTGTTCAATTGTTAGTACCACATGGGCTATGGCTTAAATGGTTTCTAGTGCATCCGAGCACTGGTATTAAACCGCTCTGATCCACCAAACATGTAAAGATTTTTGACACCAATCCCTTAAAGTTTAGACCTTTTGTGTTTGATCAGCTTTCAAGTTCTCAATTTTATTTTCTGGACTGTTTCCTTAAAAATAAAATAAGTTAAATTTTTGTTTGAACAATTTTTTACAAATGAACTTGTCTAGACACATACTGTTTTTCGAAATTTGAAAATGCCTAGCAGTATCAGAAGATTGGAAATTGACATTTTTCGTTTCGCAACACTTTTGCCAGGTCAGTGGTCATCTCAAAGTTTGGAGATGAATATGTGACAATAGCAGGCAATGATTGTGATTCGATGCATTAGCTTGTACTCGCTTTTTTGCGTCGGGAAAAAAATCACCCATTTTGTGTACGATGAAACATGATCAAAATTTAGCGTGAAACCAATTTTGATGTATTGATTGCTAAAATGTTAACCAAGGTTTATCCTGCTAAAAAGTCAATGGGTTCTCCATTACACGCAGCACTCCCATTGCAAGGTGTTTGGCAACCAGAGCAAATTCTTGTAAAAAATCAGTGGGTTCTTCATTACACGTCGCACTCCCATTGCAAAGTGTTTGAAAATCAGAGGTACTTTGTAACTACTTAAACAATCATGTTTTCAGTATCAATGTAATAGCAACGCTAGCTGATGAACGACGACTTTATTCTGATCTGTCTTTTGGATTGCAATTTATCCAAATTTAGCCATGGTGGACCGAAGAATGCATTTTATATTGAACAAACCGACGCTCAAATTTATGCAATTAGCAGTTAGATATACCAGGGTAACATGTCATTTAACTGCCACCAAAAGAATTACAAAGCACACCCTCAGTTTCTGTTGTTTCCCCTTTTGATTTTTCAAACTTCTAGGTAGAATAGAACATAGAAGTATTTAATTGAACTCAGATTGTGATTACATATCACAAGCCCTGCTTGACCAGTCAAACTAGGGGGAAAAAAAAACAATGGCTGAATTCAACTACATGTTCAAATTCCACTATAGGAATAAGGTGTAGTAGAAAATTTAGAACCTTCGATACCTCACATTCTATAAACACCAAAAAACCTGAAGGGATTAAAAAGATGCACACACAGAAAACACACATACACACAACGAAAGTGTGGGTTAGACTGGGGTTTCTTGGGGTACTTACAAGGATGTTGAGTTTGCCACTGAAAGCAGATGAGACCTTTTGGACAAGCTGTTCTCTTTGGGCTCGAGACGACGCGTCACAGACCGAGCCGGTGACTGTGAAACCCTTGGTGGCCCATTCTTGCAGCTTCTGGTTGAGCTCCGGTTCGTTGCGCGAGCAGGTGTGCACCGCCGCACCCAGTTCGGCTAGCTCCTCCACCACCGCATGCCTAAGACACACCCACAGTCAAGCAATCAATCAAAATCGACAATTTTTCTTTAAATCCTCCCATTTCATTGGATTGTTTATCTCTAGTTTTCCGCGCAATCCTTTCAGTCGAGTAAATGTACACATGATTATTCGTACGCTAGTCTAACTAGCTAAACTATAATTGTACCATTCACGATCGGTATTTGAGTTCGATTCGACATTTACTCGTCCTAAAAGTCAAAAGCGTTCCGAAAGTCAAAAGCGTTCCCAAAGTCAAAAGCGTTCCGAAAGTCAAAAGCAAAAAACCAAATGAAACGAAGGGAACGGCATTTTTCAAGAAATTGATGAAGAGAGAGAAAAAGGGGAGAGACCCGATTCCACGGGTGCCGCCGGTGACAAGGGCGGTGGTTCCGGCGAGTGACCATCTGGAATTTCTAGTGCTGCTCTCCACCTTAGCCATGGTAACGCTGAAAAGCGTGTGCAAAGTCTACTGAAACGGTCTGGTTTGAATAACCGCAAGTGCACAGCCACGTCGTTCTTGGTTTATCTGTCACTACTAGTAGTCTACCTAATCCACTAATCACATGAAGCTATGGCCGTAAATAAACCAAGCCGGTCACGAACGGCTGGTGGTTCGTTCGTCAAAAAACTCGTTCATGTTCGTTTGTATATTATACGAACCGAGCATGAACAGTTTTTAGAACTCGTTTATTAAACGAACCGAGCATGAATACTCAAAATGTTCACAAACATGTTCGCGAACAACTCATTTAAATAATAAATTAATTACAATTATAATATTTTTAAAGAATTAATATCTACATCAGCCATGCGTTATAATTTAAACTTAAAGGCCAGGCCCTAAAGTCAATTAACCCAATATCCCAAGCTCAATTATAAACATAGAGCTCAACCCCTTAAATAACCCAAAATATAAAGCCCAACATCATTAAAACTAGGCCTGGCAAAATGGATGGGTGGGTTGGGTTTGGATTTGAGTCAAATGGGTTTGGGTAAAATGGGTGACTGACCCATTAAGACCCATTTATTTATGGCTTAACTGGATCAATCATTAAATGAGTTGGTTTAACCAATTATCCCAACATGACCCATTTATTGAGACCCAAAATAATTTGATAATTTCTCCCTCGACCCAGTTTTTTGACTTGACACAGCACCTGGACTTACCCGATTTTGACCCGGCCCGTTGACTTTTGACCCGACCCGTTGACTTTTTGACTGTTGCCTTTTTGACTTTAATATTTCATTTTTTTCTTTAGAAATGATGTTAATATTGTCATAATAAATTGTACGTCTACACTTCTAATAATAAGTTAGCACTCATCTTTACTTTTTTAGTTTAAACTTGATAATGTTAGAGGGGGAGGGGAGGGGAGGAAACACTTTCTTTACGTCGGTACACGAGTAGACAAGCTACTTTCCACGAAAAGACAAAATATAGTATTGTGGTTACAACCAAATCGAAAGCGTTACGCACTCATCTCGAATGGTTAGATCTTTAAAAAAAAGACATAAACATAATATGAACAAATAAAAATGAAGAAGAAGGCGTGAAACAAAAGGAGTTCAAACTTAGCCCTATAAATGCGGCCTATTATACTCAGGCAATCACATTTGAAGCACCTTCACTTCCCGAAACCAGCAAGTGTGAGAAGTCTTCGGTGAGAACCCCCTCCTCGTCGGCATCATGCAAACCTTTAAAAATAAATAGACAGTTAAGTAGAAAGCAAAACAAAGGGGAAAAAAACCTAAATCTACGTATAACATGTGAACAACTCCAAAGAAAAAAAAATTTAAAAAGATAAACAACAAATTTAAAACCCTAACTATATAAACTAAAACCTAAACAACTAAACCTAAATACTCACAACTCACAGGCAGCCTCCCTCTAGTCTGCCGTCCTCTCTTCCGTCACACACACACACACACACACACAGATCGCACAGTCCCCCTCACTCTCCCCCTCTCACTCTCCCCCTCTTCGCACATGGACATCCTATCATCGACGCCATAATCGCCTTTCCTTCCGCCGTCATCTTGCCTTCGCCGGATTCGCTTGTCTTCCGCTGTCATCTTCCGTTCGCCGGATTCGCCTGTCTTCCGCCGTTCGTCGGATTTCGATTATATAAGAATAGAAAGGGAAGAAAGCGGCCGATAGCTATTGAGGGGTTGGTAACGACTAGGAGCAAAGCTGCGAACTCAAGGGCTCAACCTCGAACACTTGGAGAGGGATCTGATTCATAAGAGGCATGCTACATCCGTTGTTTGTGTCTTCATCGCCTCCGATCATGATTTATTTTTCTAGTATTTTTTATTCTGCACCGTCCTTGAATCTTTTGTATATTGTAATTTTGATTCATTACAGTTTGATTGCTTGATGGATTTGAGGTTTTTGAGCAGATTTAGGGATTTGGTTAGAAGTTCAACACGAGCACGGGCCGAGTTTTCAAACTCGAGTTCGGCTCGTATTGTTAAACGAGTTGAACGAGTCGAGCCCGAGTTTTACACTCACGAACTCGAGCCGAGTTCGAACATTGATATTTTGACTCTTAACGAACGAGAGCCGAGCTCGAACAGGCTAAAACTTAAACGAACGGAGTTCGAACACAACTATGTTCGGCTCGAACTCAGTTCGTATGCAGCCCTACATGAAGCCATCTATTTTGTCAGTTTTGTTTTCGACCATTGGCCGTAATTCGGACAATAGAATTAGCTACAATTTCTAATACTGGAATTATTACTTGTTGCTGCATGTTACTGTTATTTTTGTAGATGTCTTATTCGTAATAATACTTTTTTAAGAGCTACTGAATATAGTTAACGATCATCAGTTCAAACTATATGGGAGTTTGCAGGTTATTTCCTACAGCTCTTTTTTCAATGAATCCAAAAAGGCCCATGGACCGATGGATACAACGT
Source organism: Escallonia rubra (assembly GCA_033065855.1). Classification (NCBI taxonomy): domain Eukaryota; kingdom Viridiplantae; phylum Streptophyta; class Magnoliopsida; order Escalloniales; family Escalloniaceae; genus Escallonia; species Escallonia rubra. Next base: position 247,156 of record JAVXUO010002909.1, on the reverse strand, counting down.
TGAGTTTTTTTTAAGCAGAATTGGGATTTGGTGTGCAATGATGTGGACGATGCAGTCATTGACTTCTTCTATAAAAGTAAGGGTATAAAGTTGTTTAGCAACGCAACACATACTTTCATTCTTAAAACACTGCCGTTAAGGACTTTAGACCAATTTGTAGCACTGTGATCTACAAGTGCATATTTAAAATTTTGTGCCAAAATTCTAGATGTTCTCCCGAGACTCATAAGCAATAGGTAATCAAAATTTATTGCCAAGAGACAAATTACTGACAAAATATTCTATTAATGCAAGAGAAAGTAAAAAAATTTCACAGACAAGGTGGTACCCTGGATGTGTCCTTAAAATGATATTTAAAAGGCTTGTGACTCTGTTGGTTCGGATTTTTTGAGATGCACTATGGAAGTGTTCCAGTTCCTGCTAAATACATTGAATGGATCGTGTTATGCGTGTCTAAAACAAGATTTTTCATTAAAGTCAATGTTTTCATGGAGGGGTACCTTCCTAGCGACAAAGGAATTAGACAAGGAGGCCTAATCTCTTTTTAGTTGTTTTTACTTGTAATGGAAGCGTGCTCAATCAGACTTTGGTAAAGATTCACATATTAACCATCTACATTTTTTGGATGAATCATTCTCATGGATGCTGCTGATACACAGTCCATCATCAAGATCAAGCAAGGCATGAATGAGTTTGGTCTGCTCGCTAGAGTATCCCTTAATCTGCAAAAGAGCTTCATTTCATGACTGATGGCTGGTATTGATGAAAGGACTTCTACTCAAAATTTACAAATTATCGATATGCCTCAAAGTTAATTCCCTGTCACCTACCTTAGATTTCCTCTCACTCAAGCTGAATTTACAAATTATCAAAGCGTGCTCAATCAGACTTTGGTAAAGATTCACATATTAACCATCTATGTTTCCCTCATGAATTATTCTCCTGGATGCTGCCGATACAAAGTCCATCATCAAGATCAAGCAAGGCATGAATGAGTTTGGTCTTCTCTCTAGAGTATCCCCTAATCTGCAAAAGAGCTCCATTTTCATGACTGATGGCTGGTATTGATGAAAGGACTTCTACTCAAAATTTACAAATTATCGATATGCCTCAAAGTTAATTCCCTGTCACCTACCTTAGATTTCCTCTCATTTCCACTCAAGTTGAGTTTGAAGAACTATTAGGTTCTTATTGAAAGGACTACAAATAAAATTAGTAGCTGGTCCATTAGACATTTTTATTGAGTTGGTAGACTACAATTAGCTCTCTCTGTGCTCTATAATATGCAAGTATATTAGTATTCAATCTTCGTCCTGCCTAAGAAGATAATGAATTAGATTGAAGTCAAGATTATAACTTTCATCTGGCATGAAAAAGATGTCAAGTGTAAAGGAAAAGGGCCAAGGTCGCTTGGAATGATTTGTGTTTGCCTGAAACTGAATACGGATTAGGCCTTAAAAGACTTGAGGAATGGAACAAAGCTGCAATTTCAAGCATCTTTGGGATCTTGTACATAAGAAGGACTCCCCTGGAGTAAATGGTGTCATATTTACAGTATAAAACATCATCATTTCTGGTCTTTTAAACCTCGTGTGAATTTATCTTGGGCCTGGTGTAGACTGGTGAAGCTAAGAACAACTATCCAAAATCTAATTACCTACAATATTGGAGGTGGACAGGATAATTGGCTATGATTAGATGTCTGGATGCTTGGGGGTTTCTCTGATGACTAGATTTGGACATAAGGCCATCTATGACTCTGGTCTACCATTGGATAACAAGGTGGCTGATATAATTGATGGTGATCAGTTTGTGTTACCTAATGTTCGATCCCTAACACTCAAAATTTGGCATGAGGAGATGGCTGCAATGCCACTGCCTCAGCCAGAAACCAAAGATAAAGCTACTTGAAAATTGGCAAATATGGGCAGTTTAGAATTCACTCAGTCAAAGATGCTCTGAGTACTACTGCTGATAAAGTTTCTAGGTGGAAACTTATTTGGTTTGTTGGAAATATACTTGAGAGTGCTATGATCTTGTGGATGTTGTGTAAAAGAGGATTGAGGACTAAGAACAAGCTAAAGAACAAGAATTGTGTTGCATATGACACTTGCTCCTTATGTCATTCCCATCAGGAATCTCTGGACCATTTATTTATAAACTACTCTTATACTAAAGAGTTGTGGTGCAAGGCTCTTAGAAGATTATCTATATAGATTCCTATGCAAACTTGGGACCAATTTTACCAACTGGCTGTAAGAAAACTCTGAGGCAAAAGATTTCATGCTAGGTTGAGTATAAACTTGTCTTTGCTGCTTTAAATCATTTAGAATGAAAGGAACAATATGATCTTCACTCAAGATCAAAAAACTGTGGAAGGATGTCTACAGATGATTCAAAAACTGGTGCATCATATAGTTTTTAGCTAGAAAAAATGTGTTGGCCATCGCAGCACAGTTTGGGAAATATTTGAGAGAATACTTCATGTATGGTTCGTGTTTTGATTGTATAGGTTGTTTTCTTTTGAGCAGTTTCGTTTTGATGAATATGTAGATTGAGCTTCATGGAATGAAAGTGTTGTGGATGAAATTCAGGACGATTTTTGATTGACTTGTGAATAGACCTGCACAACACAAACAACATCCGATGCTAAAGTCAGAAATGTTTGAGGAGAACTTGGGAGTATTCTTAGACTGTACCACTTACCTTTTTCCATTCCCGCACTTTTTTTTATATAGAGCTCCTTCTAGTGGGTTAGTTACTTTCCCTTAATGTGGGTGTTACCCAAGTGAGTAGGAGGTTACTACCATTTAGTAGGTAGATATATAATATCATTTAGTGGGCGGTTACTGATCATAATAGGAGAGTGAGATAGTGGGAGATTGGGTATTGCTCCTTCCCACTTCTCCATGGTTTTAGGAAGTTGTTTTGATACTTCTAGGTTGTGACACGTGTCACTATCTCGTGAGTAGTATTTTTTGCCCATATCATTTGCCCCCTATTCCATGTTCTTTTTTGAGAAAGAATATGGAATAAAAATAAATATTTTAGCATCGAAGTAGTGTTCCGTGTTGGAAACTTATAGCCAAAGGTGGTATTTCTTGCTTGGTGGGAAGGCTTCACTTTGATAAAGGGCTTGTTTACTCGGTCTGGCCGAGTAGAGGCCTTCATAGGGGCTCGTCTACTCTGCCTAGCCGAGTAAAGGCCTTCATAGGGGTTCGTCTATTCGGCCTGGTCGAGTGGAGGCCATCAGGGGGCTCGTCTACTCAGCCTGCCGAGTAGAGGCCTTCATAGGGGCTCGTCTACTCGGCCTGGCTGAGTAGAGGCCTTCATAGGGGCTCGTCTACTCGGCCTGGCCAAGTAGAGGCCTTTTAGAGGCTCGTCTACTCGACTTGGCCGAGCAGAGGCCTTCATAGGGGCTCGTCTACTCGACTTGGCCGAGCAGAGGCCTTCATAGGGGCTCAGCGTCTACTCGGCTAGAGTAGAGGCATGGGTATAATGCGCTCGTCTGCTTGTCAGAGGCCAAGACCAAAGGAGTTCGTCTACTTGGCTAGAGCAGAGACATGGGTCTTATGTGCTCGTCTGCTCGGCAGAGACTAAGACCAATGAACTTGTCTACTCGGCTAAAGTGGAGGCATGGGTCTAATGCGCTTGTTTGCTCGGCAGAGGCTAAGACCAAAGGAGTTCGTCTACTCGCCTAGAGTAGTGGCATGGGTCTAATGCACTCGTCTACTTGGCAGAGGCTAAGACTAAAGGAGTATTCCTATTCGGCTTTGTCAAAGTCTTCGTCAAGGGGTACAAGGGTAAATTTGCCCCCCAGTTATATTGTTGGATGTATGCCACTAGTTTTGGGTATCCTAACGGTCACAAGATCAGATCTGTTGGATTTATTCATCACTTATATATAAGGGAAAATTCCTTTCATTCTTTCTCAGTTCATTTCATTTCAAGTGAGAGCTTTGAAAGAGTTGGCGATTTGGGAGTTCACCTGAAGAAGGTTTTTAAGTTGTTCTTAAGAGTTTGAAGATCATCTCATTTCTCCTTCAAGTAAGCTCCAAATTCAACTTTCTTTTAAATCTCTTGCTTTTGATCTAAAATCATGTCTAGCCAAGTTAGTGAACATGTATCTAAGCTTAATGATGATGCTTGGAGCATTAAAATAGAGCCAACCTTTGACCCTCTCTTTTTAGAAGTGGGTATTCCCTTGGTTTTCTTTCAAGAGTCAAGGGGGTTTCCTACAAAGGAAGTATTGACGGAGAAGGCTCTGTCTCCTAAGCCTTTTGACACTCATATTCTCAGAAGTACGTTGAGCAGTTATGATCTAAAACTTTTGAGGAAGCGCTGCGAGATTCTGCCAAGTATAAAACTTAGACTACATGATGAAGGTGAGTCGGCCAATATGACAACAATAGACGATATTGGATTTTATTTAGATATGTTTACCAACGGCTTTAGGGTCCCCCTCCACCCTTTCTTTATTAAGGTACTAAACGCGTATGGTCTTGCACTGACCAATTTTCACCTCATACTTGGCGTTTTTTTTTCATTTATCAATGCCATGCGACACTAGGACCAGTAATGCATTAAAAGAGAGAGTTGTCAGATACTGACCTTGAACATATTGAGAAGCTCAAAGGAGCAGAGCCCCTAGAATCCAAATACACTATGAGTAACGCTCAGCTTCGTGAGTGCAGAATCATCTTTTCCCCTGAGTGTTAAGACTTGGAAGATGAGGAAGAAAAGGGCAAGAACAATCCTGGTAAATGTCTTTACAAAGTCTTGTGTCACTTTTTTTTCACGGTGATCTTACCGCTTATCCTTTATGCAGAGATCATGTCGTCCAGAGCGCAAATAGATTCACCTCTGTTCAACGCTCAGGGGGTTTTGGGAGACATAATCCCTAATGAGCTGGTATTTATCCATGGCGTAGAGGTAGATGTTCAAGACTTAGATTTTGGGGCCCTAATCTCGGGGTCTCAGCCGAAGAAGGCTAGGGCAGAGGACTTTGTTCTTGGTTTGGGTTCAAAGGAAAAGGTGAAAGAAGTTCCCAAGAAATGAAAAGTGCCGAGTAGAGCTGGAACTTCTTCCTCTGCTCGTTCTGACACTCCTCATCATCCAGGCTGGAGTGTCTCCATTGAGGAATCTGTCTTTAAGAGTCCCCGCACGGTATGGGAGTGGTCTAGCTATACAATCATCCATATGGATTGCAAGACACTATCCGGCTACGGTGTTAACGAGACAGCCAATGGGGTGGTCCAGCTAATGTCACAGGTAGGTTTTTGGAAATTTTGAGTACCCTTAAATTGTCTCTCTCTTGTTCTAAGTCATTTTCTCTTGCAGGCCTTGGAGCAGGTGCAAATCGGGGCTGAGAAGTTGATTGCCGCAGATAAGGTGCTATACGAGGTAAAGAAGAGGGTTATGATAGAGAATAATTTTCATAAGGAGGCTGAAAAGAAAGTGGAAGTTTTTCAGAAGAAGGTAGAGCGTCTAGAGCATTCAATGCTGATTTGACGGCTCGGGTATATCATGTGGAGGCCGAGAAGTCGAAGGTTGCTTTCCAAGCTGTGCAGCAATTTAAGAGGTCACAGAGCTATACTGAGCAACGATACCATTATTCGAAGAGAGCATTTGTCTGGGGTTACAATGATTGCAAGGGTGATATCTCAAAAGATCATCCTGATCATGACTTGATCATCTATGATCATGAGTTTGCTCGAGAGGTTGTTGTGGATGATACTGCTTGGCGTAAGGAGGCCGAACGGAAGGCAGCAGCTGCATCTACACAAACAGCTCGCTCTCAATTGCTCACTAGTCCATCTGGCAGTCGGAGTCTGGGAGCTTTTGGAGCAGCCTCTAGGATAGTTACGAGGCTGCAACAGTCAGAGGCCGAGGCTGTCGCATCACATGAGATGAAGGCACTAGGGGAGGCAGCCGAGTAGGACATAGGATTTAGGACACTTTTGTACTGCCTTAAAGCCTACTAATGTAACTTTTGCAATATTAACGGAGACAAGACTTTGTTTTGCGAAGTTTTTATTTAAATATCAAGATATTTACAATGCTAGGCCATGTAAGGCCGAGAAGAAAACATCAAACGAAAAACCAACTCTAAGCACTCATGAGCGAGATTTCTGATTTCTGATTTCTGAGTGGAGGGGATGCTCCCCAACCTTGGGTCTCGTTCATGAGTAGTAGCGTCTTAGATTGGTATACGTTCTAGGTACAAGGGACTGCCTTGCCATCCAATGTTGTGGATGAAATCCAGGACGATCTTTAATTGACTTGTGAATAGACCTTCACAACACAAGCAACACCGGTGACCTCGCCGGAAGTGTTTCCGGTGGAGAATCTCCGATGCTAAAGTCAGAATATGTTTCAGGAGAATTCGGGAGTATTCTTAGATTGTACCACTTACCTTTTTCAATTCCCACACTTTCTTTATATAGAGTTCCTTTTAGTGGGTTAGTTACTTCCCCTTAATGTGGGGGTTAGCCAAGTGAGTAGGCGGTTACTATTATTTAGTGGGTAGTTAATATCATTTGGTGGGCGGTTACCGATCATAATGGGAGAGTAAGATAGTCAGAGAGTCGGTATTGCTACTTCCCATTTCTCCATGATTTTAGGAATTCGTTTTGATGCTCCTAGGTTGTGACACTTGTCACTATCTCGTGAGTGGTATTTTTTGCCCATATCAGAAAGGATCCCAAAAAAGGGAAAACAAAACTTTTCCATAATTAATTATAGGATATATTTTTAGAATTAGGTAATTAGGCAAATTAGGAATGACAATTATGCGAGACGAAAGTGGAATGCTGAAATTCTATTTTAAAGTAGACATGTCCAGGACTTCCTTGACCCACTCAGGTCCCCGTAAATAGTTCGAACTGTATACGAGATTTTACAAGCAAATTGCAATGATAATGTAAGTTTAATATCTTCTTTTTTATTTATGCTTGACATACTATTTCTATTGATCGGATGTGTATCAACTTATCAAATATATTTACTTAATAAAAAATATTTTAAGTGTTAAGCAAATCAATTATATTGGAATAAATTTAACTACGCGGTTGACCACTGTACTATTAGACAAATTCTACTTTGGTCATCAGACATCGATTTGTGTCAAAGTGACCATTAAACTTTGAAATTCGTTTCAATTAGATCACTCCGTCAAATTAAGTCCGTTTATTTAGGGGTACAACCGCCCATTCACTGTTCACCTTCTTCATTCTTTCTTATTCTTTTCACACACACACACACACTCTTCCATTACTAAAAAGCTGAAGCACTTAAGACTTTGCTTTTAGCCCAATCAATAGTGGCGTATGGATCTCCCTCATTTCTTTTCTTTATTCACTTCATTACGTAGACAACACAAGTTAAACTCCCAGCCCCTATTTCTTTTTAGAAACCCAGGAGCAAGCTTAAAAGGGATACACAGAAACACACACTTCACATCATGCCATTACCTTATTTTCTTTTCTTGTTTCCTCATAGGCAGTGGTTGCCTTGAATATAGCATAGCCCAACCGTGCCTCAGTATACATATATCTATACATATATTGTCAACGAAACATACCCATATTTTGGAAATTCTTAAATGTGATAATAATTCAGATTAAACACAATATATAAAATTATTGACTTTAGACATTTACTGTATCAAATAGAATCTTACCAAGATTCAAAATTAATTTTAGAGCTAGCAAAACCCAGAAACCCTAAGCTACCAACAATCCATATACTGTATGCACACGTCCAATATACAACATAAAGTTCCAGAATAATGAAAGAACTCACATTGCAAAACAGAGAATTACCACTTTTGTTTCTTAATAACACAAACAAATTAACATGTGTGTAACAGTGATTATTGTGTGTATTTTTTTGTGGGTCTTGTGTTTGTTATGCATGTGTGTGTTAATGTGGGTGTGTGCATGAGAGACACTGTGTGTGAGTGTGCGTGAGACTGTGTGTGTGTGTGAGTGTGCGTGAGTATTTTTGTGGGTCTTTGTGTGTGTGATTGTGTGAGGCAGTCTGCATGTGTGCGTGTGTTTATGTCTTTGAGAGAGAGAGAGGCAATGTGTGTGCATGGGTATGCGCGCGTGTGTGTGTGTGTGACGGTGAAAATGTGTGTGGCTTGGGGGAGTTTGTGTGTGAGACGAAGAAGGACAGAGGGGGGGGGGGGAGAGGAAGAACAAGGAAATTCAAAAAGAGTACGTAAAAATACCAATATACCCATGAGTAACCTAACACCATTAAGCTTAATTTGACGGAATGGCCTGATTGAAATGAATTTCAAAGTTTAGTGGTCACTTTGACACAAATCAATGTTCGGTGACCAAAGTAGAATTTGCCTAATGGTACAGTGGTCAACCGCGTAGTTAACTCTATTAGAATATATCTACTCGTCGACTTACTCGGTAAAAGTAAAAAGCTTTAAGTTTGACTTCCTCTTTTTCGCTTGCAATTTGATTGATCAAACGTGTTGCCACAGATGTGATTTACGAAAAAGGGCACAAACTGTCGATTGTAAATTTGCTTTTCTTTAAATCATGCTTTAATGTTGATGAAGCAATTTTAGTAGACTTTTTTTTAAAAAAATCAAAATTCTAGTAGCGGTATAAAGAAGATACAATGAATTGAATAATGGGGTAAATGCTCTTTGCCCCCCTGTACTTTAGGGCAGTTGCAATATGGCACTCTATAGATTAAAAAGTTGAACTAAACCCCCCTCAACTCATCAAAACTGGGCAAAATTGAACGACCGTAACTGAGCTTGTTGAAATGTCACAATTACCCTTATTTTAAACGTAACATTGAAGACTGTATCCACCGTTTTCAAACCATTCATTTCCCAAAGTTCTCAAATTCTCTGTCTCCCAAATCTCTCTGTCGATTGAAGATCGAAGATCGAAGACCAAGTGAAGATTGAACACTGAAGATCATCGAACAAAAATAGATCGTCATTCGACTGAAAGAACGACGAGGGGTACGTGAAGATTGAAGATCGAAGATTACGCAGTAAGAGTTACATTTTGTTCCCCTCTTATCACTTTTGTTTTATAAAATCACGGTATACGCTGTTCAAAATCACAGTTTGCATACCTGCTATCCACTGTTAAATTCATATCAACAGTTTAGGATTTTCAATTTAGGGTTTTTTGTTTTCAATTTGGGAGTACATTTATGAAATCGTTTTATGCTGTACATCTCGCTAAACATTGTTGATTTAGGAATTAGGGTTTACAATACTACGTTTTTGTTAAATGTAGGGTTTACAATACTACGTTACATTTCATGTATAAGTTGAGATGCATGCATAAATTAGGGTTTAGAAATGCATGTATGTAGGGACCTCAGTGTTTGTTATGGGGGCGGGGGAGGGCTACCTTTTTGTTGGACCACAGTTGCTGAATCATTACTTTAATAAACTGTGCATTTGAACATCATTTGTATTGAGTTGATGATAAACTGTGCATTTGAACCACAGTTGCTGAATCATTAGTTTTAAAATGTAGTTTACCCCTTACTTTAATAAACTGTGCATTTGAACATCATTTGTATTGAGTAAAGACAAAACTGTGCATTTGGACCACAATTGCTGAATCATTAGTTTAGAAATGTATTTTATTATTACTTTAATAAACTGTGCATTTGAACATCATTTGTATTGAGTGGAGACAAAACTGTGCATTTGGACCACAGTTGCTGAATCATTAGTTTAGAAATGTAGTTTATTATTACTTTAATAAACTGTGCATTTGAACAACATTTGTATTGAGTAGAGACAAAACTGTGCATTTGGACCACAGTTGTTGAATCATTAGTTTAGAAATGTAGTTTATTATTACTTTAATAAACTGTGCATTTGTCTTAAGTGGATGATTATACATGTCAGTCACATATATACTGCACTTAAATGAATATAATTCATGTAGTTTGCCTTAGGGATTTATTATTGTTTAGTAATAAATTGATATTATTTTTCTGCAGATAAAATGGTTGTGTTTGACAGAGTAACCTTAGAAATCCACTATGGAGGACTTTTTAGTAGTAAACCAAATAGGTCATACCAAGGTGGATTGATTGAATACATTCGTGACTATGACTTAGACTTGGTATCTTACTGAGAGCTAATAGATATATTATGGGATTTGAAGCTACCTAGTTCTAGCCTTCTTTATTATGTCATACCTGGAGTTAGCTTTAAACATGGGCTGAGGGCTATTACAGATGACAGGGGGTGTGGTTGACATGATTAGGTATTATAGGGACACTGGTTGTTTACCTATTTATGTAGAAAGAGTGGATCATCTACAAGTAGTTGGAGAGGATGGTCAAGTAATTGGACAAGATAGTGAAGATGTGGTGGGAGATTTGTTAAGGATTGAGCCTGATTATGGGGATGAGGTTGTGGTTGATGACATGCCTTTGGGTGATGAGGATGTTACTCAGGCTGAGGTGAATAATGTTGATGTAAATGTAAATGAAGGGGTATGTAGTGAGGGAGTAGGTGAGGGTCTAAATGGAGGTGATGAGAATAATATAGATGAAGGTGTTGCTAGAGAATAATGTAAATGAAGGTGCTGAAGAATTGGGAACAAATGTTGGTGATGAGGATGTGGATGAGGGTGTAGATGAAGATATCTTAGGTGATGAGGATGTGGGTGCTGAAGAATTGGGAACAAATGGTGGTGAGAACACTTTTGGTGTGGGGGATGAAGGGCCTGATCCACCTGAGCTTCATGAAGGATTAGAGAAGGGGCATGAAGACGATGATATAGTTGAGAGGCCAGAAAGTGGGGATAACATGAATGTGAATATGGATAAAGGGACTGATAAATGGTTCTCTGATAGGGAGGAGTCTGATGAGTTAAGAAGTTTGGAAGGGTCTGAATCTGATGATGGAGATAGACCTAGATACCCAGAATTCAATGCCAAAACTGGTTAGGGTGGGGAAACAGGTCCTGACCTTGCTGTTGGGATGAAGTTTCCCAACCCATTGGTGTTTAGGCAGGCTTTGAAGCTACACTGTGTGAAGAAAGGGTATGATTTTGTGTATAAAAATAATGAGAACAAAAGGATTACTACTGTGTGTAAGTACTGGCATAAAGATCATGGTGAATGTCAATGGAGAATCCATGCTTCTCCAATTGGTGGGCAGTAGGGGTGAGCATTTAAACCGTTGAAACCGATCCAACCGAACCAACCAATCCGTTTATTTCCAAACCGATCTAAAAATCAATCGGTTTGAATTTTTTTTCCCAAACCGTACATTCGGTTTGGTCGGTTCGGTTTCCAATTTTTTTGAAACCGCATAAACTGAACCAACCGTATATAATATAACATATCTATATTTTTACCTAATCCTAGTTATTTTTTACTAACCCTAGTTATCTAACCACTCATATAAAATGGGATAAACCCTAAATTCCTTAACGTAACACACATTTTTCACTCTCCGCCTACATCTCACTAAGTGTTATTAATTATAATTAAAAAATTCAGTTTTTTTGGAGCTTATTATTATGTACAAATTATTAATTTTTGGGCCTAAACTTGCCCAAAATAGAGTTTGGCCAAAACTGATTAAACCGTCCAAACTGAATCGTTCAATCCGTTCAACCTGCAGAAACCAACCCGTTCAACTACGGTTCGGTTTGTTTTCCCCCAAACCGAGGTTGGTTGGTTCGATTTGATATTCAGCCTCCAAACCGAACCAACCGAACCGTGCTCACCCCTAGTGGTTAGAACACCTTCCAGATTAAGACCTTTCACCAAAGACACACATGTGGTAGAGACTTTGACAATCACTTGGTGACATCTAGGTATATCTCAGAACACTACTTAGAGAAATTGAGGGATGATCCTGCATGGAACCTTAAATCAATGAAAAATGTGATTAAAAAGGATTTGAATGCAAATGTGAGCAAGTATCAGTTGCACAAAGCTAAGAAGAGAATGCATCTGAGTTGATTGAAAGAGATGTGAGAATGCAGTATGCCAAGATTTGGACTATGGGAAGACTTTAATGAAGTATAACCCAGGGACTTCCTTTTTTGTAGCCACAGAAAGATCTTCCTCTGATATAGGACCAGTTTTTCAGAGGCTGTTTGTTAGTTTTGAAGCTCAAAAGATAGGTTTTGTTAAAGGTTGTAGGTCAATTATTGGGTTAGATGGTTGCTTTTTGAAGACTGTGTATAGGGGCCAGTTACTTAGTGCAGTTGGAAGGGATGAGAATGATAACATGTTCCTAATTGCAATTGCTGTAGTTGAGGCAGAAAATAAAAGCCCTTGGACTTGGTTTCTGAGGCAATTATCGGGAGAACTTGTTAGAGTGGTAGAGAATGGTTGGGTTTTTATTTCTGATAGACAAAAGGGCTTGGTAGAGACATTTAAGGAGCTGTTGCCAACAGCTGAGCATAGATATTGCATGAGGCATCTCTATGCTAATTTCAGAGAGAAGTTTAAGGGGAAGGAGTTCAAAGATTGCTTGTGGAATGCAGCTAGGGCTATCAACCCTAATGATTTTTTATATGGAGAAGATGAATCAGCTTAAGAAGATTGACAAAGATGGAGTAGCTGTTAAGTACTTAAGTGCCTTGGATCCTGGCACATGGACTAGGTCATACTTTGGTATAACTTCAAAGTGTGACATTCTTGTCAACAACCTCACTGAATGTTTTAATAGCTATATTCTAGAAGCTAGAAATATGCCAATAGCATTCATGATAGAGTGGATAAGAAAGCATGTGATGACAACGATACAAGTGAAGAAGATGGGTATGGAGAAGTATGATGGTGCCATTTGCCCCAATATTTTGGAGAAGTTAGAGAACATGAATGTAGCCTCAAAAGACTGTTTTGCATCTTGGTGTGGTGAATTGGAGTTTGAGGTTGAATCATTTGGGAAGACAAGGGTGGTTGACTTGAGGCAGATGACTTGAACTGTAGAATGGGGCAACTAACAGGAATCCCTTGCAAGCATGTTGTAGCCTCTATTTATTTGAATAGAGAGAAACCAGAAAGTTATGTACATCCATACTACAACAAGAAGACATACCTGGCAGCATACAATAGCATGATGCATCCAATTTCTGGTGAGTCTGACTGGGAGAAAGCTGAGATTGAACCATTAGCACCACTTTTTTATAGGAAACCAGTTGGTAGGCCAAAGAAATTAAGGAGAATGTCTGGTAATGAGGTTGGGGGAGAAACCAGTGTGTCCAGAAAGGGGAGGGTGATGACTTGTGCTAAATGCCTTCAAATTGGGCATAACTTGAGAAGCTGCAAGGGTCCAGTGCACCATAAGTCAAGAATAGGCAAGTAACAGATAGACAAGCAACACAGTGGGGCCTCAAGTCAGCAGACATCAGAGGTAAGATTGTTATACTTTTTGAAGACTGTTTATTTTGTTTTTTTGGGTGTACTTGCTGCTAACATTAATAATTGGGTAGCCTTGTCAAATGAATGCTAGAAGAGTATTGAATGCTAGTGGAGTATGTGAGGGAGTAAATGCTAGAGTTAATGATGGAGCAGCATTTGTAAGTAGTTGTGCTAATATTTTTTTTTTTTGCAGATAAAATGTAGATTTGGCTTTGATGTTTAACACACCTACTAAATGCAGGACAAAAGTAAAAATCCAGCTGCTAAGAAGCATACTGAAGCCTTATGTGGGAGATTTGGTGCTAATAAGACTAGAATCCCAGGATGGCAAGAAGAAGCTGCAACTAGCTGCTACTGCTGTTGCTGCTAACTCAAATGTTGTTGTTGCTGCTGCTACTGAGGAAGTTCCTGCACCTGTGAGAGAAGATACATCCACTACAGCAAGATTTACTGCTGCTGCTAATGTAGCCAGGAGGTTACCTCCTGTTTGGATACCTAGTTTTGTAGGCAGCTCTGTGCCCACTCCTGCTGCAAATGAAGCAACAAGATTGGCCTCCGTGGAGACAACAAGGGAGAAGATCAGGATTGATGCTGCATTAAGAAAAAAAAACCTGTTGAAGCTGCTAAGAAGAAGACTTCAGCTAAAAGGACCTAGTTTTAGCAAGTGTGCTTTTTTTATCATTTGGGTTGTTGTTTTTTAGGCAGACTCTTGGTATGGGGGACATACTTTATCTTGGTTGTGAGAAGTAGTGAAGTGAAAGCACACTTATTTTTGCAACTATGAGTACTTTATGGTGTTTGTGGGTTCAGTTTGACAGGGTGTAATTTTGACCATGTGGATTCAACTTAGTCTTGAATGAAATTTTTTGTCCAGGTTGCATTATTTGACCTTGTTATTTTTTAGCTTAGCTTTGAAACTTGTCGTGGATAGGGATGGCAATAAGACCAGCAACTGGCGGATCCCCGACCCACCCCGCTCCTATAGGAACGGGTCATTTTGATTTTGATTGGACCACAGGGCGGGTATGGTTTTTTTTTAAATCCGCAACGGTTAGGGGCGGGTATTGTATTTCGTCTAACCTGCCCCGCTTCCGCCTAGCCCTGCGCCCCGCTTCCACCCCAGTATTTAACTCTACTCATCTTTAATCCTAGCCGTCCATCTCACACCTATATAATATGTCCTTACTCCTTATCATCCCTATTCCGCAACCCTAATTAGGTTGGTGCCACGGCGCCGCACCAACCCTAATTTTCATCTGCCGACAAAGGTGTCGCGCCTCCTTCTCTCCTGGCCTCTACTTTGCACAGTCCCGCGCGCAGCACTCATGCTGTAGAAGTTCACTCCGCCATCGCCGCTGATGTCAAACTTGGCTACCATCACCGGCATCACGGTCTGGGCCGAGAAGCATTCTTCAGACCTGGTTCCGTAATCGCTGGTGAGGCAGTTGTACTGACCAGTGAGGTCGTAGGAGCAGAGAGTGCGAGCCCAGAGCTGACTGGACCATGAGGTAGGGATCAAAAGGGAAGCTGACTCGCCCAGTTCAAGCATAAAAATGGTGGTGGTGGGGGGGCGGCGTCCCCTGGCCTGAAACCACCGCTGGCCAAACAGTATAGGTGCACTCGTTTGATAGCCTCAAACTTGTTGAGTATATGCCTGCTGCAGAAAGACAGAAAGATGCGTTAAAAACTCAATTGAGACAAAGCGATCATGGCACTGCCATGATCGCGGGGGCGGTGGTGCTACTGTATTGCGTGTTGAGCGAAGGCGAAATCGACGACGACGACTACCATTGCAGTGATCTACAATGGCCAGTGTGGATCGGGTCGGGTTGGGGTCGGATTACCAGGAAGACCATCGGATCGGGGGTGGTATCATCATCTATAAGCCCGATGGCGAGGCAGGGCGGGTCGGAGTCACTTGTTTGGTGTGGCGGATGCGGATTTTATGAAACCCGCATCCGCCCCGCCCCATTGCCATCCCTAGTTGTGGAGCTTGTAATATTTGACCAGGAGTACTTTATGCCTTTCTTTGCATACACACACTTCCAACAGCCTTCACAACCACACTTCAAACTGCCTTCACAACCAAACTTCCAACAACTTGCATAAACACACTACAACAGCTTGAACAGACACACTATCACAGCTTGCACACACACACAAAAAATAACTTGTACAAAACATTGATTAATTTTAAGAAGCATTGCTCACAAATTACATCCAAAGTACATCATTTTTAGGTTGCAAAATGCCGAAACACACAATGGGCGAAGGCAGTTTGCCCCCTGTACTTTACTAGGCTTACTAACAACAAATCTTAAGCATTATCACAAACATCAACAGCACCCAACTTGCAATCATGAGCTTTTTGTACATCTTTGCCCTCCTGCGTGTTATGGGCAGTTCTTTCTCGATCTTTCATGCGATTGAGCAAATTAGAGACCACCTCCGTACCTCTTTGGCACATAGGCGGGTCAACCCACTGAAAATATTCACAATTGTTTTGGATCTACAATGAACCAAGAATTAAGATTAGGAGCCATTATAAACAATTGCTAAGTAAAAATACATACAAACTTAAACATTATACATACCCCATAAAGTGCACAACCATAAAACCTTCTTCCAAAGTTTGCGGATGTATGTGATGTCCTCATAGGAGCCAACACACCACAGTAGCACACTCTAGCAGCCATAACATCCATGCGACGACGACTTTCTTCCATTTGCAGGTTTTCTAGGGTTTGCAGAAGAAGTGAAATGAAATTGGTGGCTTTTTGGGTATTTTTTGCAAGTCTTTTAGCATTTTATTGGGTAAAAAATGTAGTTTCGTCCTAAAAATGCAGGATCTGGGCGCCAAACACTTCCCGCCCAAAAATTGTGTTAACTTGGATGGAAACCGTCCATTTTGCCCAGTTTTGATGAGTTCAGGGGGTTTTTGTTCAACTTTTTAAACTAGAGGGTGCCATATTGCAATCGCCCTAAAGTATAGGGGAGCAAATAACATTTATCCCATGAATAATAACGCTCGGAACTTCCTTCGAAAAGTCCTGATGAACCAAAAGAAAATATTTTGTATTTTAGTCCTGCGACGGACGGACGTGTCTGGAACTTACCGACCGACTAGAAACTTCTAGAAAATCAATTTGAAAAAAACTTGGATATGAATTTCAGGTAAAAAGCACGTTTTCACCTTTTTATTATATCCCAACTGTACCTTCCGGCCCAAAAGACTATCAAGATTGGATCGGGCCATCCATCTTCCTAGTAATTTAGCCCATTTCCGAAATTTGTTGGGTTTTGAAGTAGCAGCGTAACCTGCCATCGAACCCTTCCTCACCCGAAGGCTATTAGTGTGTGTGCTAATATCCCAAAATTCTTAAAAGAAAATTAGAATCTCTTTCATAAAAAAAATTCACACATAGGCTTCCATTGAATTACAGGATTGAGCTCGAAATTGGAGTTAAATTAAAATTGGGCACTAAAACCTGTATCCCGAATGTGTGGAATTGAAAGCGGAATCGAGCTCGATGTTGGAGTTGGATTATAAAGTCGGGCAACTTCTAGTCCAGTTCCACGGAACTTAATTTGTTTGTTGACCCATTCTCGATTCTTAGATCTCTAACAAAAAATCATAATCCCAAAGTAACAGACTCCACAAACCACCATCGGACCATTGCCGAACCCCACCTAAGAAATCCCGCCGGACCACCGAGCATCTTGCCAGAATCTCTTCAGAACCTTTCCGAAATATTCCCAGAATCTTGTTGCCGATACGGGAAACTTACCAGAGTCACCGAAAACAAAAATCCAATAATTAAACTTCAGATATTTGCAACCAAAATTAAACGATAAGATTGTAATTCTTTTAAAATTCCAATTCTCGTGGACTTAGATCCTATGTACAATTCCAAATTGTTACCTTCATTTTCCTTCACCAACCAGACCTTCATTTCAAGAGCCTTCTGCAATAAGCAACATGAAGTCTACACAGATTTTTGTCTCGGCATTCACTAAAAGTATCTTAACAGGCCGTTTACGCTTTCAATTGTAACACTCAATGAAACATTATAATAAAGTACATCAAAGCATTCGGCCCCGTTAGAATTCAACGAAAGCGAATTAGTTGCCTGAACACAGAAAGTCCACTAGGATTTCTTCCTGCATCTTAGTCGGTCTAATATTGTTATCAAGAAGATTTGAAATCTACGGAGCTCACATTTTGTCAATTCTCAGCTTTTATCAATCTTGTGAAGAGTCGCCATGTGAGCTCATCATCTGGAAATCTGTGACAGCAAAAACATTGAGCACACACAAACAAGTGCGCAACACCATATTTTTAACGCAATATAAATACAATATAGACGCGATTAAAAAGGAAAAATTACGTACCCAATATAATTGATCGAGTACTTATCGTCTGCCGCCACAGGAAGGGACAAAAGCAATAAAAAAAACCTAGCATGTGAACACTCTCCATGCAATGTGCCCATTTTGTCTTTCGGCGAAACTAATCACGACGCGCTAGGCCTAGACTTTAGGTTACAACTATAGATCACACTGTTTGGTCTACCATGGTAGGTAACACAATTTTTTTATTTTTTATTTTTTGAATATTTTTATTCAAGTTTTCTCCCTTCTTGTCTTTGAATTAATTCTAGACTGCTTTAGTTAACACAGAAACTGACATTTCATTCCATGTGCTCCTCTGGCTCTGTCACTGCACCCTTAAAACCTCACAATACACCATCACACCCCTCCAGTTGTTAATCTGATCCCCCTCCCCCTTCCCCAAGGAAAAGTAGAAAGAAAGAAAGAAAACTTAGCTCTTTAAGACCTAGTTGTGTTGAAGGCTTAATGTTATCCAAAGGATCCAGGCACTTCGTATAGACCAAAACAATGTCATTTTCCCTGCATGCAGTACTTTGCCTGCTGCACTTCTGAACTCTCTCTTAAAACCCTCTTGATTTCTGTCTCTTACAATCCACCTCTGGTCTCTAGAATTACCTTAAAAGTATCAAAAAAGCAATCTTTAATGAACATCCCGGCCCGGAATGGAATGAATTTCGTTTGGTCACATTAATTCTCTCTCCACATTTAGCTACATTCCCAGTTTCTCTGCAATACCCATTAAGCCAAAAGCCATGTTACATCAATTCTCTTGTCTGAAGAAATTTACCTTTTCCATTTCTTTAAGCCCAAAACAGCACTGCTCGACACATGGCCGTGAATTGTGCAGGAACCTTCGGTACCAACGGGTGGCTATGGCGCTATGCATCATTTGTGTATAGCCTCTTGCTCTAGTGTTCAAGACTTTCTACTATAGGTAATAGCTAGCTAGTGTGGATGTTTTTGGTTACGTAGCAAGAATTATTAACGCACATAATTAGAAACAGAGGACGCGTAAATAGTGCCAGTGATGTGATGATCGAGTGTCATTTGTAGTTACATATACTCTATTCATTTGATTCTTTGGGATGGTTGGCCTTTCTTGGATGTTTTGGAGGAGAGAAAATGAAGGGTGAAAGGTGTAGAAATGCCTTAGTTAAGGTTGCTGGTAGTAATAAAGATGGTTTCTGTTGCACCAAAAAAAAAAGGTAATAAAGATGGTGATGGCAATGGTACAGGTAAAGAGGGAAATCCAGGTTATGGTATGTGGCCTGTACTGTTAGTCCTTTGTGGGGATATTGCTGAGCTGAAGTGATCTATTGTGTCAGTTGTTGTCAGCTCTTTTACTCCTTATATCCCCCACATATTGCATCTCTCTCTCTCTCTCCCTCTCTCCCTCTCTCTCTCTCTCTCTCTCTCTCTCACACACACACACACAGAGCTTGTTGTTTTACTGGCTTATAGATAATATTGAAGAAGAAAATCATGTTATATATGGGGAAAGCTATAGCTGTCCATTGTTGAAGAACATGCTTAAGTTTACCCTAATCTCGATACAATCTTGTTTCTCAGACGGTAATTTCCATGGGAATTGAGAGAGTCACTAAAGTCAACAACAAATATCTATTGCCACCACACTTACTGGTCTAATCTTAATAAATTTCTGAATATGCACTCTAACTTATATACCACGTTCATATCTTATATATACTGATCAAAGGGTGGCCCCAGTTTGAGCTTATAATTAAAACTGCAAAGTTGTTCTTCAAATTAAAAAGAACAAATGAAAAACATGCTTCAGAATTCAAGAGAAAATTATCAAATGAGTATTGAACTATGATCACGGGGCCGCTAGATCTAGAGGAAAGTGAATGTTTACCCTCTGTTTCTACATCTTTCACATAGCACATTCAAAGATCAAAAACCGTAGATGCACTTCAAATAAGTTGAATTAAATTAGTACACTAGGCTTGTGCCTGTTACCATGAAGCTAAAATGATTAAACCTCTCTAGTTTTTAATCTAAGGGTTGATACTGTCTACTACTTCACCGTTGGCGGATTATGCACCAAGCCTAAGTTCAAGATCTACCTCTTCCATGGAACCGGTCCTGAGCCCAAGTACCTTTGATGGGTATTTGAATGGATATCTGTCGTCCGAACAAACCGGCAATGGATGAACCGAGGTCTTGTGCCTCTTACAATTA
The DNA here is from genome assembly GCA_033065855.1 of Escallonia rubra. Taxonomy (NCBI): domain Eukaryota; kingdom Viridiplantae; phylum Streptophyta; class Magnoliopsida; order Escalloniales; family Escalloniaceae; genus Escallonia; species Escallonia rubra. The sequence goes on along the minus strand of JAVXUO010002909.1, from coordinate 227,170 downwards.
TGAGAAACCTCATCACTATCTTCCCCACTTGGTCGATACCCGGAAATAGCCAAGTTTAGACCCACAGACAAATTGGTCTCAACAGAATCATCATCCCCAAGTCTTAAAGATTCTTCTTCCCTCGTAGTTTTTGTGCATGCAGGCTTTGAGTCTGACCATGATGATGGAGAAGAGAGAGGAGGCACACAGGCATGGCCAACGAAATTCTCCAGAGTGGATATGGTTGAAAGTGAAACCCTAGATGGCGCGGGAGGTGAGGAAACCAAGCTAGGGTTTGGGTTTGAGTTTGGGTTAGGGTCTTGATGATGCAAAATGACTTGATCAAGCTGTGGACTAAGAGATACAAGCTGTTTCAGCCTAGCTCTATCCCTCCTATGGACATTCATGTGACCACCAAGGGCTTGAGCAGACCTAAATTCTCTTTTACAAAAACTACAAGAATAAGATCTTGGGGGCCATATGAATCCCCCGAGCGGCCCGGCTGCATCTTCAGCAAAAGCTTGCTCTTCCCAGGAGTTTGAGTTCTGAACATCACTCTTGCTCTTGATCCACATCAGATAGTTTGAATACTGCTCCATTTTGAGAAAAAAGCAAGTTACAAAGATTAGCTTTGTGAATGAAGTTTCGGTTTGAGGGGGGAGAGATACATATAGGTGGAAGGAGAAGGGTACTAATAATTAAAAATTGAATGCATGAAAGCTACTAGAGAATCTAATAAGGTAGGGAAAAATTCATCTTGAAAAGGTCACAAGGGTGGGTTTTAGGCAAGAAAAGAAGTATATGATGGTTGCTCTGCTTTGGCTCTTTCAATGGAGTTACTCCTGTGTTTTTAGCTGGTCTGGTACACAGTCATTGTTATCAATAGTAGTCTTCCTATGGCAACTTCCTTCTTAGGGGTCCCAAATTGGTCAGTCCATGTAACTGTCATATATGCAATATGAAGCTCATGCAGGATAAAGCTAATAATCCAATGGCTACAGTTCAACGATGAAGTCAATGCACCACATTTGTGTAAATTAAAATAGTCAAGAAACAAAGGGTTTAACACAAAACTATACATATTGGACATGAACTAAATACTAAATATATGGCAATTCCAAATTAAAGATTTATTAAACATGTTGCGCCTACGGTTGTTACTGAGAGATTGCGTAATGCAAAATGTTTCTTCTTTGAGAAATAAATTGTTAATAGTACTTGAAGAAATATCTTTATTAATTCAAGCTTGCATTTATAACTTCTAGAGTTTATCATTTTGTGTATGTATTATTAGACGTATCTAGCTAGTCTTTCCTTCAACATCACGTCAATTCAAAAGTCAAATAAAGCATTAATCTCTCTCTCTCTCTCCCCCCTGCCCTGTGTGTTTGTGTGTGCATCTCTTAATCATTCTTGGATGGAAGTATTTGGTGGGTGGGATATATATATATATCCAAGACCAATAAAACTCTCTAATCATACCCCATTTAAGCAAGAATAAGAAAGTGGTGACCTAACTTCAGCATTGTTTCATTCTCTAACAGGCATTTGAGCTCCCTTCCTGACATTTTGATTTGGAAGATGCTCAAAATAGGGTCAAATACATCAGTTTGTTATGGTAAATTTTATCTCAAAAGTAACTAAGTAAAATGTAGTAAAACTTCCCAGAAAGCAAGAAAAAAGGTAAAAAAAAAAAAATAGAATGTGATACAACACACGTATACACAAACAAACCATGATCTAATGAACATTGAAAGTTCATTAATGACAAACATGGTGTATATACAAGAAGATCCAGATCCCCTTTTACAGTGCCTGCACTCAGATGCTCACAAAGACGATGAGTTTCTAGTGATGGGAGTCACCCGTCATCAATGGTGACGCCAATGAAAACTCCCGACCATGCAAAATGTGGTGACATGTGCAGATAAATATGTGCAATATACCAATCGCGTGACAAACTCTCAATTGGTTGGATTCTGTCAGTGACTCTTCACGTAAAAATTCTTCCGAAATAGTTCAAGATAATGAAAGCTTTTAACAAGACTTGCACTCTGCAACCGGAAATCCAGTAGATCTCGAGTACAAAAATGGAACATTTGGATTATGCTCATCGAGTTGGACACAATTCTCCTAAAGTTGAGGTGCAAGTTGGAGCAGAATTTAAGCCATCACAAGCTTGGCCGACCCCATGTGTTTTCCTACTCACACTCTGTTGGTACATTCAACAGAAAAATAGATGCGGATCTACCTTATCATGGTGCGGACAAAATGCTACGCGCCTTTTCTCCCTATATTTGGATAGCATGTTTGTTGTTCAAAATTTTGTTTTAGGCCAAAATTGTGTTTGTTTATCTCCAAACCTTCTTTTAAGAACGCCATATTAATTCTATTATCACAAATTCAGGCAAGTCTTGTAGGCGAAGCACATTTGCCTTTTGTCAATATACCTGCTTTGAGAATAGGACTACCCAACTCTGAAGCCAGAATATGTGTTTACGTCTGTACGTACTGAGGGCAAAAAATCTTCGGATAGGCACCCCACCATTGTAGCTTCTTTGTACCAAGAGGAAGTGCAAGAATTACTGACCTTATAAAGTATTTAGATCGGTAGGTAGCGGAAGTTTGATACCGCTACATTTTAAATCGTACTCTTTGGTATTATATGCATTGAAAACATTACACAAGTTTGGGGGTCTACTTATCTACCACTTAAACAATAATACTAGCAATAAGAGCATCGATTAAACTACTTGCTACAGATGATTCCTACTCACCCATGTCTTATGTCTAGAACCCTAAATTCCAAAATATTAAATAATTTGGAGAAGGGACATGAAGTAGCTTTCCTCCAATAATTTATTAGAACCATTGACTCTTGGGGAGACTAAGCCCTCTAATGTACTATGAATTAGTATACTGAACTATAAACAATACTAGTAAGATTGTCTTATATTATTGGTAGATTCTACGTATGATGTCTTCATCCTCAACTTGTGAAAATGGAGGAGAAAATAAACAACGGGGCTTTCAGTTTTAAAGGCTTGATTAGAAGACAACAACGAAATGACCAACGAAAGCTTTTGAAAGAGAATTATTGACTGGTGACATTAAAGAAATCTGAAGAGATCTTGTAAGTATTCTGGCCGACTCAGAGGCCTAACAAAGTCTTGTATGGTTTCACATGTGATATGACACTTGGACGGTTGAAGAAGCTTTAGTTTAAAATCAGAGAAATTGTATGAGCAGGTAATGCTACGTTGGACAAGTAACCTCTCAACTATTTAGGTCCTTAGGCAAAGGGTGAAGAGTATTCAAGAAAGTGCAGATTCAGATTTGACCAAACAGATAACCAAACTAGATATTAAACTCATGACGAAAGCTTTTGTAATTTGTCACAATAGGTGCAAATACTTTTATTGAAATGCTTTCGACAGAGCTTTACGCTAGTGTTCGAATAATAACTTAACCTACGAGTAACTAATTGTTGTAGAAAAATAATAATGCTTAAACACATTTTAAAAATTGAATATGATTACAATTAGAATTTGATTTTAAGGATATCAATTCCAACGTGCTAAACATCTGCTTGAAATTTTCGTTACCGCTTAGCAAAATCCTAAAATAATATTGGCCTTGCTCAATTAATGTTCCTAACCTCTCTTGACTTTGCTGAATTTTAGTCTAACTCAATATATGTGTAATCAATTTCGAAACCATTAACTAAATCCCAGGAGTGGGGGGGGGGGGGGGGGGGGGTTGTTTCGTGTAGGGGTTTTCAAGATTAATTAACAAAAAAATAATTACAAACCAATTGCTCAAACAACAAGTATTCAATTTGATAAATTTACCAACTAAGTTATACTCAGTGAGAAGATCAATTATTAGGTTATCTAACCCAAAGCCATGCAGTTATGATATTTTATCATAATAAGTATAAAGAATACTATTAAGTAAGGAAATAGAGTTTAAAGATACTTGACAAATGAGAGTTAAATGATTCAGTTTGAATTAACCTCAAGCCTGCATCCACATTTTCATGAAAATCTTTGCAAGACCCCCTACTAGTATGGTCTTGGGTCCTCTAAACACTGTACCATTTTCTTGGTGCTATGTACATACTAAAAATCATGCTTTGACAATCACAACGCTCTAAAGCTTGACAATCCCATGCTTTCGTGGCATAAGTTGGTTGAGATAAAATTTCTTGTGCACTTCAAGCACTCTCTAAGAAGATGTGTACATGAAGCTCTAAGTAATGGAGAGATGAGAGAATTGACAACTTGTGAATGTTAATTCTCAATTCATAATTTGCTCACAAAGACACTCTCTTTAATGATATGAAATCAAAAAAAAAGTAAATAAGCTTTCTTGTTGATTTCTCTCTCTAAAAATATTATCTCCCTTCTCTCTAAAACCAAGCTCACAAAAAATCACCATGTGGCCCCACCGTGCTTCTACGCGGGTTGGGCGGCAGCCATTCCGACGATTAGTCTCTAGGTTCTTTATTTCTGTCTTGTGTGGTGGCTGGTATCCTTTATGGCGTGATTAGTGGGTGGCTGGCGACACAAGTGGTGGGAGGATGATGGCGAGGCGCGTCTCACCAGAATTTGATCGGAGATGACGACCTCAAGGTAAGTCTCCGATCTCGATCGATTTAGGTAGGTCTAACTAGATCTGCTCGATCAACTTCTCTTCCACTGTTGGCAGTGGCTGCGACGAGAATCTCCCAGCAGCGACCAAATTTTTTTACCATCATTTCTGAATGATCCTTCAGATTTATTCATTCCATCATTTTTTACAGTACAGTGGTAGATGTTGGGTATGTGGTTGGTTGTGGTGTTATTAGTAGTAACAGGAAGGCTTGGGGTAGAGAGGCTTAGCCTAGTTTATGGGGTTGTTCTTGGGAATCCTTAGGGTCTTAGGGGAGGGGGGGGGGGAGAGAGATAGAGTCTCGGGGGAAGGAGTGGGGGTGAGTTCTTTTAGGAAGAAATGGGGGGGATTCGGAGGCCTAGGAAGGGGAGGGGGGAAGATCTTTCTTATTGGGTTTTCGGGGCAATCTATTCTGGGTAGAGGGGTGGGGAGGGGTTTTAGGGATCTTTTATGGTTTTTAGCATCCTGTGTATCTACTTTGATATGTTATAGGTAAGTAGTGGTTCATCCACCCTGTATTGTGACAAATTGGTTCGGATTTGATACGTATTAGTGGAATGATGAACATTGCGGTGTTGAAGATCCTAAGTTGTGTGTTGTGCCTTTTTAAACGGTGTGCTCACCTTTAGATTGTGCAGTTCCCAATTGTTTGCTATATTGTTACCACCTTGTGTTTTGTAGATTGTTCTTATTTTTGTTTCCTTCTTTTGGATTCCTAAACCTGCAGACTTTGCATGTTACTTTAAATTGAGTTTTTTTTAATGAGAGGATGCTTTAATATAAAACATCCATTACATATGTTGTCCCCTGTCATGACATCTCCATGACTATCAAAATTACATTACAACATAAATAACATTACACACATACCAGAAGCCTTTAGAAAAATAGATAATATTTCCAAAGACTAGAGTTACAAAAGGTTTTACTGATCTAGTCTTGATGTACCTGTATACGGGTGTTAGCAGCAAAACTTGACGAAAGTAGTGCTTCTTTAAGTAGACCAGATGACACTTTATCTACATAAAAGGAGTGAAAATGTAGTAGGATATTGCAAAAGTCGAACAGGATAGGGGCCACCATGTCCAAAATGTCATCGGCATCAGATATCTAGGAATAAAGAAATTTAGAACTTGAAAGTAAAGTAATATGTATAATGTTTTTCCCAAGCGCCCATTTTGTTGTCATCAAAACTCCCTTGCTATAAGCAGTGTATAAATCTACTGAAGAAAAAGAGAAGGCAGCTGAACCACAATGACTCATATTATTTGTGAAGCAGCAAAGATCAAGATCAAAACCATGCTTTGCTTTAATTCAAATGCAATGTGTATAAATTCATTAAGTTTTTCGTTACTTTCGACCTTTGTAGTCATATATACTGAATTACGGAAATGTCATGAACTATAATATCTGTAAGCTCTAGAATAGAGCGATTGCATAACTTTAAATTATCAATGCAATTCTCCTATTCTACCCCCCCCCCCCCCCCACCCAACCCAAAAAAAAAAAAAAAAAAACAAGAAAAAAAAAAAACAACAAGAAGGAAAAAAGATAATTAAAATATTGGGCATAAAGATGAATGTAGGCTTATAATGTGGTTTTCATGAAGTTAAAAGTGGAAAAGTTTTGTAATGTCGAAGAGAAATGTGGCCATTATGAGTTTGGTTGAGCACTAATTACATAAATTTGTAGACTTCCAATGGACCGAAAAAAACTTTACTACCGATAGTAGCAATTTATGCCTTTCCACTAAACTTTCGATTGACCGACAGATCTTTTGGATTAAAAATGGAAACAAATTAAATCAAAGTTCTCTGAAAATCTTTCTGTAAAACTTTTGGTTGACAGAAGGTTCTACTTTCCTTGAAAACTGTTTTTTCATAAAATACCCTTAACTTCCTTTGAAAAACTCGGGCGTTCAGCTAACGGAAAAAATCTTGATGAAAAGTTTAGTTTCAAAAGCATCGTCAATAAAATATGAGGTATCTTCAAAGTTGACACATTTGCTAGGACACACTCATTTGAGAAGATCTGGTCACATTTGAGAAGATCTGGTCACATGCAATGCAATGCACAAGGTTTCCTAGACGTTTTATAACAAAGTCATCAATTCAAACATCAAATCACGATAAGATACATAAAAGTAAAGAATAATTATAAATAAAAGCAACTCAGCCCATGCATTTGGTTGCTCTTTGACATTGGACTTGAAGAAGCTTTGTTAGTCCAAAAAATACTAACATAGTTAAGGGTGACTATGCTTCTACGCGGGTTTCATCAAGTACATGATGAAACCTACAAAGAAGCATAGTCACCCTTAACCATGTTAGTACTGTCGTTGCACATTTGTACTAGTTTTTGTAATTTTTGTCAATACCACTTTTATATATGAACAAGAAATGCAAACTAAGAATTGGCAAACTAACAATTTTTGTCACCAATAAGCAAACTGTATTAGCTGCCTTAGCCCAAAACCTCCCGAGACAAACTGACATTAGAAAGCATGCAAAGTGCTCTCTCCAGTAAAGTCATGATCATGTACTTTTGCAACTCCATTTTGCCCGTGGAGTTTCCTGTACTGTACGATTAGTCAAGTGAAATCCAACCCACAAAATAATCTTATCTCTGGACAACCTGATCTCCATTCTTTTTTCTTCAACCTAAGACATTCGACTTTGATATGCCCTATCCCATGACAATAAAGACACTCCGCTTTCATTTTGTCAAGATCTAGGCTTAGATTGTCCTTACGATTTGTCTCTACGTTTTTCAAAACCCCTTTCTGTGGAACGACCTCTGTTTTTAGAGATGTATCACCGGCCTATTGCAAAAAACACATCCTTACGATCTCAGAACTATCCCCCTGCCGCCCAATTTGTTTTGCAACTCCTTAGAGTTCAACGGGGACTTAACATCCTCCAAAGAGATAGAATCTCGACCATACAACATAAAGATTGACAAGCTTTTCATACGAATCAAGCAAAAAACATAACTGAAATTGTACCGGCATTTGCCTAATAGGACTAGAAAACTAAAATGGGTCACAATTACAAGAGGAGCGCGCCAAAAGTTGAAAGGAGGCATTTCGCCACAGGGTAAAACGCATCAAAAAAAACAAAAAAAAACGTTGTCGTACATCAGGAGTTCAAGGCTGCATGTAATTCGAGAATTGCAAGTCAAATGTTGAAACAGTTTCCCTTCTAACATGACACTTGCAAAGTCCTTGTGGAAATGAAGGATGCAATTGATTCCATCAGCTTCCTCTTGTATCTAAGAAACTAGAAAGGTTCTCCCGGCTTTTTTGATTATCTAGTCTAAAACTTCTATTAGTACTACTGTATGCTTCATGTGTAGACCATTTTGTGGTGAATTGTGACGCATGAAGCTGAGCATCACTGTACATGATGCGAGCATCACTGAGCATCACGCAATAAGCTATTACAGTCTCAGCAATCATCACGATATGAACTTGTTTGCCACAGGCATTATTAGGACTTAGGAGTCGAACAAATTATTATCCACATGATCAGATATTCAATTCATACAACAGAGCTGAACAGATTATTATTCAAGAAAAAAGCTTGAATATATATATTATCTACATCCACAAAACGAGTTATAAAGTTTGAAAAATGCCTCCTTAGGCTTTAATACCCTCATTTGCTCCCCCAATTTAAAGTGAATCAATGTTGAAGGTAAGCCGCGGCAGCAATGGAACTTTAATACAGTATTGCTGGTGTACCTGCTAGTATTGAAATTGAGTAATCTTGTCACAGTTTTGATCACTTGTGTTAGCTATAAGAGGTAACCACGACTTATTATACACAATACTGTTTTCTGTGGAGCTCCAAACCAAAGGACGAAACTTCTAAATTTCAGTTTGCTACACTGAACATTGTTCTTTTCCGAAGATTGGCAAAGCAGAACCTTTTCAGTACCTAATTTGTACTCAGCCGCACACTAATTCAAGTGATCTTACACCTTTTGATGAAGCAAGATTTTTCTATGCAGGTCACTTCTATGAACATGCCATTCTGGCCGTGATACCTCAACTCATAGGACAAACAACCCAAGGTTTGAAGAGGCCTAGTGAACCTTGTATGATCGTCCAAACAACTTCATTTGCCTGCTTGAAAGGTCACTAAACAGCAAATAACTATAATTGCCAAAGAGCACGGGCATTGTTACAACCGTAAGATGGTTCAAATGTGATTTGGAGACCCAAAGACAACATAGCGGGAGCCTTGTGCATTCTACCACCCAATTTTCTTTTATTTGCAAAAAAATTGGAAATTAGTGTCAGGCGGAGATAGCTCCTTAACAAATGAAGGCAAGAAATGATGCCTTTTATCAATTATATATCGTAAAGTACTTGCAACAAATAACTTAATAATTCAAATGAAAATTATAGCTATTACCAATGGAGCATTTTGCTTCTCTTTGTTAATGTACAGTACCTTGCGATAAAGAAAGTATTACTTGCAAAGCAATGTCTCTCGTGTTTCATTACCAGTTGTTGGATTTACCCTGATAACAGAACATTGGTTATGGAATGGAAAAGCACATTTCAAAAGGAAAATATATTACAAAAGCACATTACCCGTCAGCAACTTTACAAAGGTATTCTCGTTGATCCTCTCTCAGAGGCACGTCTGTGAAGTCTGACCATTTACAATGAAAATCACCGAAAGCGGTTAATGTAGGTAGACCACCAGTACACATCAAAGCAGAGAAACAGTCAAGTACCTTAAGGTTAAGGTAGTGAAATCATTACTATATGTTTGTACGACATTTAACCTTTCAAAGAAACTTGAAGCTGTGGCTAAAAAGTTGGCTTCCTTCAGAATGAGGATGAAAGTGAAAAAGGCCCTTAATATAACTTAACAAGGCATGAAGAGTAAGGCCAAGTACAATAGAAGACAGCAGCTTCATTTCATCCCAGGTACAGCTACATAGGGAATAAGTAGTAATATCGTACTTCTAGGTTGAAACATGAGTAAAAATCGGAAAGAATCACACTTATAACTTGGAGCAGCATCGTATGCTATAGATTATAACTGCAAAGTGAAGGGGCTTGGTAGTAAAAATCTAGTCATTCATGGTTAAAAGAAAATCTAGGTCTGCTTATCAAAACTTAAATCTGGTAATTACCATGTTATATAGGGTTAGGATTCCTCGAAAGAAAGGTGAGTGCTGGGCAGGAGAGTGGACGTGTGGGGATGGGAGGTGGAAGGCACATCCCCTTCGTAACTTTGTTTCACTTTTGTTCATTCCAATGTCCTATCTAGTTATTAGCAATTAGAGGTTGAGTAATAAGTAAAGCTCGGTTATTTACACAGTGATGAAAGCAACAAACGAAACTGAAAAAAAGAGTGATCCACTGTTGTTTGAACATACCTGCACCTGTTATGATTGACCCCTTGAATGATGTGTTGCCTGTAGAAAGTGCACCTTCCAAGTTAGCATTGCTCAAATTTACCTGCAGAAAGAGGTAACCGCATGCAAAGGATGTCATGTGAAATTGTACAGTCAAGGTACAATAACTGCTTGAGTATTGACATGGATAGCAACCATCCATCCTATTAGTTTGGACCATGTTCCTAGGTTAAAGGCAGCCCAGCCAGTTAATTTATAGGTTCATCTATTGGAAGGGAAGAGAGAGTGAGTGTCCCCCCCACCCCCCCGGGGGGGTGGAGGTGGGGGTGGTGTCATGTTTCATTTGACCTGTCCATTCCATTTCACGGTACGTGTGCAAGCAGTTAAATGTGGCACACTGCAACATTGCTAAAATGTATCATTCTCACTGTCGATGATCTTACTCCAAACCACAAATATGATGAGGGTTTATAAACAAAGTAGAATGTAGTATACACAGGTTAAATATTTGTTGTTCACAGCCCAATTTAGTTATGCAAAACACTGTAAAAATGGTGTTACGTTGGGACTGAGTACCCCTGCCCATTAGCTAATTCAGCTATATAGTCAATTGATCTCAAACTCACACTGAGCACCATGAACTAGCCAGAGGTCAATAGGCTGGTCAGAAAAGAAGCCACTGCTGGGTAAATTCTAGTATGTTGGTTTTAAAGAGACCAAAGGAAACTACACTAGAAGATGCATTCCTCGTTGAGAATCATATGAAGAGAGTAAAGAGGATAGATTTTATTTCATTTTTGCTTGTTTTTGACAAGTAACGTTCACTAGAAGCGGCCAAAGTGGGACGAACATTATGCCAAAAAAAACCCATCCCACTCTACGACCTACACTGAGCAACAAAAAGTAGCAATGCTGCTGTCCTAAGAAAAAATCTTCTATAAACTCCAAAAGGAGTCTTCAGACCAAGGAATATTCTTATTGAGCCAGAAAAAAGATACCCCAAAAGCTGCCCCAGTCTGTAGGTAGACATTACAATTCCTTCAAAGCACCTCCGTTCCTCTCTTTCCAACGACCAATAATAGATAAAAAGGAGCAACGCCCAAATTTTTCTCTTTAAAAACTCGAAACCGGCCACATTTCACTTATTACACACCCAACCTTAGTCTTCCGATAGTTATGCAAAAACTCTATGCCCTACTAATGGCATGGATGGCCCCAAGTAAGTATTTCATTTTTCTTAGAACTCTGCTAGTACAAACGGCATGAAGCAGCTTGATACAGATTTCTAAATAATCACACAGAAATGACAGAATGGTCACAGAGCCTATCGGATTACTGAAATGCAATAAATTAAAAGGCATATATGAGAAGGGAGATAAGCACAAAATCGATGTAAACATCGGATTGCAGCCCTGAGTATAACCTTCGTGACGTTGGCCAAAGAGAAGTCTGCACCTCTAAGATCAGAATCTGAAAGATCAGCCCCTGAAGCATAAGATAAACAGCAAAACTAATTTAATGATCTTCTGCGAAATCTGTAGAAGATTATAGATAAAGAATTATAGCAGTGCAAGAGATCAATATTTAGGTGATAGCTGCAGTAGCGAAATCTTAGTTTGACTATTAGAGATGTCAACTGCACCCCAGGGTTGAGCTAAAAGGTCCGACGTATCTAAAAGCATAACGTGGATGCAATTGCATTAGAAGCTCAACTAACATATAAAATTCTTACAATGTGGTTCATTTGGAAGCGGGGGCCTACACGTATAAACTAGTCCTACTACAATCTTCTGATAGAACAGTATGCAGTTGGTCAGTTGACCATATGTTTTAAGAGTCGGGGGCTACTTTAAGAAAGTCTAGATCCACTGGATCGAACAACTATTCACTCCCCCTGATTTATGCACTAGGTATTGATTCGACAACATCCGACTTTGAGGCTTAATATGTTCAGCAATCAAAGGGTTAAACGTTAACAGTCTATCAGAGCAAGCATAGTAGTGCCGCCACTGGAGAGGCATATTTGCTAGCCAGTTTATTATGCATTCTAGATGCCCTTTCTAGAAACCGCAGCTTCATCAGGGAGTAGCACGATTCATGCATAGCTTGATATCGTTTCAAAATTGGTAACGTGAAGCACGAACAACCTAAAAGGGCAAAGTGGTGCCCAAGGAGCGGCACACAGACACTACTTCACAGTGTCCTTTTTTCCTGTTGATCTCCTAAACACCTGTTAGCCATGTGGAAATTGCCACAACACACCCTGATATGCAGAGACTTTTTAGAGGGAAGAAATGAGAACTGTTCATTTGCTTGAATACTTTTATGGAATTTAGTGGTCGTTCATTTATAAAGATAGCAAAGTTTTTGATTCAATACAAAAGATAGCAAAGACCAAAACCTGTTAAATCGGCATCAAAGAAGCTAGCTCCTAGTAACTTAGCACCTCTGAAATTGGCTTGTCTCAGTATTGACTGAAAAAACAAAAGTAGTTCATTCTCCATCAGACGTCGTAGCAATAACAAACAGAAAGTGCTGATAACTAATGCATAAATAACTAGTTAGAGCTTGTCGAATGTAGCAAAGGTCGGCTATTTACCGTTTTGAAGTCTTGCTTGATCAAACTCTTGCCACTGAAATCCTTACCAGTGAGATCCTGTCCCCTCGTCACTTCAGAACCGTAAGGCCCTCCACCCTTTCCATATCATGAATAAAACCTATCAATTTTTAAAGGTAAACCGAAAAGTAGCTTACTGGCACTCTCCTGATTTGCATGATTGTATATTGTTCAGATCACGGGCATAAAACAATTGCATAGGAAGTGTCAGCAGCAGCCATTTACAGAGTATCAGTACAACTACCCAACTGAAAATGGCACATCGTGGGAAATTTGGCTATCTCTAGTACACTAGATGCTGCTCTTTCCAAATTTTTATCCCAAAAATATAACTTCCAAATTAAACTTTTGTTCTAGTTCATGCATTTTAAAAACGGCGGTTTCAGTGTTTCGAAATACGTGACTTGCAGTTTGTCACGACATTTGCAGGGGATCTTGCGACAGATGTTCAGTAATGATAACATTACTCGTTTAGTACACGCTGACGAAAAGTGAAACGGGTTAATTACCTTATACGCAAGCGCGGGATCGGCGGCGAAGAAGAGGGAAGCGGATAGAAGAGCAACAAAGCTTGCCTTGGCCGCCGATTCCCCGATAGATAACAGAAGATTCTCGGTCACCTGAAAAAACGGAACGATTTGTCCAAAAGGGTGGGTACTATCGCAGGAGAAATTTAGAAACGCTAAAGTGAGCAATGTACCTGGGGAGCACGGTGGCTGGGGAGGCAGAGAGAAGAGGAATGGTGGGTTTTTGAGGGGAAGCGCGGACTGTGAGTGATGGTGGTTGCATTTGGAGGGAGTTTGCAGTGCAGAGAGGCGCTGAGAACAGCCATTTCTGCAAATGGTCGCAAATTGTGACAGGGGAGAGATATTGTGGATAAGATGGTGAAATGTTTTTATTGTGGCCCACCTCTTGCGGAGTGGATTGGATTGGCTTGTGGAAGGCTCTGGGTTCATGCTTACGAGACTTTCAACGGTGACAAAATATTTATTTTGGTTGTCTAAAGAAATGTCACCGATTTAGATAGTATTATTCTAAAAGAGAAAGAAAAAAAGATTTAGGTAGTATTAAACTACCATTAGTATTTCGTCAGACTCGATAAACGGGCCTCTCTCACACATTACCCATGTTCTTGTGGGGTTCTTGATCACCATCGTTGCCGTCGCCATGTGTACGGTCGTCGGCATATATATTCTTCCATGATCTAGATCTGTCGTCTTCCATTGTCTTTCGAATACACAGTGGTGGCAAAGACGTGTTGCGTTCACAGATTCAAGAAGTTCCTCTAGCTGAAAGTTGTGTTGCGGTTTTAGATTTTTAAATTAATGTATACCACAAGAAGTTCAGCGATTCAATAAGTGTTTCGTCTATCAATTCTAGAAGTTTCCTAATTTTGAATTTTGTTGTATGAATCCCATGTGTAATGAGTAGTAATTGATTTGGAACCATCAATAGATCATTTTTTTTTTCTATGCACTTTAATCGGCTACATTTTAAATAATGTTATTAGTTTATGGAACTTGTTACATTAATTACTCGTTCCTTCTTTTTGGGTTTCACTAATGATCATTCTTAACTATCTTGGTCCACTTAAACCTAGTAACATGTGGAGGCGGATCCTCTGCCGTAACTAGGGTTACAACAGAGGTGATGTAACCTTAGTTACGGCCGTCCGACCAAAATCAACGCACATGATTCTGCCACGTCATGCAACTCACTTAAAACACATCAAAAGGTGCGTTTTTGAGTTAACGTACCAAGTTTCTTCTGTCAATCTCTCTCTCTTTCTCTAAAACACACGTTACAGATCGATCTCACCCGGAAACGCACTACAAATCCATCTTCACCCCCTATATCTCTGTACAAATCCAACAACATGGACATTAAGTTAATAGATACATTACTCAGCTCCATTTGTACTTCTCTATAACCAAACTTCTGAATTTCAAACCCCAAAGACACTTCTGAATTTCAAGCGTCATACACATGGGGAAGAATAAGAAGCAAAAGCATCATTTCTTTTATGAGGTCAAATGCAGATGCTCAGATGATGGAATTATTACAGCCATAGGTCCAAGTTCCTTGAATACAAGAATGAAACAATATATTAAAAAACCAATTAATGAACACAACACCTCATGCTTGACATGTGTTCTATGGCCCTTAGACAATCAGCATGTTTTACACTTATCCATTGCAGCACAAAAGATGGATTTGACGAGAGAAGAAGGCCACCGTGCACTTGCTTGAAGATCGATCTTATATCGATGTCTTGGAGGAGAGGGGGAATGAAGATCAAATTAATTTGAAGATAGTGATTCTTTGGAACAATGGATCAAACGACTTTGATCAATTCTAAGAAAATGGATTTCTAGAGAGAGAGAGACAAAGAGCGTGAGAGATCTTCTAGAGAGGAGATGATCGATTCCAATAGGAGATGAATTTGGACCCATGACTGACCATAGAGGGATTGCGCAGTAAGGTGGAGGTACTGCCACCGGAAGGTGTCGTCAAGCTACGGTTTGGAGGAGAGAGGGATGATCGTCGCCCAGAGTCGTCATTGACTGTTCGATTTAAGTACCCATGAATCGCTGCCGCCGGAAGTGGAGGTATCATCGCTATCAGCAGATGGAATTGGGAGAGAGAGAGAGAGAGACGTTTCGTTTGGCCTGAGAAGGTTGAGTCGACAGAGACATAATGGGAAGAATAAATAGCTGGAGGACGTGGCTTAATCTGAGTCATCCCTTCCCAACTAACTCAATCGGATGGCTGTGACTGGGGCTACAGCATGCTTGCTGTAACCCTAGTCACAGCAGACGATCCGGGTCCGTAACATGTTTGTAGTTTATGTGTTGCTTGTGAAGATTATGCATCAAATTGGAAGCCGCAGCAGTACTTGACATAATTCATTTTTCGGAGTTCCATGTTTATTATTCCAATATTTTGATTCCCAGACCACCTTTTAAGAATAGCTTTGTGGCCATCTAAGATTTGTATGAAATTGTTTACTCTTACCAAGTACGTTCCACAGTACTGGTTGTAGTTGAAAATAAAAAGAGAAGAGAATGGAGATGAAAGAGAAGAAAGAAGATGTTGTGCGGATGGACGAAACTACATTGGGACTAGGGGGGTAGTGCACCCCCTGAAATTTTGAGAATTTTTTTTTCCCTAAA
Organism: Escallonia rubra; assembly: GCA_033065855.1. Classification (NCBI taxonomy): domain Eukaryota; kingdom Viridiplantae; phylum Streptophyta; class Magnoliopsida; order Escalloniales; family Escalloniaceae; genus Escallonia; species Escallonia rubra. Next base: position 211,372 of record JAVXUO010002909.1, on the reverse strand, counting down.
AAATTGCACTTTTCAGGAATTGCACAGCCGTCCACGAGACCCTGTCCCCCGAGACACAAACACACACACACACACACACACTCTCTCTCTCTCTCTCTCCCCGTGATTGTGAGGACTGAGGCTCAGGTCGTGACCGTCGACTGGTGACTCACACTCAGTCCGAGTCTCCGACCGCGACATGAGCCTGTGGGCTGTGACCAGATCTGGGCCGTGACCCACGTGAAGACGACCAACTCACTCCGATCGCGACCTTGACGGCTTGACGAAGGAGACGGACTGACAGACGAAGACGACCTCATTGAGCATTGGCCACCTAGACGCCGATCGACGAGGCGACCACCGTGAGTCCGAGACTCACTCCGACGGTCCGACCAAATCTGGAACTGGAAGGACGGACTGAGGCTACTCAATACTCACTACTGCTTCTCTGCACTACTGACTGTGAGGTAAGTTCTTATATTTTAGTTTAATTCCAGTGATTATATAGAGATTTAAAAAATATGTTTGGTTAATTTACTTGCTAATTCTTAATTAGAGATTTAAAAAAATACCTTTTGTATGCTTTTTAAGTATATTATGTTTTTTACTATTATTTTACTAATAATTTTTTTGGTGAATTTAATATAATTTTTGCACTCCTTGAAAAAAATTCTGTTTCCACCCCTGGTTGTGCGTTCTCTTTAGAGACTGCGGCGAGGTTGGTGCTCGGTGAAAATAAAATAGAAAAGAGAGGGAAGATGAAGGTAAAGAAAGACAATGACTGAAAGAAATATATTAATGGCAAAAAAGCCGACAAGTAGGTTTTAAAAAATTTTGGTAAAAATTTGAATTTAAATGTTTCACTAACCATGTTTTACTGGGGTTAAGATTTGCTTTTATTGAACCCACAAGGTGATCACCTTGTCGGTTGCCAATAAATTAGTAACAGTTTAACACCACTTAAATATATAACGCGATATTAAATAACCATTAAATATTAGGAGTGTTAGACATAAGGCTGGTGCAATAGGAGGTTAAGAGAGACAAGTAAATTATTGTAATATATATCCGCTATGCCTAGATTATCGAGACCAGTGATTCTAGACCACCTGATATATTGTATATTTCGGTGGATTAAAAACTAAGACTTTGGTACAGGGAATTTACAGATTTCTTGCTAAAAAGAAAATTTTGATTATGAGTGTTTTCTAAATGCCTCATAATCATGTCATTGCCCTTACTATGGAGGTGAGGTTGGAAACGTGAGTTTACTTTTTCCTAAATGAAAAAAAATCTAGGATGATCGTAGAATGTTTGCATGAACGACAAATAACAAAACTTATTGGAAGCGTCAAAATCCGACTTTCTTCCTTTTTTGTCACCTTATGTATTAGTAAAAGGTTTAGCTTGGCTTAAATGTTTTTTTTAGCAAGGAACTAACTATAAACTAACACAATATGACGTTAGTTTCAAGTTCTCGATTTATTCTAGTGAATCATATGTGAACATAAAATTAAGATATCAAAACAATTCTACAAATTACTAGCTAGAATTTCGTACTATACATGCATGGAAATAAAATAAAAAGCTATAATCTCGTGGGTCGTAGAATAATTCGGAGCACTTAAAAAAATATGCACAATGGTATATCAATCCTATATTTAGGCCTTTTTCCACCACACACACAAAAAAAAAAAAAAAAAAGGAAAGCTATTTATTCTTTAGGTCTTTCTTCTTATCCAAACCATAAGCGTCGAGTGTGAAGCATGACCCAAATCCATGTGAAAGCCCAATGGCGTCCAAAATACTAGAAGCCCACCGTATTGGGCTGACAAATGTAATTCCAGTAAAGTGATATTTTATTTTATACATTTATTAAGGTAGAGTAGCCTTATTTTTTGAACTTTTAATAATACTCTTTTGCAATACATAGACTGAATTCAGGAAAAGTAAGTCAAGATCATCATTGAAATTTCTTAACGTTTGATAAATAAACGCTTCAACCCACTATAATTTTAAACAACTTATTCATCCCCATCATTCCAAGCACTCTACCTTATTGTATTCAACCATCAAGATCTTTCCTCAATTTCTACTACTTATTCCCTCTAGGTCTCTATTTTCGCGATAAACTCGTATTCCTTTTTATGTTTCTTTATTATTTGTATCGATCAGATTTGCCTATATTTTCTTTAATTTCACACGATGCCGACTTTGCCACTTATGAATTAACTTAAGTTTTTAATTGATACGAATTATGATTTTATGTTGAACGACCTATCAGATCCTAACTTGGATGATCCCCGGGACAATTGGGATGCGTATCATTTGAGCTTTTGGATTTTATGTTTTTATTTTCACTTGTTTTCATATTGTGTGTTTTTGTTGAAAACGAAAACAACGACTTGTTCGTTTACACTTTTTCAAAAAGTAACTGGTGTTGCTTTTTTTCATATAATCTTCTTTATTTACACTTTTTTTTAAATAAATATTTGTCCTTTATTTTTCGTAAATATCCCTACTGTTCACGTCGTGCGTTTACCCTAATGCCCTTAAAATGCCTTTTTATTTATTGGAGTCCAACACGAGGTGGCCCACTAGTTTAGATACGTTGTCAGATCTATTCCTATTACCCAAGTAATCCAGTGGCAATTGTTGTTGTGGGTGTCGATCCTGTTGTCAGGGGCGGACCATCCACGTGACCGATGGGGGCCACGACACCCCCTCAACTTTTGGAGAATTTTCTTTTTAATTTTTAGATTATATATATATATATATATATATATATATATATATATATATATATATAGAGAGAGAGAGAGAGAGAGAGAGAGAGAGTAATTACGAAAATACCATTATATTATAACATTAATTAATTAGAGTTTCATTTTGTGTTTTTTACTCTTTGCGCCACCGGCCATCATATATTTGTCTTTGTCATTCCCTTGTTTCGTCTTCATTTTTCTAAATTCCAAATTCTAAAACTTCATATTACAAAAAATAATAATATAAAAAAATGAGTAGATCAAGATTAGTTCTTTATTTTTTTAGTTTAAATTCTTATAGTATGTTAACTTATACGTTACTATATTGTACTCATACAATTGATGATAACATGAGTAATATATCTATATATTAAGTGACTGAAATTCCTTAATGCAAGATTAGTAATTTGTTGTTAATTATTCTTACCAAATTAAATATATTACTATGAATAGTAATATTATATGATTTAATGTATTCAATAGTTATGCTAATTATAATGTGTTTTTAAATTGTCATGTTCTACGTAAACTTGAACCTCCTAAAATTCTTTTATGTCAGCCATTTATTTGTTATGACTTTTTTGTCCCCTTAGATTAGACATTCTAGGTTCGCCTCTGCCTGTGGTTGTCGGTGTTCAGTGATAATTTTCATGGTGGGTTTTGCAAGTGGCGATAAGTGGTAAGAATGTCGGCTTATGGTGGTGCTGGAGCTTCGATATAGATGCTTTGGTTCTTCACAGTGGCAAGGAAGGTTCCAATTACACTAAGATGGTGGCATGGTGGTGCTGGCGGGTCTAGGAATAGCGATGAGAGAGAGAGTGGGAAGAGGAGGTGAGAGAACATGATTGGTGTCGGACAAGTTTGCTTTTCTTCACCTTCTTTCTCACACGGGTTGTAACTGATTGGAAAATGTGAAAACACCTGTTCTATTGTTTGGACGAATTTTTTTCGTTACAAGAACGATATATTGTAGATGAACAACAAAAAACGAATATCTTTTTTTTTTGGCTAATTACACCTATATCCCTGAGGTTTGGGGGTAATTACAGGCAATGACAATAGTTTGGACAAATTACACTTGTATCCATTGACCAAACGGAACCCTGAAAATTCTAACGGTTTTAACAAAATGACTTTATTGCCCTTATGTTAGAAAGTTATTTTTTAAAATGCCATTGTCTCTTTTTAGAAAAGAAAAACCCTAATTTTTTTTACTCTCTCTCTCTTCCCCCACCTTTTCTCCACCCACTTCGCCGCCACCCACACCCCCGCCCTTCACGGCCCCCCCGACCCTCCCTCCCTTGGTCACCCCCACCCACCCCGTCTGCCTCCGTTGCACCCCGCCTGCCTCCCCAGCGCCGCACCCCGCTTGATTCTTTAATTCAGTGTTAACTCAAACAATCAGATCCAGGTCTGCCACCGCCGGCAGTCCCTTTCCCCGTTGGTAGCCCCTTCCCTCACCCCCAACAGTCTCCTTCCCCACCTCACCGATAATTTGCTTTCTCTCTCTCTCTTCCCCCACCACCTCACACACCACCCCAGCAATCCCCTTCCGGTGCGCCGCAAACGGCAAGGACAACCCAAAGCTGCTTTGTCGGAGATTCCATAGAGAGATAGGCTCGGCAACTCTTCTGTGTGGGTTCTCTTGACGGGAAGGATTTGAGTTTGCTAAACCGGGTCTCGAGGTGAGTTGGGAGGGATGAGTCAGAAGTGAAACCGGAGCATTTAATGGCGACAACTTGGTGACAGCAGATCTGGCAACAACAAGTCCTCCCCCTGTGGCGGCGACGACGGGGTAGTGGTCTGTGATAGTGTAATTAGGAAAAAAACCCTAATTTTCCTAAGTATCCATTGCAACATAGGAAAACCTTTAAAACCCTAATTTTCCTAAGCCGGAGGCTTCTCGGCAGCTTGGGTTTGCAAAGGGGCTTGTCAGCGTGGTGGGGTGAATCTGCCGGATAGTGGGGCGAGGGGGGCTGCTGGCGGCGTGGGACGGGGGAGGGGGGCTGGCGACGATGACTTCAGATCTAGGGTTTAAATCGTGGAGATAGAAAATTAGGATATCAAACCCTAATTTTAAAAAATTAGGGTTTAATACCCTAATTTGAAAATTATAAAAATTATTCACGATATACTGTACAGGGGTAGTATTGCCATTTTCAAAATACGTAATGACGAAAATTACACTTTTTGGACATAATCCTGACGGTTGGATAAAAGTGTTACTTTTTTTAACGTTTTTTGTCACGTATGTTACATTTTGAAACTTAGTGTCATTAATTGTAATTACCCCATAACCTCAGGGACATAGGTGTAATTAGCCTTTTTTTCCCCATCATTACAAATATAAAAATTAAAAACCATAAATGAACGAGCCCTAATCATTTAGAGACAAATTCTCGATTTTCAGCTTTGGTTGATGCTCAAGAAAGCACGGGGCTCGTATGGTAACATCGAAAATCTAGGAGTGATATAATAAACTTAGGGGCATAATTATCAATACCGTACTAGTACCGGTCAGTACGTACCGTTTTTGCCTTCTACTGGTACGGTACCCTTTACATTTCGTACCGGTCAAAATACCGCTCTGTACCGGCCAGTACAAGTGATACCAGCCGAGAACTACGTACCGGTCGAGATATTATGTTTTGTACCGGTTCCTTAAAGAACGTAAAAGTAACAAATTTTGTTAATTTTTTTGTAAATTGACCATATAAAGACTATATAGAAAAACACTCAAAGTCCTTTTATACAAATCAAAGCTTCTGTAGCTTTTTACTCATAATATTCACTTAACTTTGATTTACTTTATACCTGAAAGTTTTGATCATATTCTTTCATCTATATGACGTCCTGCTTTACACACATGTGCACAACACACACACATGCACACGCACAAAAACAGCTTATTCTTGAACCCGAAGACGTTATTATTGTACAAAAAACTTATTCTTACATAAGAATTTGCGAAAGGTATTATTGAAAAGGAGGGTAATCCTAGATTAGGTAATTTAATTGAATAAGTTATTTAGTTTATTTGAAAATTAACGCAATTCAAGTTCTATAGGACAAACAAGTTATTCTAGAGGAGCTATTAGTAAAATATATATATATATTTATATTTTGTTAGTTAGTCAATGAATGAATACTAAAAATGTATATTATTGATGAAAAATTTGAAACGATACCGGTACCGGTACGTACCATTTTATAAAAAAAACGGTACATACTCCGATACGGTATTCATAACTATATTAAGAGGCTTATAAACTCACTTTTTTTCTTAGTACCTAATCTTGAGTTTTAAATAGACGAAGGATAATGAAAAGTAAGAGTCGGGAACAAGAACAGAGAATAGTTATAAACTCACCTTTTTCTTTGTACCTAATCCTGAGTTTTAAATATACTAAAAGGTTGGTTTATTTTCAAAGATATTTAAACGCGGCACGCATATAGTGACCTAATTTTTTTAATTTTATACCTGAGGGACATATATCACTGCAATGATTCAATCATGTTTCATTCCAATCATGCAGACGTCATTACGTGGATGATGATATCTCAATTTAGGGTTATGCTTCACTTTATCAACCTACCTCAAACCGAATACCTCAGAACACCAACTTAATATGTACATAGTAAACCCTAGCTGACACCCAATAACAGTATAAGGACACTGTCAACATGATCATTTGAAAAGATTCAATGCAATTAAGCAGATCACAACTCAAGAACAAAGGAAAAGTTTCTTCTAATGAAAGAATTTTCTTTTTCCGTGAACAAAATTTTACGATACACTACAAGAAACATGAAACTGGACCGTTGTTACCAACACCAAATCTTGAGTGGTCAAAAGACTATGAGTTCGAGGGTGCACAAAGTTCTGTAAAGATCATAATTGATCAATTCACGCGTAGTGGAATGCGGCTCCGTCCAGAAAAGTAGTCTAATCGACGAGATTCTGTAAAAAATAACTGTTACCTCGATTAATAGTACTCCTTCAAAAAAAAAATTATATAAATTTTTTAGGCTGCTCCAAAAAAATGATTACTTTTAAAATTAAGAAAGATTTAATATATGTTTTTTTCATCTTAACCCTTTCTTACAATTTTTTTATTCTATTTCTCTATCCACATTTAATTTTCTAACAATCCAATTTTCTCTCTCTGCACCCATTTTCTTCCCTCCCTCTTTCTCTTTCTCTTTCTCTCTCTTAAATAGAACGTGAAACTCATAAAACATGCTCCCTCTGTTCCTAATTAATTGATCATGTTTGATTTACACGTTTATTTAGAATATAAACAGCTATTTAAGCCTCAGGGTGCAAAAAATCCTGCAAAGATGGTAAAAATTGCGGCTCTGTTCAAAAGGACATGCTAACCAACGCATGAACTTCGCCCTAAAATAACTTCCAGCTCGACCAATAATACATCACCGCGCTTCTGATAACCAGCAATACAAATCAACAAAAACAGGCGCTCCTCCGTGACAAGATCAAAAATCTCTGCTAACTGAGACATTAATGCTGATCGAGACATTAATGAAGCAACATTAGTAAAAGAGTATAACACGAATACTTCGATACACGTGCTACAGCTCGATATATACATTACATTATTATTATTATATAAATATAGCAGATAGTACGTAAAAGAGAGAGCCAAGAACACGAGAGACGGCCAGAAAGACTCCAATCAGAAGTCCTATCAGCCAGCCAGCCAGCCAACTAAGGAATTGAGTGATACCTTCTTTTGGGTAAGCATGAGCGGTACGTTTCCCTTCCTAATATTACTACACGACAAGTATCGAAAGAAGAAAAGTGGTCAAATAAGGAGCCACACAACACTGTGTGTGTTTTTTTGTAAAGCAGAGCAGCAGCCCACGAGTCAAGAACAGTGTGCGTGTTGTACCTGTACTTTAGACAACCCTGGGGTGGGGTGGGGTGCTCAAATGAAAAAGTTTGATAAAAAAGCTGGGGTTGGGGTTGGTACTAGAGGTGAGCATCAAACCGTTCAAACCGATCCGAACCGTTCAAACCGACCAAACCGAACCAATCCAATCCGAACCGTCCAAAGATCTTAATGGTTTGGTTTCACATTTCTCAAACCGACCTTGGTTCGGTTTGGTTCACGGTTCACATTTTCTAAACCGATTCCAAACCGAACCGAACCGACCTATGATATGTTACTCTACTTTTAGTAACATTCATTGACAATTTCACATATACGGGAGTAAGGAAATCCATATATACAAATCTTGAAAGTTATAAGCAAAGAAAATAATGAGAACACTTTTACACGAAAAAATTCGTGACCAATAAATGTTTAATATTTTCTCATTCTTTCTCATACATCGAGGATCACTTATATATCGAATTTAACAAGATTATATGCAATTTAAAAAATAGATAACTTGAATTTTTAATCACTGTTAGATCCAATAGTAGTTTGCAAGTGAACAACGTCTTTAAATGGATGCAAACCGATGGAAACCGACTAAATCGAACCGTCTTAATCGACCAAACCGAGACGTCCAAACCGATGATGTTTGGTTTGGTTCGGTTTTTCCAAACCGAGGGGTAACGGTTTAGTTTGGGACCTCAAACCGAACCAAACCGAACCGTGCTGATAGTACTTACAGACTGGTACAAGCTGCGGATGAAAATGGAGTAAAAGGGACAGAAAGAAACAAAAAGAAAATTGGAAATTGAAAAGAGAAAATGATAAATGAACGGCAGGGGGGGAGTGGCATTGCAGCTTTTATGGGAAGACGGGTCCTTTTTACAGACACGGAGCCTTGGCATTCGATACTTTGTCGGGACTCGCAGACAATGATGTGTTCCCACTACCCCTCACCCCCTCCCCCTCTCATGCGCACGTTACGCCCACACCCACACCTACCATTTACTTCGTCACCCTCTCTCTCTCTCGACCTTTGCCAAATGCCAAGAGTTGCCCCAGATGACCAACCATATTCCTGCGCTTTTAGCACCAAATTGTTTCTTTTTCTTTATTTTTCATATTCATATTCAAAAACTGAAGATGGATATAGTACAATTAATTAAAGATTTTACGGAAAATGTATTCGGCATAATAAAATTTTACTATGCAAATCAAAAGATAAAAAGAAAGTAATGCCATTTGGATGATGAACAAAAGTACTATATTTAGAGTCGTCAAGGCCAGTAGATTTGACTAAAGAATCAGCAATTAGATCAGGGTTGCGATAGCAAAAGGATAACTGAACGGTTGGATATAAGCGGTGGAGTGTCAGGCAGTCGTGACAGATGAGGAGGAGCCATTGCTTGCTTCCGGCGAACCTGCATAAACAAGACATAACAACAAGGGAGTCGGATTCAGTAATAACACAAGATAGCTTCAAAATCGCGTACAAACTGAAGTGTTCGTCGAATTAATGGCAAGAGTTTCCGCAGTAACATTGGTGGCATGACTAACATGAATAGTATAAACCCCACCCTCCGAGCAGTTCACAAATGGTTTCGGAGAATACCACCTATACTAGCAAGACTAGGGTTATCGACAGAGGCACATTTGGCATTTTATTATTTGTTATGAAGTCACAAGAAAATTTGATTTTTAATAGGAAACGATTTTTTATGTAACATAAACTCTATTTTGGGACATAAATAGCCATATTTTTAATATCACTTTTTTTTAATATGTTGAATTATTTACCTTTAAAATCTCAGCTGAATGAATATGTATGATAAGAAAATTTTGTCATCAAACATAAAATTGTCCTCCGCTTTATTTGTAGGGTTAATTACACATATGTCCCTGAGATTTCGGTGAAATTACACACGTGTCCATAAGTTTGGAATATACGCACTTATGTCCTTTGATCTAACAGAATACCCAAATACATAACGGAATGGTCAAAATGACCATATTTTCCACGATTTGAAAGGTTAATTCTTTACCATGCCATTCAAATTAGGGTTCAAAAAGAATTGAAACCCTAATTTTCAAATTAGGGTTTCAAGTCATTCCTTTATCTCCTTAATTTTCAGATTAGGATTTCAATTCCAACATTTATTATCCAAAATTTCAAGAAATCAAAAGGCATTGGGCTAGGGGAAGGGAGGGCGGTAGAGTGGGGGAAATGAGGGGGACGACGTGGGGTGGGATGAAGGAAGGCAGTGGGGGTAGGGGAAGGTCTAAGGCAGCGGGGCAGGGGATGACGGCACGATGGGGTGGGGGCCGAGGAAGGGGAAGGCGACGGAGGACGAAGGGGTGGGGTGGGGTGGAGCAAAGGGGAAGGCGGCGGGGTAGGGGAAGTGAAGGGGACGACAACAGGGGTAGGGGAGCAGCGACGTGATGGTGGGCGGTAGGAGCAGCGGTCGTGGTGGTCTGCGGTGGGCATCGGCGTGGTGGTGAGCGGTTGGAGCAGCGGCTTATTGGTGGGACGGTGGGGGTAACAACTTGGTGGTAAAATGGTGAGGGCTGCCGTATGGTCGCTGGGGAAATCTCTGATGGAAGAAGAGAGAGATAAGATGAAGAGAGATGAGGCTCATGAAAGAGAAAAGGGAAGAGAGAGAAGAGAGGTAACAGTAATTTAGGGGTATGATTGTCATATTTTGAAAATACATTTTGATGACATCATAAAAAATATACTTTTTGGACGTATACTTGACGGATGGACACAAGTGTTACATTTTCAAAGTTTGTGATCATGGTTTGTTACCTTTTGAAACTTAATGTCTTTGACTGTAATTTTACCCAAACCTCAGGGACATGAGTGTAATTAACCATTATTTGTAATATGTTAAGCGCAAATGCCACGTAAAAAGAATGAATATTTACAAAGAGATAACTTGTTCTGAAAATTTTTCTTGTTTTCTAATATGACCTACCTCAGACATTTTCAGAAAATTTTGTATGGTACTATTATCATCATCTTAATTGAATATTGCTTTTTTTATTAACCAAATAACAGTAAAGATGATATTCATAAAAAAAATAATCAAAACATCTTTTTCAAGTAAATAACTCAGAAATTCAACGTCAACACCTAATCCTCAAAATTATAAACGGTGTCAATAGCAATTGTGGAGCTCAAACAATCAATCGAAGCAAGTCAAAGGTTCAGAGAGCAACGTTGGACGAGGGTGAGATCGTCATTACAACAAACTTTGGGCGGTCGGACTTTGAACCCAGACAGGCACAAAACCGTTTACCAGGGGACAACAAAAACCAGGGCACACTGCAAAAACCGCCTAAGCAAGGGATATATCCCCTTATGGGCTCCTCCTTATCGTACGCCTGCTAGTGCCCACTCTGATATCGTACGCCCCCTCTTCAATCAGAAGAACAAAGTAATTGGAGGCACTGAAAGAACCTGTCAAACGCCCGGAATGGAACCCTAAACCCGTACCAACTTAATCTGTAGCCCCCCCACCCACCCCACCCCCTGAGGTATTGAGTATTGACCCATCTTTTCCCCCGTTTCCCCGTGTTTGTTACAAGTACATATCTACTAGAAATACATATATACATACATACATACAGCCTCTCTGCTACTGTTCCTTGGGTAGTGAACCGTAAGTCCGAGCTGACTTTTTTTTGTAGCAAATGGGTTTTCAAGTTGGTTTGATGTTGAATCTGTACTTGTTGTTTGAGTTGTCAACTGGGTTTTTATTTTTGGTGGCCTAACAAAGGTTCCACTACCCAGATCTGAGGTTTTCTGGTTAAGGGTTTTCATATGCAAGAGAAGGAAAGAAATCTCTTGCCATATTTGGATATGTTTGATTTGGACAGACATGGAAGGTATTTTTAGGTAAGGAAAGTACATAGATAAGGGTTTTAGATTCTGTCTGGTGGATAGATTTTGGGGTAGTCTACTAGTCTTCATCAGATCTCATCTCATAATAGTAAGCAAGTACATCAAGTAGCCAAGTAAGCAAAAAAGTCTACTTACTTATTAGCCTGACGTGATTGATGCTGGTTGGTGAATGGTTGTTGAACGTTTGACGACATTTTTCTGTGGGAGAAACACAGATTTGGAAGGTTAGCAAAGGAGGAATTTCTTGGAGGACAAATGGCAAACAGATGGTGGGCAGGAAATGTGGCGATGAATCCGATGTCATCGCCAACGCCGAACCTTCTTCTGAGGAACCCTACTGACGACGACAACGCCGGGAACAGCAGCGGCAGCAACACAAACCCTAAAAACCAGGAGGAGGAGGAGCTCAGCCGAGAGAACGAGCCTGATGACCAGAGCGGCGGCGGAGGCCTCGAGATTATCTCCTCCGAGCCCGGTGCGGGCGGAAGCTCGGGCCGGCGGCCCAGAGGCAGGCCGCCGGGCTCGAAGAACAAACCGAAACCCCCAATCGTGATAACCAAAGAGAGCCCCAATTCACTACGCAGCCACGTTTTGGAAATTAGCAGCGGCAGTGACATTGCTGACTGCATCGCTACTTTCGCGCAGCGGCGGCACCGTGGAGTGTCCGTTTTAAGTGGTAGCGGCATTGTCACTAATGTAACCCTCCGCCAGCCCGCCGCTCCGGGTGGTGTGCTCACATTGCAAGGGAGATTCGAGATATTGTCGCTCTCCGGCGCGTTTTTACCCGCTCCGTCTCCGCCTGGAGCGACTGGACTGACGGTGTATTTAGCCGGCGGGCAGGGGCAGGTTGTGGGAGGGACTGTTGTTGGGCCGCTACTGGCATCTGGGCCGGTAATGGTGGTGGCTGCAACGTTCACTAATGCGACGTATGAGAGGCTTCCCTTGGAAGACGAGGCGGCCGGAGAGGGAATGCAAGCGCAGGCAACATCAGGGGTGAATACAGGGACAGGTACTAGTGGTGGTGGTAATACTAATTTAGCAACTCACTCACATGGTTTGGTTGCTACTGACACATCATCTCCCATGCCCATATACAATTTACCCCCTAATTTGCTACCCAATGGTGGTGGTGGACAGATGCACCCTGACGTGTTTTGGGCTCCGCCGCCGCGGCCACCACCCTCTTACTAAAATCAGAAGCATAGGAGAAAGAAAGAGGATAAAGGGGGAATGTATTTGTATGGTCCTTAAGGATAGGTTAGACTGAATTTCCTGATCTTTTTGTACTCTTATTTGTGAATCACATTCTCTGGTTAGGTTTTTGGGTTCATGTTTTGTTAATTGTTGTAACTTCTTGTTGGGTTCATTAATCTAATTAATTAAGTTCACTAAGCTGCTATTTTTGGAAGTGGTGTTGGATAGAATGGTGCAGGCAATGAGGAAGTAACAAGGGATGGCGATGGAGATATGGATGTGGAAGTTATTGGTTTCTTCTTCAGTGGTAAGCCGCTCAAGTTTGTTATTCTTCTGCTATTTATCTTTTTTGTTACATATCTTAGTTTTGCCCCCAAGAAGCTTAGTGTCATTTCCATCTATAGCTATGTGTGGGGGTTTTGTGTGTGCGCTTCTAGAGAGTGCGGGTGTGAGAGAGAGAGGCAGAGTTGACTGTAATCGTGTAGGGTTCAGTTCATCTGCATTTTCCTGGAATGGATCGTTTTCAGTTCAAGTTGGCTTGAAAAGGAGGTACTTGAGGGCCTCTGTGGTGCATGCCATCACATCATGGATACAACATGCATGGAGGGAGTGGCCATTATTCCATGCCAAATTTTGTTAGATGACACATTCGGTATCTCTTAGGGTGTCAACCCTTGTACAGCATTAAATGTTGTTCTTGGTGAACGGTGGGTAGTTTACACTATAACTACCACATTGATGAGTTACATAAATACTCCATTTGTTACACTTTTACGGTTTTCTTGGACTTTGTCTCCATATAGGTTTTCAATTTTTTATTTCTAAGCTAAACCACGAGCTTCGGATCTGGCCGTGAGAGGTCTCCAATCCCATCCGCGTGTGTTTAGGTTCGTTTTTAAGTAGCAGCAATTCTATAAACCGTCAATACTTCTCTCTAGTATGTGGCTGTCGGGTTTGATGCAACTTTTTGCGTCGTTTCTTCTTCTGTATCACTTAGCTTGGTAACCCCAAACAGAGATGACCTTGATCGTTTACCACTTTCTTCTAAGGCCATGCTGGTCATTCTTCCTTTCCCCAGCCATCCGGTTGGCTGTGCTCTTGTTGATGTACTTTTGTTAATAATGTAAAGACGAGTTCGGTTCAGCAAAAGAAAAAAGAAAGAAACATACCAAAAGCTAATGTCTTCATACCAGCTTCAGCCCATATTAATCTTCTCGATTAAGAACACGAAAGAGAACTGCATACAGTATCGTGCTATTTAATCTACACATAAACTGTATATATGTTTGCAACGTGTATGCGCAAACATGTACTTCCTTACATGTACCTAATTAACTATTGGTGCCATCTTTTCTCGTGTATACTTCAAGCTGAGCTAGATCAAAAGCTGGATTGCTGTATTCTCATAATGATGTGCTGTGTGGAAGGGACACTCATAATGCCGAAAGCGGATTTGCAATTTACCATAATCTGTGTACTTTCAAACTATTCATTAACATTTACTTGTTACTTGAAAGTGCTTTCCTACTCCAAAGGTAATTGCTTTGGAATTGATGTGAATGAACTACCCGACGAGGTAATATTTAAATTGACATTTACTTGGTTTTGGTTTTGGGAGGCCAAGTCAATATGCTTGCAACTGGAGTCCTGAACTAGTTGCTATTAAGTTAAATTCTTAAGGTCTAAATAGTCTGGTTTATTTAAACTTGCGTAGAGAAATTACTACTATATATAACTATCTAACATTACGAAATGGTACATCTCTATTGCTTAAGCTTGGGTATTCAAACTCATAGGCGTTCTTTGTTAAGATAATTGGTTGGCAGAGAGCCTTTGGAAAAAAACTGTATATTCACAAGAGAGTAGAGTTGATGTGTTGTAGAGAGTTCAATGAAGACTGCATACAGTAGGATGATTCTTTCCAGCTCTGGTTACACTTGACCTTTCCTTTCCCAACCAGTTGCTTGGCACTGATGTTTCTCTTCCTTGTTGCGTAGCATTTGTTAGAAGTACGTAATCTGCAGATCATCTAGAGCTCGGTGAGAACTTTCAACTGGTGATGATCATAAGGTAAAACATTGTGCTGGTTCAGTTTAGTATGTCTGAGGACTACCTCATCTCAAGTATGAGAATTTCTTCACTATGACGGTGATATTTGGTATGACATGGTGTAATGGACTGGTTTAGATCTAACCAGATGAAGGGATTCTCAAACAATAGAGGCTCAAGGTTTTATTAACCTTTCATGTAGTATGTATCACAGCTTCCTTAAAAGTTTTTTCTCCCCTCAAAGAGGAAGTTTAGGTTTGATGTGGTCAAGTATTCACGTAATGTATTTGGTACAAGTTACTTTAGGATGAGGTGTTGCTCTGATACATGGGGGCGATTGTCTCCTGGTTTGAGCTACTTCAAGTGTGACTACTCCTCTCACCCACTTCAAAATTTTTTAAAATTTTATGCAATAGGTCCTAAAATCATGCATAAAATGAATTTTTTTTTCTAAATTTTTATATAGACTATGATATAGGAAGTCACAAACCTCACTGCTCTTGATTTCTTACAATGTTAAAATACATATTATGTCTTTGACATTTGGTTTTATGATCAAAAGACATTTGGTTTTATGGTCAAAATATGGACTAGTGACTACTTTTTGAAATGGTAAAAGCAACATTAGTCTTATTTTACTTGCCAAAACAGTATTTAAATTTCAAATTGTCACCAACAGTAGCATAATCTCAACATGAAAATGACTTTTATACTATTTTAACATTTAACTTTATAAAAAGTTTTGGATACTTGAAGATGTTTTTGCGTTGCAATTTTTTATTTTGTTTTATGTAAGCATTAGTAATATATAAACTACTTTCCATGCTTTGCCTATTGTTAAAGTCCAACCTGACAAAAAAAAATTATTTTGTTTTACGTAAGCATTAGCAATATACAAACTACTTTTCCAACCTTTGCCTATTGTTAAAGTCCAACCTTTGCCTATTGTTAAAGTCCAACCCGATAATTGCGATGGAAAAAGACCTTTTAAGTTCTTTAATTTTTGGATGTTGCATAACACTTTCGAGACTATTTTTTAGCAGAATTTGGGAAGAAGAGCAGATCGATGATGCTTGTCATCAGCTTGTTTTTAAACTTAAAAAACTGAAACCAAAGTTAATGCAGCTCAATACAGCAACATATTCTTCTGAACTTCTAGAAATTCAAAAGAAAATCTTTGGCCAGCATGAAACTGGGAAAATATATTCAGAAAAAGAACTATAAAATCAATATATATCATCATCTTTCTAAACCTAAGGAAGCTTTCTATTATCAAAAGTCCAGAGTTCAAGGACTAAAGTTGGGAAATAGTAATACTACAATTTTTCGCAAGAAAGTTCAAGTGCACGGGGCAAGGAATACAATTCTTTCTATCAACACTGTGTAAGGAATTCAAGTTGATGGAGAACGAGCTGTACATGAAGTTGCCACAAATCACTTTGCTCAGTTCCTTGGATATCCAGTACCTAGCTTGTTGCATACTAAGAACAGGTTTAGTCAAGGTGTTAACTAGCATCTAATCCCAATGATTTGCCATGTTATGTGCTTCAGTAACTGAGAAGGAGATTGTAAAGGATGCAGTGTTCTCCCTTAGCCTAATAAAGTCCTTGGACTTGATGGGTATATTGGTGAGTTCTTTCGAAATAATTGAAATATTGTGGGCAAGGATGTCAGTACACCTATTTAGAGATTTCTTCACTGAAGGAAAAGGTATTAAATTGGTTAAGTAACAACTGCCATAACTTGATTCCAAAGGCCCCATGCTCCAGCCGAATGAAGGATTTCAGACCCATGACATGTTGCAATATCGTATACAAGTGCATATCTAAAGATCTTTGCAATCGAATTAAAGGTGCACTACCAAGCCTTATATATTAGCACTAGATAGTTTACTGTTGTACCCAATAGAAATATAGCAGATAATATCGTCCTTATGTAAGGATTAGTTAAGAACTATCACAAAATGGAGGCTTACCTAAGGGCACGATGAAAGTGGATATACGAAAATCATCTGGAATTCTTTGAAGAATGTTATGGAGGTTCTCTAATTCCCTACTAAATATATGAATTGGGTCATGCGATGTGTTATTACTGCAAAATTTTCAATGGTTCTATGGAAGGGTATTTTGCTAGTGCCAAAGGCTTAAGGCAGTGGGACCCAGATCCACCGACCTTTTCTTGCTGGTGATGGTAGCATTCTCTCGGCCGCTCGACAAGTACACTACATGTGTGGACTTTACTTTCCACCCCAAATGCAAGGAATTACAAATAAATCATCTATGCTTTGCTGATGATTTATTTATTCAAGCAGCTGCTAACCAACATTCCATTACAAGGATCAAATAGGTCATTGCTGAATTTGGTTAACTTTTTGACTTTATCCTAACTTGCAAAGAAGCTCTAACGTTATGGCAGGTGTCAATGAGGATATTACTGCATAGATTGTTCAAATTATTGGTATTCATCATGAACATATCTGGTAATTCCCTTCATGTCTACAAAGCTCACTATCAAGGACCGTCAGGTTCTTATTAAGAGACTATCAAGTAAGATACAGAGTTGGACAACCAAGTACCTATCTTATGCGGGAAGAATTCAATTGGCGACCTTAGTCCCCCTTAGCATGCAAGTGTACTGGTGCTCAATTTTTTTCTGTGCCTAAAGTATAATCAAGTAGGCTGAGGCAAAAATTAGAGCTTTTATATAGCATGGTAAGGAGATCAAATGCAGAGGGGCTACGATTGCTTGGAAGAATCTATGCCTACCCAAACAGGAAGGTGGGTTGGGTGATTGGGTCTTCAAAAGGTTACAAGAATGGAACAAGGTTGCTATGAACATATATGGGATATTGCCCATAAAAAAGTCTCTCTCGGTTAAATGGTGTCACATGTAAATTATTAAAACGATCATCTACTATCCTTCAAGCTGCCTGCTACTTTATCTTGGACTCGGTGTAAAATCATGAAGCTAAGAACTACAGTTTAAAAGTTCATCAATTACAGATTTGGGAATGGTAAGACGAGTTAAGCATTGGTTGGGAGCAGAATATTTTATGACTCTAAATTAATTGTTCATATTAACGCTGCTGATACAATCAAAGCTGGCCAATGGCTACTACCGGATGCAAGATTAAGAGAGTTTAGGATGAAATGGCTGCAGTGGCACCACCTTAGCGGGATAAGGAGGACAAGTTATTTTGCTTGGCAGGCCTTAAGGACCGTTAACAGTACTATTCCTTGATGGAAGCTTTTTTGGTTCCTAGGTCATATCTCCAAATGCACTATCATCTTTTGGAGTTTTTGAACTGGGGGAACTGAAAGTGCCTGGACCAGATGGAATTCCGACTATTATCCTTCAGTGGTGTTTGTCCTTCATCATGAGTCCCGTGGTCACTAGAGCTGTCTCGTTATTTCTTAACTCAGGGAGAATGCTCACGGAGGCTAATAGAACATTCATCATCAGTTTAATTCCTAAAAAAAGTGACTCCTGAATCTCCGGATGACTTTAGCCCGTTTAACTAATGTTATCTGTAAAGTTATTGCAAAGGTACTGGTCGCTAGAATGTCAGAATGCTTTCGTTTCTGGGCGTAGTCTAGTGGATAACATTTTGTTTGCTCGCGAACTTACTGATTGTGTTAAAGGCGAAAGAAAGGAAATGTGGTTCTCATAGCGTTGAAATTAGATATGAGTAATGCTTTTGACAGGATCATATGAGATTTTCTCTTTGAAGTTCTACTAAGCTTTGGTTTTCTTCAGTCTTGGGTGATCAAATCTTATTTACTAATGTGTGACTTCGGTCACATGTTCGATCCTGGTCAATGGTGCACCTACCCTTCCCTTCAATCCGAAATGTGGTATTCGACAAGTGATCCTTCATCGCCTTTTCTTTTCATCTTTTGTTCTGAGGTTCTGTCCTTGGGTTTAGTGGCTGATGCAAATCAAAAGAAAATTCTAGACATTAGCGCGTGTCATCTTTCGTCGTCGATCACTCACTTAATGTATGCTGATAATGTCTATTTGTTTCATCGGGACATTGCCTCTCAGATTGAGGAGGTTAGAAAGGTTTTGATGTCTTACTGTTCAATGTCTGAACAACTTATTAATTGGGCAAAGTCTAGTTTGATGATCAGTCCAAATGCTTTTTCGAAAATCAGAGGCCTGATCTGGCGGGAGTTTGATTTTGTGGAGAAACAAGAGTTTGGTAAATATCTAGGAGAAAATCTGGTCATTGCTACTAGCGAAAAGGCAATCTTTTTGGGGTTTATTGCAGAGAGTACAGGACACATGTGCGCACTGGTTAGGTCTCTTGCTAAACAAAGTGGGTCGTGCGACACTGATCAATTCAGTTCTTTCGTTTCTCCTTATTCACCATATGTCGGTGTATAAATTCCATGTCTCGGTTTGTTCGCAATTGTGTTTGCCAAAACCTTTCGGCGGATTAGGGTTTTGAAATTTCAAAATTCTAAATCAGTCGCTCTTATGTAAGCAGGGCTGGAGATTTTGTTATAACCCTGATAGTCTTTTAGCCTGGGTTCTCAAAGGTAAATACTTCTCACATGTGACTTCCTTCAAGCTAGAAACCCCCAACAAGGCTCGTGGAATTGGCGTGGTATCTTGGTTGGTCAGCGAGTGCTTAAGCATGGAGTTCAGTGGCGCATTGGCAGTGGTCACTCGATTTCTGTCTGGATGGAATGGTGGCTGCCTCAGCTTTCTCTGGATGGAATGGTGGCAGGCCTTAAGGACCGTTAACAGTACTATTCCTTGATGGAAGCTTTTTTGGTTCCTAGGTCATATCTCCAAATGCACTATCATCTTTTGGAGTTTTTGAACTGGGGGAACTGAAAGTGCCTGGACCAGATGGAATTCCGACTATTATCCTTCAGTGGTGTTTGTCCTTCATCATGAGTCCCGTGGTCACTAGAGCTGTCTCGTTATTTCTTAACTCAGGGAGAATGCTCACGGAGGCTAATAGAACATTCATCATCAGTTTAATTCCTAAAAAAAGTGACTCCTGAATCTCCGGATGACTTTAGCCCGTTTAACTAATGTTATCTGTAAAGTTATTGCAAAGGTACTGGTCGCTAGAATGTCAGAATGCTTTCGTTTCTGGGCGTAGTCTAGTGGATAACATTTTGTTTGCTGGCGAACTTACTGATTGTGTTAAAGGCGAAAGAAAGGAAATGTGGTTCTCATAGCGTTGAAGTTAGATATGAGTAATGCTTTTGACAGGATCATATGAGATTTTCTCTTTGAAGTTCTACTAAGCTTTGGTTTTCTTCAGTCTTGGGTGATCAAATCTTATTTACTAATGTGTGACTTCGGTCACATGTTCGATCCTGGTCAATGGTGCACCTACCCTTCCCTTCAATCCGAAATGTGGTATTCGACAAGTGATCCTTCATCGCCTTTTCTTTTCATCTTTTGTTCTGAGGTTCTGTCCTTGGGTTTAGTGGCTGATGCAAATCAAAAGAAAATTCTAGACATTAGCGCGTGTCATCTTTCGTCGTCGATCACTCACTTAATGTATGCTGATAATGTCTATTTGTTTCATCGGGACATTGCCTCTCAGATTGAGGAGGTTAGAAAGGTTTTGATGTCTTACTGTTCAATGTCTGAACAACTTATTAATTGGGCAAAGTCTAGTTTGATGATCAGTCCAAATGCTTTTTCGAAAATCAGAGGCCTGATCTGGCGGGAGTTTGATTTTGTGGAGAAACAAGAGTTTGGTAAATATCTAGGAGAAAATCTGGTCATTGCTACTAGCGAAAAGGCAATCTTTTTGGGGTTTATTGCAGAGAGTACAGGACACATGTGCGCACTGGTTAGGTCTCTTGCTAAACAAAGTGGGTCGTGCGACACTGATCAATTCAGTTCTTTCGTTTCTCCTTATTCACCATATGTCGGTGTATAAATTCCATGTCTCGGTTTGTTCGCAATTGTGTTTGCCAAAACCTTTCGGCGGATTAGGGTTTTGAAATTTCAAAATTCTAAATCAGTCGCTATTATGTAAGCAGGGCTGGAGATTTTGTTATAACCCTGATAGTCTTTTAGCCTGGGTTCTCAAAGGTAAATACTTCTCACATGTGACTTCCTTCAAGCTAGAAACCCCCAACAAGGCTCGTGGAATTGGCGTGGTATCTTGGTTGGTCAGCGAGTGCTTAAGCATGGAGTTCAGTGGCGCATTGGCAGTGGTCACTCGATTTCTGTCTGGATGGAATGGTGGCTGCCTCAGCTTTCTCTGGATCGTTTGCAAATCTTTTGCACTCAACAAAACAAGAATTGACACATCTCTGATTTATTCATTCCCAATTCAACTCGTTGGAATCTGAGAATTTTGTTGAACACTTTCCTTTCTGCAATTGTCTCTCTCATTCTACTAATCAAGATTCAGGGATGGATTGGATGTGTGGTTTTGGCTTTTTGCTGAGGACAGTTCATTTTCAACTATCAAAACCTACAAGTACTTGAGAAAGTTGGATTGCCTGAATTTTTTGCCAACACATTCATTGCCTTCTAGTGTGTGGCGCAAAATGTGAAAATTGCCAATTTTAAAAAATTGAAATATTTTCTCTAGTAATTCTACATCTCTGTCTCGACGGTTTCCTCAGCTCTTGTGCCGAGAAAATGCCAGATTTCAAATACGTGCCCACTTTATCTTAGATGTCAAGAAACACAAGAATATCTCTTCATTGAATGTAGTTGCGTTCATAGGGTTTGGCTCATATTCTTTGGTCTGAAGGTAGGCCTCATGTGTCTTCGGTTCGAGAATAGGTTGTTGGATGTTTGTCAAAACTTATCTTTCGTAATAGTACCAATCTATCCTATCTTGTAGCCGTTGTTGTTCTGCTCTGGCATATTTGGCATGCAAGAAATGTGGTGGTTTTTAGAAACGAAGGCTTTTCGCCTACATCCATCGTGGCCCAAACTCATAAACTTCTAGGCAATATCAGAGCCACCTCTTGCTTCCAACGATGTCTTCCGAAAATGAGAACTCAACTGTCTTTCTCCAATCCACAATGTTTAGTGTGCTATGAGCATTTCTATTATCCGCTAGTTCCAATTCTGTTTTCCAGCCTTTGCGTTTGCCACTTTCCTCCGAATACTGTATTATGTGCTATTTCTATTACGAAAGCTAATTCGTGCATGAATAGCACTGGTTGTCTTCCTGATACTACAATAGAGGTTTCAATTCGAATGCGGTTTGGTATAGGTTTCATGTTATTTAATAAGGAAATGAAGGCAATTGGGCTTTAAGTGATGTCCTCAGCTCTTCTCATGAATCCTGAGCAACACAAGAGGCAGTCTTCTTATCTATTGAGTAGTTACTGAGTCATATGTATTTACATGTTATTCTTCTTGTTGCTCACTCGGAGTTACTCATGCAAACGCAAACACCAGATCTGAGATCTGAATCATTTAAGGAACTTTTGTATAAGATATCTAGCTGCGGTAGGGAGGTGCATTCTTTGTATATCGCCCAAGGCACGAAAAGTGTTTTGTAGTTATCATCAGCCATGGCATATTTTGCTTACAGCACGGGGAATGATCTGAAGCAAGAGTGGTTTGAAGGGTTTCAGCTTGCTTTACAGTCATGAGTTTGCTATGGAGGATGTGGTGCCTCAGTCTTTTTTTTATCCTTATTCAGTTTCATGTTTGTTTATGTAATTTTCCTTTCCGGTCTATGACAAGGTATGATGTACATTTTGTATCCGTTTTTTCCTATTGGTATATATTTCTTATTTCCCTAAAAAAAAAAACTATCATCTTTTGGATGCTTTGTAAAGGGGGATAAGAGCCAAAACTAGATTAAAAGATTGGAACTTTATTGAGGATGATCAATGATCCCTGTTCAAAATGCACAATGAAGATGAATTGGAGTTGGCTTTTTGTTACCGAGAGGCTAACCTTGTAGTGGATTCTCTAGCTAAAGTCGCCAGATTCGACACTTTTGTATCTAATACTTTTGTCCACCCTCCTGATGGCATTACTCTCCTTTTGCTTTTTGATATGTATGGTGGAGTTTTGTTCCAGAGGACCCATGTAATATAACTTTTAATGTAAACATATTTAGTACTTGATCCAAAAAAAAACCTATCTGGAGAGCTCTTCTCCTGAAAATGCACATAAGAATCTCTATGCATATGTAGTCTTGTAAAAAATTCTTGTATTATGCTACTACAAATCTGCGAGGCCAAAGCTTTTAGGCAAGGTTTGGAAGCTTATTGTGACTGTGATAATTTATACAGTCTCGCAAGAAAGAAATGCAAGAATTTTCGAACACAACAAGATAATGAGAGGGGTAGCATAAGGAAGATTGAGGAGATGGTGCACCTAAGGATTTGCAACTGGAGGAAGTCCATCCTCACAACATTAATAAACAGATTTGCAAGGAATTGGGAATCTTGGAAGGAGTTCCTAATGGCTAGTATTTTTAATAAACTTTGTTTTCGATTTTGAGTTGACTTGTTTGGTTTTTACTAAGTGAAGAAATAGCTGTATTTTATTGAGTTTCAAAGGAATAAAAAGGACTTTTTACCAAGAAAATAAACTTACAAACTACCCATAGCATAGAATTAATGCTATTATATATAGATAGAATTATCGCGGGTTGATAGACCAAATCTTTTGGGCGAAAATGAAGCAGATCGAGCTTATTAAGCGATTACCTCCGGGCTTCCAAGAATGCAGAATGGCGGTTCTTGTGGCAAAGCAAAACGCCAGGCAAGACCAAAATCCTCACTTGGAGAGCGTGCCTTGATGCTCTACCCAGCAACGTGAATCTTTCCAAGACAAGGATAAGTGTTGATAACACTTGTGTGGGGTGCATAACGACTGGAGATTTGGGGCATTTCAATGTTGTCCACATATGGACTATCAAACAATGACAGTGGAATTTTTTTTGGTTAGAACTTTGGAGGGTCTGGGCTAAGTTGGTGGAATTGTTTGGCAGAGAAGCTGCGCTCAAGGAGATGAACTTGACGCTGCTCTTTCGCCTGTTGCTTTGGAAGAATCGCAATGTTAAATCCTTCAATGCAATTTAAATGGGTTAATTACACACGTTACCACTGAGTTTTGTCATTGTTACAGTCGCTTATCTGTGGTTATTATTAGTAATAACACTTCGCTCCTCTAAGTTCGAAATCGCTTTTCATGTAATTAGCATTAATTAAGTGGATGTTAATGGACGTTAGAAATTGCTGCTGATATCATTTTCAAGGGTTCTACTCTACCAAAAACTGCCCTTCATACCTGTATATATAAAGCCTATTGTGCCATCATTGCTTGTTACTTCACCGATAATTGAATTTGACCCAAATGTTTGAACTCAGTGGCCGATTTTTGAAGGAGATAGTAAAGAAGATAAGTAAAATTGAATTACTAGAGAAAATATTTCAATTTTTTCGATGTTTGAACTCAGTAGCCGATTGGATACTCCTGTGATAAACTGTGTCTTTAAAATTTTCTTATTTTGGTTTGAATTAACAAGTGAACAAACATAATTACACAGACAATCATAACTAGAAAGACATAATATTAGGCAACGCCCCACATGCACCAATTCAACAAATAGTGACCAATAAAACAACCTAAAAGATTGGAGTGCAAAACTATTAAACCTCAAAAAGAGATTTGGTGAAGTTCTTGGATCCAAAGAGAAGCGCAAAACATGATAATTTCACATGAATAAAGGAAGAACGAATTATATTAAGTCCAATAAAATAACTAAAATCATCCAAAAGTCACGCTGCCATATATTTGTTCTTAAGTATACTATGCTGCAAAATAGAATCATGTCAAGTAACATTTGAAATAGATTTTCAACTCCATAATATGTTCTAGAATTTATATTTGACGTAAGTACATTAACAAATGCAGTTTGTTAATTTTCAAATTAACCCCTAGCTATAGTATCCTCCTACACTTGGCAATTACGTTACAACCTACTATTAATTTTCTAAATCTCTTCTTGTACCTCTGATCGAATACTACTTACGGTCAACAACCTCTAAGTGAATTATATTGAGAACCATATTTGAAAATCTCATTAGACATGATGAGATTTATAGGCCACCACAAGAACAAACAAATGTCAATGTTGAGAGTAAATATTACATGGTCCTAAACCGTAAAACATTGCTAAGACTGTTGGGCGCGGGGCGGGGGGGGCGCTAATTCGATATGAAATGGGACTAAGAGACGCGGTGGATTATTAACTATACTTTGGTCCGAACCATTGGTTAGGACAACCTAATATTTCTATAAGAATAACCAACGTTATAGTTAAAATGTAGCTAGAGGCTGCCAACATATAGCTGATCCAGAAGGCATAAACTTGAGGCAAGCTCCCACGGGAATACTGGTTGATATAATGTTTTCGATGAGCAACTTTTTGATGAGAAACTAACTTTCTTTGTAACTTTTGCCTAGCTCTTGCGAATTTAAAGTTTGTAGGTTATTTCTCCTCTTATTCTTGTTTTACTTACGCTTGATGCCGCCCCTCTGGATTTGCTATTTCAATATTACTATTCAAACCTCTAAATCAACTACAAACTTACTACCCCAAAATCACCCTTTTCACCACTAATGTAACACTAATGCCTTCATTGCTCATATTCATGAATCACTTCACTGGAAAATCTTCTACTTTAAGGTATGCAAAAATCTTCTAATTACAAGTTCTATTACCACATGTAGATGTCGTAAGAGATGGGCATGTGTCTGTACATCCAGCTTTAGAGAGAGAGAGACTGGCCAGTGTTGGTGTTTTGTGTGTGTGGCCGGAGTGTGGGGTTCCATGTGTTTCTTTATTAGAGGTAGATGAAGATTTCAAATATGGTAAAAAGGTTAGAGTCGTTAGACTCCAACGTTTTAACAGATATGCCTAATAGGTGCGGCTAAAAACGCAGTCGTTTGGTAATCAATTCGTATGACTTTTTGTTGTAAGTGTCGCTATTAAGTGACACATACATAAATGTCGCGTTGTTAGTGTCGCAAGCATCTAAAGCGACACTAAAATTGTGACACATAAAAAAGTGTAGTCAAGTTCGCGACTCATATATACTAGTATTAACCCGTGTGTTGCATACGAGACCAACAACGGCTAATTAAAAGCTCATACTTATATGTCGAATAATAATAGCAAATAATGATATTTTCACATTTTCATGAGTTTTCTACCATTTTTAGTAATAATATTAATAACCCATGTGCTAAGATTTTTTTTAATAAAACTCACCTAGAACACTATAAAAAGTTTTGCGACATAAGAGAAAATACAATATGAGAGATAATTATATGTATATACAGACATATATGTTCATATATGTTTTATATGACTTATAATAAAGTAAAAGGAGGGAGATTAATTTTGTTAGATTGTGAAAATATATTAGACTTGTGTAAAATATAGGAAAGTTTCACGATTTAAATGAGAAATATATTAGAATGAGATATAAATTTAAAATTGAGAGAGATATATTTGTTTTAAAATGGGACATGCTGACGTGGAAGAGATAGAAAAGTGAAATTTATTTGATTGGTTGAATATCAAATGGCATAAAATGAGACATGCCAAGTAGGAAAGAAAATGTTACATTATCTCAGTTTCGACTTATATATATATATATATATATATATATATATAGGGAGCTGATCCGTTGAGAGCGTTAGCAAAATAGGAGAAGTTGCAAACGCGATCTGACCGTCCATCCCGAAAGATGGACGGTCCAGATCGCGCCTTTTTCAGAACCTGTCAGACGTCCGCCATACAGTATGGCGGACGGGTTTTTTTACCAAATTGCCCCTCCGCGCCTGTCCGCTACACAGTAGCGCGGAGGGCATTAATGTCCTGATGGGAGACAGCAAAAAGTCGTCCGCCATACAGTATGGCGGACGTCCCCTAGGCTGACACCTGTCAGGGCCTGACACCCCTGCCTGACACTGACCCCTGCCTGACACGAGACAGCAAAAAAGGTATCCGCTATACAGTAGAGCGGAATAATTTCCACACGCGCGCGGACAGGTGCTTCCCGTATACCCCCGAGGTTCCTGATTCTCAGCTCTCTTTCCTGAATTCTCAGCTCATCCCGCAAAATTCTCAAGCTCTTCCCGCAAAATTCTCAAGCTCTTCCCGCAAAATTTTCTTCTCCTTCGGATTCACCTGGCTTCCATTTCCGGCTCCCCTCAAGCTTCTTCGAGTAAAACTTGCTTCAATCTTCTTCACTCAAGCAAGGTAAGTTTCTCATCTCAGATATTTTCTGGGTGGATTGACTGATAAAGTATATTTTTTATTTTGGGCAAAAAAATATAAATTTCTGATGATGTTCTAGAAATTAATTTGTTAACTTTAAAGAAGTTTATTGTAATTAATTTTTGATTTTTTTAAGGGGCGCTAACTTTGGCACATCTATCCTAATTAAATTCGAATTTTTTGAGATACGTTTGTTGTATTTTGGCATGATGAATTTGTCTAACGCTCTTAGTAATTGTAATTTGTTATGTTCAATAAATCTATAATTAGCAAAATGGGAGACTTTTGAGATTATGTATATGGTATATTTGTCATCTTAAATTTGTCTATTCGTCACGATAATTTTAAGGTAATATTTTCAGTTGAAAATGTCATTTGATTGTTCAGCGTAGTCTATATTTCTACATATAGGGAGCTGTTTCACAATGTCTGATTTCGTGTCGAGCTCCAACACCCCCGTAGATGCTAGTGATCCGTATCTAGGACGAACCTTTCAAACATTGGAGGAAGCTGGAGAATGTTTTCGAGCGTATTCATTGAGGGTTGGATTTGGCATTAGAATAAAGACTTCAAGAACGAGCAACATAACGAGAAAGATATGCTCTCGTATGTACGAGTGCCATAGGGGCAGAAACCCAGTGCAAAATGAGACACGCGTAGGCAACGAGGACAGTGATGACGAAATAGGCTATTCGCGCAGAAAACGGGACTTCTTTGTGCGAACGAATTGCCAGGTCAAGATGTTCGTAAGCTATAAACCCAAGCAAGATCATTGGCTTATTAGCAGCCTGGAACTGGCACACAATCACCCGTTAGTAACCCCTTCTAAGGTGAGTCAGATGCATCAACACAAGAAGATGGGAAAGGTCGCGAGGAGCCTCATTCACACAATGAGCGATGCGCGTCTAGGACCTACCGACATGATTAATGTTCTTGCTGAACAGGCCGGGGGAATTCAGAATTTAAACTTTAACACGACAGACGTTCGCAACGCGGTCCGAACCCATAGATGAGCCGCGTATGACCTCAATGATGCTCAAGCCACAATGAGCCTATTGAAGCGGATGCAGATGGAGGACCCGCAGTTTACCTTCGATTATAAACTTGACGACGAGCATCGAGTTAGCACAATTTTTTGGGTCGACGGTCGTTCCAGGCTTGCTTATAAGCATTTTGGGGATGTCGTGACTTTCGACACCACATACCGTACCAACAAGTACTCGATGCCGTTTGCCCCTTTCACGGGGGTCAATCATCATTATCACTCCATCCTGTTCGGGTTCGCTTTGTTAAGGGACGAGAGCGAGAGTTCTTTTGAATGGTTGTTTAGTGTGTGGCTGGAAGCCATGAACTTCAAAGCACCCAACGTTATCATCACCGATCAAGATTTGGCAATGAAGAAGGCTATTGCCACCGTCTTCCCAGATACTCGACACAACTTGTGCACTTGGCACATAAGCAACAAATACCCCGAACGTTTGCATCACGTGTACGCGAAGTTTCCAGAATTTAAACAGGATTTTGACACGTGCGTTAGCAAGTCGTTAACTATTGAGGAATTTGAGGAGAGGTGGGAAAAGCTTGTTCAGGATTACTCATTGCAAGACAACGGGTGACTCCAGCACTTGTACGAGCTCAAAGAGCAATGGATTGGCGTTTACACGAGGAGGCATTTTTCTGCGGGCATGAGAACGACGGGCAGGAGTGAATCTATGAATGCCACTTTCGATAGTTACGTGGGTACAGCTACCAATTTGAAGAGTTTCGTCACATCCGCACAGAAAGCGGTTGCGTCGTTGTTCGTGAAAGAAAGGGCTGCAGACTTTGCAACCACGTACAAACAGAGGAGAAGGTTGCTTGAGACCCCGCTGGAGCTGAACGGTGCCAAAGTCTATACGAAGGAGATCTTCTTGCTATACCAAGTAGAGCTGCAGAAATCGGGACGGTACTGTATAAACAAGGTGGCGGAGAAGTCTACGCGTGAGTACAAGGTTTATTCGCTCGTGAATGACCTCGTTCCTGAGAAGCTGCGCAGAATGTATACGGTGAGCCACGACACATTGACGGACTCGGTGACATGTGTTTGCAAGAAGTTTGAGTTCCATGGCATCCTGTGTAGACACATTCTGCGCTTTTTCACCCAGAAGAATATCAGGACAATCCCCGATAAATCCATGTGTTTCTTTATTAGAGGTAGATGAAGATTTCAAATATGGTAAAAAGGTTAGAGTCGTTAGACTCCAACGTTTTAACAGATATGCCTAATAGGTGCGGCTAAAAACGCAGTCGTTTGGTAATCAATTCGTATGACTTTTTGTTGTAAGTGTCGCTATTAAGTGACACATACATAAATGTCGCGTTGTTAGTGTCGCAAGCATCTAAAGCGACACTAAAATTGTGACACATAAAAAAGTGTAGTCAAGTTCGCGACTCATATATACTAGTATTAACCCGTGTGTTGCATACGAGACCAACAACGGCTAATTAAAAGCTCATACTTATATGTCGAATAATAATAGCAAATAATGCTATTTTCACCTTTGAATTTTCTACCATTTTTAGTAATAATATTAATAACCCATGTGCTGAGATTTTTATTAATAAAACTCACCTAGAACACTATAAAAAATTTTGCAACATAAGAGAAAATACAATATGAGAAATAATTATATATATATACAGACATATATGTACATATATGTTTTATATGACTTATAATAAAGTAAAAGGAGGGAGATTAATTTTGTTAGATTGTGAAAAATATTAGACTTGTGTAAAATATAGGAAAGTTTCAAGATTTAAATGAGATATATATTAGAATGATATATAAATTTAAAATTGAGAGAGATATATTTATTTTTAAATGGGACATGCTGACGTGGAAGATAGAGAAAATTGATATTTATTTGATTGGTTGAATGCCAAATGACATAAAATGAGGCATGCCAAGTAGGAAAGAGAATGTTACATTCTCTCAGTTTCGACTTATATATATATATATATATATATATATATATATATATATATATATATATATATATATAGGGAGCTGATCCGTTGCTAGCGCTAGCACCGTCCGCTACATAATGTAGCGGACGGTAAATTATCGTCCGCTATATTATGTAGCGGACGGAAAAACAGCGCTAGTAACGTGCTAGCGCTAGCAATGGATCACGACCCATATATATATATATAATTAGATTTGTGTCGGCAAACTTGCGGCGTTGAGTTAAAAGTGTCATAAATTAGAGTTATTTTATGACATTTTCTAAAGCGTCGGTAATTAAGCATCGTGGAAACCCCCTTTTTTGTAGTGTGTATTAGCACTTCTTCTTTTCCTTCCATGCATCATGTAGTCCATCATTATATCAAAAATCTAATTCCCAAAAGGTACATTAAAGAATCAAACCATACACGATGCTTAATTTTTCCTAAGTGGAATTAAGAGTAACACCCTTCACTGGTTGTCGAATATGATATAATTTCTTGAAAGTTGATATTAAGTATCTAAATTCTTTCTTAATGCATATACAATTGCAAGTACTACAACAGTTTCAAGTCTGAAAGGTTATAACTACCATAAAGGTCTCACATAAGCAAAATATTGATGCTTAAAGTGAAATATAATTTCATGAAAGCTAAATAAAACAATCAATTAACTTCTAAGAATCAAAATGATGACGGTTAACGTGTTCATGATATTCTCCCAAATGCTTCAACACTATGACGGCGGTTAATGCGTTCATGACATTCTCCCAAATACTTCAACACTATGACGGCAGTTCTCAAAACTAGCCATTCGTAAGTTTAAAAAATTACTATGATTAGTGCGGGTAAGAAAAAACAAACTCTTATAACTCAAAACCCTTGTGTCTGGCATAAGGAAACAAACTCTTATAAACTTTACGGACCACAAAAAAAATAAACATTATGACAAAAAGATGTCAAAACCCTTATGTCTGGAGATCGGTTGGGCAGAACTTACATTGCCTAGATAGATCTAGAGTTCGCCAACATGAAATTAATAACAAATAGCATAGGCCCTTCTCCCTACCATATAGCGTTGGCCCTTCTCCCTACAGGATATGAATTGGCATCATTCGATTGGCCCTGTCACATTATTCTTGCTTTAGGCAATTCAAGGGTGAACAGTAACTATTGCTTTAGGCAATTCAAGGGTGAACAGTAACTACAACCGATTATAACTAGCTTTATTTGATTCAAGGTAACCGGTAACTAGTATCTATATGAACCATAATCCATGATGATTAATAAAGGGTACATGGTAACGAAGTTGAGTTATGAGAAATTCAACAAAGTAACAATTTTGGTTAACGATGCTCCCCGAAATGTTTTCACAACGTATTGATGCACAATATAGTTCAACACATACACTAATTAAAATGTTTTGACTTAAGATGTCAAGTATATTCGACGTTTACAACAGTGCAGGCGTCTAACTTATTGATGTAAACCAACAATAACCCTTCTTACCTAGTAGCCACCTTCCTTTTTTTCTTTCCCAACGAGCACAAGAGCACCTTTCACAACATCAGGCTGAGCATAAGTTGGGATTTGTTCGTGCTCATGAACAGCCATTAAAAAAATGCCTATAGCAACCATTCTTGGTTAACAGCCACGAGTCTTTGGCAAAAAATTAAACTTTCAAGAGCCAAAAAAGCACTTGAAATAATGCAAATCACGGTGACACATGATTAACCAAAAAGGGTGATGTCAAGGAAGTGGGTTCGCAGTCGACGTGGAGGTGCCACAAGAAATGCAGTCCGAGTCAGATGCCAAGTAGGTTGATGTGAGACACAGCAAGGATGGAGTAAGGGCAGAGACCAACGGCTTCCCAGACAAAGCCTGAGGGTGGCAGTGCTGCAAGGGCGATGGCGTTGGGTGAATACACGACGACAGTCATAATTCGATAATTAGGTCCAGAGTCAAGGTCATGTATGTTTCTCTCTCTAGAATTCTAGAGTGAGAAAGTGAATATGTTCCAGCGTCTCAAATGAATTCTCAAGATCCCTATTTATAGAGGTTGAGATGATGATGTCATCAAGCAACACGTGGCGCTCCTCGAGAGTGACACGTCACCGAGGGGTCCACACCACGGACTACCGGATTGCATATTCATTCCGCCTGCCCCGCATAGCGTCACTCTGTCTGTCTGAAAAGATTGGCTCCCACAGCGCTGGTGTGGCCAGAGAACCCCCTTGATCTAGCCACCAGTCCAAACCCTTGCAGAGTCCCACATGCCTGGCAGCGGTGTGGAAGACCCGACGCCCAGCTGCCAGGTAGACTAGGCACGATGCCCTCCGGAGACCTGCTCTTGTCTTGGAGTGAGCCGGGGATCATAGTCCCTAGGGGTGCCGATGAAAGCCCCCAGTGCCGGAGCACGTAGGCTTGTCACTCAGACACCCTGGCGGAGATAGTGTCCCGGAGGAGTCGTCTATCCCGTTGGTCGAGGTAGCATCCCAGATGAGCCGTCTACTTGGCAGAAGGGGAGTCTTCGTGCCGGAGCACTTAAAGCTCCCTAGCAGAGATAATGTCTTAAAGAGTGAGCCTATCCGTGCGGGTGAGTCCTTGTGCCGGAGCACTCGGAGCGCATCAAGGTAGCATCCCGAGAGATAGTGTCTTAAAGAGCGAGCCTATCCCTGCATGTGAGTTCTTGTGCCGGAGCATTTGGAGCGCGTTAAGGTAGCATCTCGGAGGAGCCGTCTACCTGGCAGAATGGGAGTTGAAAAGCTCTTGGCGAAGATAGTGTCTCGGAGGAGTCGCATATCCCCGCGAGATGCTGCACACTCCGGAGAGTGGGTTGAAGCATGTTCCACGACCAAGGCAAGGTGCATGGTGTGGTGAAAGGATGGACCAACGCAAGGAGCATGGTAGTGTGACAGAGAGCTAAGGGGCGCG
Source organism: Escallonia rubra (assembly GCA_033065855.1). NCBI lineage: Eukaryota > Viridiplantae > Streptophyta > Magnoliopsida > Escalloniales > Escalloniaceae > Escallonia > Escallonia rubra. The sequence continues at coordinate 178,414 of JAVXUO010002909.1, read as the reverse complement.
ACTGTATAAGCAGTGCGGCGCGTGGGCGGGGCGGAGTGTGTATGGTGCCAGGGGCAAGGTAATGTGACAGAGAGCCTGGGGCGCGACTGTATCAGTAATGCGGCGCATGGGCACGACGGAGTGTGTAAGGTGCCGGGGGCACTGTAGTGTGACAGAGAGCCACGAGGTGCGACTGTATCAGCGGCGCGGCGAATGGGCACGGCGGAGTGTTGGAGACGACGCCCGGGCGATGAGCAACAGGCTTGGCGAAGTCGGTGTGCTGGCATCGCGGAGATGGCGTGCGGGTGACGGGGGTCACGAAGTCGGTACCCGGGCGATGGGCGTCGCAGAGTCAGCGCGCCGACACGGGCGACGGGCGTCGCGGATGATGCATTGTCCCTTGAAGAGAAGTGAATGTGCTAAGGAGGGAGGCCAAAGGCCAACCCTTGGTGGAAGGCCAAGGCCCCTTATTGGGGGAAGGCCAAGGCCAACCTCTTTGGGAAGTGCCAAGGCATGCCGACGGTCGAAGCGCGATGAGGCGTTGCCGTAAATCGCGCAAAAATAAATCTCTTAGTGACGAAATAATGTAGAAAAAGTGAAAAATGCACGTGACTTGAGCGTGCATGTTTTATCCGGTTGGAAGCGTTGAATATTGACTGTCGCATGTGTCGCGCAAACTGGGACGCCTAGTGGGCCTTTGGGTGCGACCAAAGTAGGTTGGGGACAAAAGGTCTCTAGAAAAAAATAATAATGTTAACTGTATAATAAAAAATATTAAACCGAATTTTAGGAGAAAATTTGCATCTTTGAAAAGTCATAGAAGCCCTTTAAATTTCAAAAGGTAGAGTAAAATATGGTTAACAAAAAGGATGCATGAGGAGGAAAAAAGGTGAGCATAGATAGGGTTTTGTATGTGCCAAAAGAATAAAAAAGCCTATAGCAATAGTCGAGCATTTTCTAATGTATTCGCTATTATATTTGTTTATGGAGGAGATGATAATCTCATTCCTTTGATGAACAAGCTGATACGGATGGATTGCAAGCTCGCATTCATGCTCTGGAACAGGAAGATCCTGAACTTAAAGGAAAAATGGAAGCATTCATGCAACAATTACAAAACCCTAAGCAAATGCAGAAGCAATTGCAAAATGTGCAAAATCAAGAAACAGAGATGATAGCGCGTGAAGGTAACACATCGGCTAAGCATGTGACAAGTGAAAATGAGGAGGTGGCAAAATAGCTACAGATAAACAGTAGTGAGAACATGCATGGCACGCCGAAACATGAAAAACAACTAAATATAACATTCCAAGAAATGTTTCCATCTTTGCCCAGCAAATCTACATCAATATCCATGGAGTGCCCTAAATCAGGTAAATCTTATGCCGAGACAATTGCGACTAATAGAGAACAACTTGAAAGAATGAATGTCAATTAGATCCCTCATTATAATATAAATGGAGTCAAAGGCGTTGAATACGCGCTTGAGGAGGTAGAGACTGCAGTACAACAATGGCAAAATTCAGTAGTTACGTATGTCCTTGGAGCTAAACCTCCTTTTCATGTAATGAAAAGCTTTCTTGAGAGGGTTTGGAGAAAATTTGGGAGTTTCGAACTAAGCTTGCTGAAATCAGGAGTATATATAGCACGCTTTGATGATCAAACTGTGCAAGAGAAAATTCTAGAAATTGGGCCATGGACTTTTGATGGTCGACCATTAATCACTAAACCGTGGTCACCAGAGGTATCCCTGGAAAAGGAAGGAGCTAGTTCCATTCCTTTATGGATCAAATTACCTCAATTGCCTCTTCAATTATGGTCTCCTGTAATGCTAAGTCGCATAGCCAGCTCTATAGGCAAGCCACTTTTTACTGATAAGTTGACTGCAACACAAGAACGTTTGGCGTATGCACGCATTTGTGTGGAAGTGAATATTGAGGACCAACTTCCTGAGACTATTCCAATCAAAGGCTCGAGCAATGAAATTAATAGACAAGCAGTGGAGTATGAATGGACACCACTAAGATGCTCACATTGTAAAGTCTTTAGACATGCAAATGAGAAGTGTTTCTACAAACCTCAAGGTAGAAAAGAATGGAGAGTAAAGCAACAAGACTGTCCAAAAGAGACCCAAAAAACAAGCAGAAACAAATGATGGAAGGTCTTATAAAGAAATAGAGCAAAATGTCCAGACTATACAAGCTCAAATAACGAGATTAGAGGCAAATCCAGTTACTATTTTGAATCAATTCTCTGCGTTGGATTCAGAGGTAAAGTTACCTGAAATGATGGAAATCTCTCAGGCCACTCCAGCTACAAATTCTGGTATGAACTTGGGTAAGAAAAGTTTGAAACAAACTAGGAATGGGAATATTTCTAAACCAAAAAGATGATGATAGCAAGTATTAATGTTAAGGGATTTAATGACCCTACAAAGCAGTATGATATCAAGAAAACTTTGAAAAAAAAGAATGTGAAGATTGTAGGGTTGGTAGAGACAAAGGTTAAGCTGGAAAATGTCAAAGGAATTACAGATAAATGGCAGAATCATTGGAAATTTGTGTTCAATAGTAGTCATAAAGGAGTGATCAGAATTTGGTTGGGATGGAAATTCCAAGAATTGCAAGTTCGTGAAATAACAATACATCCTCAAGTTATTACAATGGAGATCAATCAAGTTAACCAAAACCCATGGTTTATATCATGCATCTATGTAAATAATAATGGAATCAAAAGAAGAGAACTGTGGAACCAATTATGCTATGATGCATCCATTATTGGGCAAAGACCATGGCTGGTATTGGGGGACTTCAATGTGGTGAGATTTTCTCATGAAAGGCAAGGTGGAAATGGAATCAACAAACTTGAAACAAAGGAGTTTAACAAATGTATATTCAGACTCAACCTACAAGATATGAAGACTAGGGGATGCCTATATACATGGTGCAAAAAAAGAGATAAAGATCAACTAATCTGTAGCAGAATTGAAAGAGCTCTATCAAATCCTGCTTGGCTGGACACTTTCCCAAACTCTGAATTAGAGGTAAGTGATCCTGGAATCTCTTATCATTGCATGCTACTAGTTACAGTAACATATAACAAGTATGCATGCATTAGACCATTTAAATTCTTCAACTTCTAGATGTTCTATCTATCTTTCAAAAAAATTCTCAAAGAATCTTGGGATATGGAAGTTCAAGGGGATGAGATACATAGTCTCTATCAAAAGCTTAGAAAACTGAAACCAAAACTGAAGAAGCTGAATAATGAACACTACAGTCATATTTCTTCTAGAGTGGAGGCAAAAAAGCAAGAGCTGCACAAAGTCCAAAAGGCCTTATATGCTGGGACAACTAATCAAAGTCAAATTGAAATAGAGAAGCAGTTGCATGTGCAATATTATGAACTATTGAAGGCTGAGGAGAGTTTCTATCAACAGAAGGTCAGAGTTAAGAAGTGAAATTGGGGGATGGAAACACTGCATATTTCCATAAGAAAATGCAGGTGCATAGAGCCCATAACAAAATAATAGCTATAAACTCTGTTGAGGGGGTACCTATTAGTGGAGAGCAGGAGGTTCATAAAGAAGCTAGACAACATTTTTCTAGCTTCCTTGGATATTCCTAACCACCTTACAACCAAACTCAGGACAAGTTGCAGAGAATTCTGCACACACAGTTGAATGCTGAACAACAAGCATCTTTAATGGCTCCCTTTTATGAATCAGAAGTTAAAGCAACAATATTCTCAATGAAATCAAATAAAGCACCTGGACCTGATGGTTACAGTGCTGAATTTTTCCAACAAAATTGGGAGATGATTGGTCAAGATGTTACAAAGGCTGTTCTGTCCTTTTTCTACAATAGGAAGTCTATAAAGATTTTCAATAATACTGCACTCACGTTGATCCCAAAAGTTTCTATGCCTAACACTATGAAAGACTTTAGACCCATTGCATGTTGCAGTGTGATCTATAAGTGCATACAAAAAATGCTATGCAAAAGGCTTCAAGTTGTTTTGCCTATTTTGATCAGCAATAGTCAAACAACATTTGTAGCAGGAAAGAGCATTGTAGATAATATCCTTTTGATGCAAGAGCTAGTAAAGAATTATCACAAGACTGGAGGAATTCCAAGATGTGCAATGAAGGTAGACGTACAAAAAGCTTATGACACTGTGGAGTGGGATTTTCTCTGACTGGTATTGCAGACCTTTCATTTCCCTACACGGTATATAAATTGGGTTATGCAATGTGTGACAACAACAAAGTTTTCTATCTATCTTAATGGCTCTATGGAAGGTTTCTTTGCAAATAAAAGAGGATCGAGGCAAGGTGATCCCATATCACCATATCTTTTTCTGTTGGTTATGGAAGTCTTCTCATGCTTGATGGATGATTACTTACTGAAACCTGAGTTCACTTTCCATTCAAAGTGTAAGGAGCTGAAAATTACTCATGTATGATTTGCTGATGATCTTTTTATCCTAGCTGGAGCAAATCACCAAACTATATCTCTTATCAAATAAGTTATTAAAGAATTTGGTCAAATGTCTGGATTAAAGCCTAATCTGCAAAAAAGTTATATGTTCATAGTTGGAATTGCTGAAGATTCTGCTCAAGAGCTAGCCCAATGCTTGGGAATACAACAAGGAAAAATTCATGTAACTTATTTGGGGGTTCCCCTAATTACAACAATGTTAACTAGCTCTGATTGTCAAGTCCTAGTGGAGCAGGTAATGAAGAGAATTAACAGCTGGACTATTAAACATCTCTCATATGCTGGCAGAGGCAATATCTGTATTATCTAGTATGCATGTATATTGGTGTAGCATGTTTATGCTACCAAAGAAAATCACTGTAAGTTTAGAAGCTAAAATCAGGAGCTTTCTCTGGCATGAAAAGGATGGAAAATGTTCAGGAGCAAAAGTCTCTTGGCAAGATGTATGTTTGCCAAAGAAAGAAAGAGGACTTGGAATTAGAAGACTACATGACTGGAATAAAGCACCTATGTCAAAAAATATATGGGATCTTGCTACTAAGAATTATACTTTATGGATTAGATGATGCCATATATACATCATCAAAGACCAAAATCTATGGCATTTTAAGCCACCAGTTGACCTCTCTTGGACCTGGAGGAAGATCATAAAACTCAGAGGGATTATCCAACCTCTTATTCAATACCAAATTGGAAATGGTAAGGATACTTGGTTTTGGATAGATAATTGGTTTCCTAATGGTCCGATCATATCTCAATATGGGCATAGAATTGTCTATGATGCTACTAGCAATTTAAATATGAAGCTGTGTGAAGCAATAGTCAATGGTGATTGGAATATATTGATAAGATCCCCAAGCCTGAGGTCCCTAAACTCTCAATTATCAAGAGTCTCCCCCTCTTTGAGAAATGAAGCTGATAAACTCAAATGGCTACCTCCATCAAATGGAAAATTCAGCATCAAGTCTGCTTGGCAGACTATTAGAACTCAGAAACCTGAGCAAATATGGTGGAAAATCATATGGTTTCCTGGAATTTTCCAAGGTGTGCTTTCATACTATGGTTATTATGCAAAAACAAGTTAAGGACTAAAGATAAGCTCAGATCCTGGAAAGTGGTGATTGAGGATAGTTGTAGCCTATGCTCTCATGGAAAGGAAACAAGTAACCACCTGTTTGTGGAATTTGTATTTGTCCAAGAAATTTGGAGTGAAATCTTACAGAAACTACATATCCAAAAGAAATTCAACTCATGGCCTCAACTGATCAGGTATGCTTGCAAGTATTTCAGGGGCAAAAGCTTTAAAGCAAGGCTAAGCAAACTAGCTCTAGCTACCACAATTTTATGAAATATGAGAGGAGAGGAATCAGAGGATCTTCAAAGGGACTCAACATGAAACCTCTGTGGTTATGGCTGAAATTCAGCAGAGAATACTCTATAGAGTGTTAAGCTGGAAGAAGATAGTGGCAAATGAGATCAATAATCAACTATGCATAAATTGGGAACTTCCTGCATGGATTTTGAGAGACTAGTTTTTAGTATATTTTGTATTCTTTGTAGTCCTTCATGATGAAGGATGAGGAATGTTTTTGGATGTAAAATGTTTTTTTTGAGCTTTATTGGTAATAAATGATCTTTTACCCAAAAAAAAAAAAGGATAATCTCATTCCTTGTTGGACTAGTTCATTTCAAATATCAAAGTTGGACTTACAATTGTCACTGTTTTAATTTGCAATGTGAGTTATTTCAAGTAAGAAGTGAGATTACGAGTAGTGCCTATGTTTATATTCCAAACATAGTTGCAGACTCAGAGCTACTTATGTCCACAATCTTGGATTATAAGACTAAAATCATTACTCTGTAAGGACTACGAGAATTAGGCCCTAATGAGAAACTTTTGAAACCCCTGAGAGTTACGAAGCTAGGCCCAGATGAGATCCTTGAAGCATTCAAAATGAGTTTATGTATAGACCTTTTATTGAGGGACTAGTTTTGATCTCGTGCATTATCATGTATTTTGCACACGGAAGTAACAACAGTCAAAGTATTTATTGAGAGATTTCATACTCGTGTGCCTACAAATAAGAACAACAAAATTGCTAGTGACAAAAAAATAATTGAAAATTTATTTCTACCTTTTCATATGAGTTCTCCTATCAATTTTTTTTAAAAAAACTTAAGTTTGAGTAATAATTGTTAGCTTTTAGTAACAAATGAAGATGAAAAATAGTACATGAAGTTATAGAAATAGTCTCTCATAACTAATAGCAATTATGGTGATAATACTAACAATAATAACTCGTGTATTGAGGTTTGTATTACTCAAGGCTACCAAGAAAAGAGTAAAGATATATAATTAATAATTAAAAATAAAATGCGAGAGTAAACTAAATATATAAACTTGTAGTAAAATAAAAGAAAGGAAATTATGGTTGATTGAGAATATTAGGTTTCTCTAAACAATAAAAAAGATTTAATATTAAGAGAAATATACAGAGAATTACTTTTGGCAAGATCTATGAATTAATGAAATTGCAAAGATATAAATAAATTTTTTGAGTGAAACTATTGATATAGAAGAGAGAAATTGTAAAAATCCATATATTTAGTTGAATTTCAATTGGCAAAAAGGAATTCAAATAAAATCTTATATATATATATATATATAAGAAAGCTGAAACTGAGAGAAAGTGACCTTGTCAAGATCTATGAATTAATGAAATTGTAAAGATATAAATAAAATTTTTGAGTGAAACTATTGATATAGAAGAGAGAAATTGTAAAAATCCATATATTTAGTTGAATTTCAAATGGCAAAAAGGAATTCAAATAAAATCTTATATATATATATATATATATATGGGCAATGATACACACCCACCGGTGGGAAAAAAAAAATTTCCCACCCAATCGCATGACAATCAACCGATTGTATAAAAAAAAAAAAACATTAAAATTATGGACGGCCGCGATTGGAAAAGGGAAAAAATTGGAAAAGATCGGACGGCCAAGGAAAAAAATTGGAAAAGATCGGACGGCCAGCGATTGGCTTGGGCCAATCGGCTGACTGTCCAGCGATTGGGCCCAAGGCCAATCGCCTGACTGTCAGGCGATTGGCCTTGGGCCCAATCGCTGGACAGTCAGCCGATTGGCCCAAGCCAATCGCTAACCGTCCGATCTTTTCCAAAACCGATCTTTTGGCCTTTTTGGCCTGCTGCCCCGTTTTTTTTTTTTTTTTCTGCCCCCCCTTTTTTTTTTTTTCTCCCCCTCCTTTTTTTTTTTTTTTTTTGGTGCCTGCCCCTCCTTTTTTTTTTTTGGCCTGCCCCTCCCCCAGTCCAGTTTGCCTCCAATTTATTTTTTTTATCCAGCCTCCCCCGTGGCCCCCACCTCTCTTCCCCCCCCCCCCCCACGTGTCCCCACCCCCTCCCTTGCCCCCCCCCTTCGGGTCAGTCACCCGAATTCCCCTTGGCCCCCACCCCTCTTCCCCCTCCCCACTTGTTTATTTCCCCCCCCTAGGCCCCCACCCCCCTCCCCACTTGTTTATTCCCCCCCCTAGGCCCCCACCCCCCTCCCCACTTGTCCAAATATTTTCCCAGACCCCCACCCCATTCCCCACTTGTCCAATTCTTTCCCTAGACCCCCACCCCCCCTTTCGACAAATGTCACACCATTAGTTGGACCCCCCCCCCTCCCACGGCTCACTTTTCTGTCTATAAAAACCCTCTTCTCCCGACTTATTTCTTACACTCTCATCAGTCTCCCTATCTCACCTAAATAATCTCCACAACAATACGAGCGAAAAAATTTTTACGCTAGAAGAAGATCGGTGGATTTCTTCGTCATTTTTTTCAAGTCAAAACAAGTAAGTATTTTGAATTTTCTTATAATTCAATGTTAATTTAAATTGTTGTTACGCTTAAATTGTTCTTACCATAGCCTAAATATCGTGTTTAGGGCGTCAAAATTGCGTTTTTTCAAATCGGGGTATTACATTCGAAAGATTCGAAAATAGCGATTTTTTAGGCCGTCAAATTTATGATTTTTCACGAATTTATAAAAAATAGCTAGAGCTAGATTTTGCCAAAGTGCAAAAAAGAGACCCTAGTTATTTTTAAAATATCTGTATCAGGTAAAAATTTCAGATTTTTCCAAAGACTGGAAAGGGGTTAACTGATACGCGCAACCTTGTAACTTTGCAGTGTAATTTAAAATATCAAGCTAGCGCGATTTCGCGCGAAACTTTTTTGAGAACCCTAGGATGTTAGAAAGTTCCATTCCCCATGAATTCGGGCCATTCCGAAGCCGGTAGCAATTTTTTGCCGAACGGGCTTTTAAGCGCTCGATCCGGACACCGGTTCGGGATTTTTTGACGCAAAATCCCTAAAATGCTTTTTAGATCAAGGATGGACTCAGAAACCTTAGAATAGCGTCTTAAAGCACTTTTGAGATTTTTCCCGATGCCAGGGGGCATTTTCGTAATTCGCCGCCCGATAGGGGTATTTTCGTAATTTCACGCTGTCAACTTTTTTGAATGACTGCTCAGTCCGTAAATGTAAGCAAACCCTAGCCAAGGCGGGAAGTTCCATGTCTAACGAATTCGGGCCATTCCGAAGCCGGTAGCAATTTTTTGCTACCGGCTCTTTTAAGCGCTCGATCCGGACACCGGTTCGGGATTTTTTGACGCAAAATTTGTGATTTGGTTTTTAGATCAAGGATGGACTCAGCAACCTTAGAATAGCGTCTTAAAGCACTTTTGAGATTTGTACTCAATGCCAGGGGCATTTTCGTAATTCGCCGCCCGACAGGGGTATTTTCGTAATTTTAGGCTGTCAACTTTTTCGAACGTCTTTCCAGTCCGTAAATGTAAGCAAACCCTAGCCAAGGCGGGAAGTTCCATTCCCCACGAATTCGGGCCATTCCGAAGCCGGTAGCAATTTTTTGCCTATGAAACTTTTAAGCGCTCGATCCGGACACCGGTTCGGGATTTTTTGACGCAAAATCCCTAAAATGCTTTTTAGATCAAGGATGGACTCAGCAACCTTAGAATAGCGTCTTAAAGCACTTTTGAGATTTGTACTCAATGCCAGGGGCATTTTCGTAATTCGCCGCCCGACAGGGGTATTTTCGTAATTTTTCCCCTTTCAACTTTTTCGAACGTCTTTCCAGTCCGTAAATGTAAGCAAACCCTAGCCAAGGCGGGAAGTTCCATTCCCCACGAATTCGGGCCATTCCGAAGCCGGTTTTTATTTTTTGCCGAACGAAACTTTTAAGCGCTCGATCCGGACACCGGTTCGGGATTTTTTGACGCAAAATCCCTAAAATGCTTTTTAGATCAAGGATGGACTCAGCAACCTTAGAATAGCGTCTTAAAGCACTTTTGAGATTTTTCCCGATGCCAGGGGCATTTTCGTAATTCGCCGCCCGACAGGGGTATTTTCGTAATTTCACGCTGTCAACTTTTTTGAATGACTGCTCAGTCCGTAAATGTAAGCAAACCCTAGCCAAGGCGGGAAGTTCCATTCCCCACGAATTCGGGCCATTCCGAAGCCGGTTTTTATTTTTTGCCGAACGAAACTTTTAAGCGCTCGATCCGGACACCGGTTCGGGATTTTTTGACGCAAAATCCCTAAAATGCTTTTTAGATCAAGGATGGACTCAGCAACCTTAGAATAGCGTCTTCAAGCACTTTTGAGATTTTTCCCGATGCCAGGGGCATCTTCGTAATTCGCCGCCCGACAGGGGTATTTTCGTAATTTTTCCCCTTTCAACTTTTTCGAATGACTGCTCAGTCCATAAATGAACCCTGGGCCATTTCGGTAATTTGCCGCTCATCGGGGGCTATTTTCCTTATTTTACATTATACAAATTTTCCGAATGACTTTTAGTTCAGGAAAGGGTGTGAGACACCCGAAAAGTTATTTTAAAGTTGTGATGAGATGTGTGTTTAAAAGTCGTTTGAAAAAACTATTCAGTTTTTCTGATGCCAGGGGGCATTTTGGTAATTCGCATCCCGAGATGGGTATTTTCGTTATTTTGCCCCTTTCAGTTTTTCAAATGACTGCTTAGTCCATAAATGTAAGCAAAGCACCTGAAAGGTTGTTTTGAAGCTGATTTGGGGCGTCAGGGTGATAATGAACCCCCGGGGGCATTTCGGTAATTTGCCTCTCATCGGGGGCTATTTTGGTAATTTTACATTATACAAATCTGTAACTGAATTACGTTGAAATAATTTTTATTCTTCTTTTACTTAATTATTTGACTTGTTGAGAATGATATAATTTTTATTTTATAGATTTCAGTATAAATATGGATCCAACTGGAGGAAGCAATTTTTGTGAAGGTTCTGATCCACCTTACCCGGGTCAAATTTTTCAAACACTGGACGAAGTCCAAGCATACTACAGAGCATATTCGAAAACGATGGGTTTCGGTATTCGAACTAAGACGAGTAGAAAACGGGTGAGTACAGATCAAATCTGTGCAAGACTATTTGAGTGTCATAGAGGGGCACGGCATGTACCCCCGGTCGTTCCGATCAGTGACGAAGGGACAACAAGACAAAGAAACCGCGACACATTTCCGGGTACCGGCTGCAAGGCCCATGTGTATGCAGTACACCGGAAAAATGAAAACCATTGGGTTGTGACGACAGTGGATTTGAACCATAATCATCAGTTGATGACCCCTAGTAAGATTGGTCAAATTCATCAACACCGAGAAATTAGCGCGGCACACAGACAGCTGATTTTTACAATGGCCGGGGCTAAAATTCAACCTTCTAAGATGATGGGGGTTTTCTCAAGCCAGGCTGGGGGGATTGACAGGTTGAGTTTCAACGAAGTAGACCTTCGAAATGAACTCCGTGCTCAGAAGAGAGAGTCTTCCGGTAGGAGTGATTCTCAAGCTACACTTGATCTCTTCAGGTGCCTTCAGAGTGAGAATTCTGGATTTTTCTACAGTCTCCAACTGGATGATGAGAACCGCATTAGTACTATATTTTGGGCGGACCCCCGTTGTAGAGCTGCTTACCAAAATTTTGGGGATGTTGTGACGTTTGACACCACATACCGCACCAATAAGTACTCTATGCCTTTTGCTCCGTTCACCGGGGTGAACCACCACTATCAGTCAATCTCGTTTGGCTTTGCCCTGCTTAGGGATGAGACGGAGGAGTCATTTACGTGGTTATTTGAAACGTGGCTTCAAGCAATGTATCATATTCCTCCAAAGACCATCATCACCGACCAAGATCTGGCAATGAGAAATGCAATCGCTAAGGTCCTTCCAGATACTCACCATGGACTGTGCACGTGGCACATAAGCAACAAATACCCCGAACGGCTTCACAATCTATATGCAACCCATCCGGAATTCAAGACTGACTTTAATACATGTGTGAAGAAATCGTTGACGGTAGACGTGTTCGAGGAGAGGTGGGCCACGTTAATGGATGACTACGGTTTGCACAATCATGTCTGGTTACAATCTTTGTATGCGATGAAGACACAGTGGGTCGGTGCCTACACCAAGAAGTTTTTTGCAGCCGGAATGACAACGACCTCGAGAAGCGAAGCTATGAATTCATTCTTTGATGGGTACGTAAGCCAGTCTTCAAGTATAGTGGAGTTCGTACTAGAGATGCAGAAAGCCGTTGATAGGCAATTGTACCGTGAGAGAGAAGCCGACGCGGCTACAGTTTACAGGGAAAGAGCCATACTACTCTTTTCACCTTTGGAGGTTCATGCGGCTCAAGTCTATACCAAGGAAATGTTTAGACAGTTTCAGAATGAACTACTAAAGTCGAATCAATATGGCATGGCAAAGTTGCACGAGTATTCCACCAGGGAGGTCAAGGTTTATGCTTTGACAAATGTGACGAATTTCCCGAATCCGTGCTCTTCGTCGGCTCCGAGGAACAGAAGACATTTTACCGTGGCTAAATGTATGGACACCGGGTTGGTAAATTGCAACTGTCAATTATTTGAGCATAAAGGTATACTTTGTCGACACGTGTTGAGGGTTTTGAGCTCCAAGAATGCTCGTGAAATCCCTCTACAGTATATCTTGGCCCGGTGGACGAAGGAAGCCAATAGAGTCCACGGTCACATTCCTTACGTGCCCAATGTTTCAGTTGATTTCGAGCAATCTGAGGCGCTGCGATATAATCACCTTTGTAACATCATGCACGGTTTATCAATGGATGCAGCGTCAACATTTGATGGGTACAGGTATCAGGTTGAAGCAGCCGCACGGGATAAGGCTAAGCATGTGGAGTTTAGGATGGCTGATCCAGAAATACAGGACACTCCGACTACTCGGACGACTCCAGCCGGTAGATTCAATCGAGGCAAACAGCCAGTCATTGACGGCACTAGCATGCAAGGTGAGGAGGACGACATTTTTGATCCAATTATTGCACAAACAAAAGGGCGAAAACGAGAAATACGCATGAAGAATCCGATTGAAAAACCAACGGGTCAAAAAAAATTGCGAAAGTGTGCGTTGTGTAATAAGATGACTGATCATGACAAGAGAAACCATTATAAAGTGTTAGGTCTCGAACCTGGCAGTATGGTCGAGGAGGACGATGATGATGAAGACTTTTGGGGTTAATGTTTCAGTTGTATAACGAATAACTTTTATAATGAGCATAAATTTGTGATTTGGTTTGTTGAATCTTTAATTGTGATTTGGTTTTGTGGATTATTGATATTTTGGGAAGGGCCTATTCGCGCCGTCAATACTTCCGAACAATCTTGTAAATTGTTTTATTCATTGCACCTTAGGCACGCTTGTTAGCCCATTCGTAAGAATTTCGGCGAATATGGAGACACGTTATTTTTTGGGTTTTCCTATGAAAGGCCTATTCGGGCACACTTTAGGGCCCCATTCATAGCTTCCAAAAAATCTTGTAATTTTTTTTGTCACTTTTTTTTCGCTCATTGCACCTTAGGCACGCTAGTTAGCCCATTCGTAAGAATTTCGGCGAATATGGAGACACGTTATTTTTTGGGTTTTCCTATGAAATGCCTATTCGGGCACACTTTAGGGGCCCCATTCATAGCTTCCAAAAAATCTTGTAATTTTTTTTGTCACTTTTTTTTCGCTCATTGCACCTTAGGCACGCTAGTTAGCCCATTCGTAAGAATTTCGGCGAATATGGAGACACGTTATTTTTTGGGTTTTCCTATGAAATGCCTATTCGGGCACACTTTAGGGCCCCATTCATAGCTTCCAAAAAATCTTGTAATTTTTTTTGTCACTTTTTTTTCGCTCATTGCACCTTAGGCACGCTTGTTAGCCCATTCGTAAGAATTTCGGCGAATATGGAGACACGTTATTTTTTGGGTTTTCCTATGAAATGACCATTCGGGCACACTTTAGGGCCCCATTCATAGCTTCCAAAAAATCTTGTAATTTTTTTTGTCACTTTTTTTTTGTTCATGCACCTTAGGCACGCTAGTTAGCCCATTCGTAAGAATTTCGGCATAATACGAGACACATTATTTTTTGAGTTTTCCTATGAAAGGCCTATTCGGGCACACTTTAGGGCCCCATTCATAGCTTCCAAAAAATCTTGTAATTTTTTTTGTCACTTTTTTTTCGCTCATTGCACCTTAGGCACGCTTGTTAGCCCATTCGTAAGAATTTCGGCGAATATGGAGACACGTTATTTTTTGGGTTTTCCTATGAAATGCCTATTCGGGCACACTTTAGGGCCCCATTCATAGCTTCCAAAAAATCTTGTAATTTTTTTTGTCACTTTTTTTTGTTCATGCACCTTAGGCACGCTAGTTAGCCCATTCGTAAGAATTTCGGCATAATACGAGACACATTATTTTTTGAGTTTTCCTATGAAAGGCCTATTCGCCCACAATTTATCGCCCAATTCATAGCTTCCGAAAAATCTCGTAATTTTTTTTGTCATTTCTTTTTTGCTCATTGCACCTCAGGGACGCTAGTAGGCCATATATATGAATTTTGGCGAAAATTGAGACAAATAAGTTTTTGGAAAATTCTATAATGTATTACTATTCGTGCACACTGTATCGCCAAATTCATAGCAACAATAAAAAAATTATGTACATTTTTTTCAGGGGTTCTTTGCTCATTGCACCTTAGCCGCTCTAGTTAGGATAATGGTAATGAAGGCGTCTAGCTTCATTCTTTTTCAGCTCCCAGGCTATCCTATACCTAAACGTCAAGGCAGCCTTCCTAGTCCACCATTTATATTCGAGCACCTCCGACCGAGCAATGTAGTCCATGTACTTGAGGACGTAAATCCCGCAATCGTGACTGTTATATTGCTTTGGTCGGTCCTGTATCGTCTCGACCGTCCAAGGATCTACCGTCGAATTCCTGGTGATGGATTCCCCCGAATAATCTCGGCACGCTAGCGAGAAGATAGTAGTCTGCATCCAACAATAAAAAAGGTCATCAATATATGTTACAATAAGAATATACTATGAGCCAAGGTCAACCGATAAAAACTAACCACTGCAGTGATGTACTCGCTGTATATCTGTGCCAGCGACCGAAAGGGAGAGTCCTCCCGTAGGCTATCGTATATTTTGACCGCTCTGTTCGCTGGATAGAGAACTAATAGGAACCAGTGGTGTTCATGATGGCAAGGTATCATGACAAGGTTCGCATGAGCAGCGTGACATTGATAGTCTGCGGTCAACAGGGCTAACAAGTTTCCAGATGGTTTCCACTTACCCATGCCTGCCCCTCGCCTCCTCGATTCTGTGAACTCCCTCATGCTGGTCACCATTAATGGGACAAGATAAGTGGGATACATGTTAAGCTTCAAATGTTCGCACTTGTTATAACGTAGCTCTCTAATCCGGAGCAGATCTATGTAAGCGTTCATGACAAAATTTGAAATATCTGTCTCCGGTGCCAACATTCTCACATCCGTGTGACGTAGCAATGTTCGAAGAGGAAAGTCTATTGAATCGACAGGCTCAGGCCCGAAGTAGTGCCGGTCGATCCAATCCCGCTTCCATCGCCTCAATGGCTTTGTCGCTTGTCCTTTATATGACCGGTTGCTTGGGCGCGAGGCCTGGATTCCTACTTGGGTCACCTGACTCTGGCGCTGAGAGCCGTACGTGTCAGGAGGCAAGCGACTAGTCGGCTCCCAGAATTCACTCTGGGGCACAAAGTCGTACGTGTCAGGCGGCAAGCCACTAGACGGCTCCCACACCTGACTCTGGGGCTGAAACCCGTACGCGTCAGGAGGCAAGCCACTAGACGGCTCCCACACCTGACTCTCGGGCTGTGGGATGTACGCGTCAGGAGGCAAGCCACTAGACGGCTCCCACACCTGACTCTGGGGCTGGGGCTGAGAGCCGAACGGGTCAGGAGGCAAGCGAGTAGACGGTTCCCCTTGGTAACCCCGGTACGCAACACCAAAGTTGTGAAGATCAGTCTTGTACGACTCAACGGAGCTCTTGAAACTGTCAGGCGCATGCGCGACATACCAGTCAAACCGCTCGAGCTGCTTGAACATCTCAGTGCCCTTGTCAACCTACAAACATGCATAGAAAAATCACCGTCATCATTTCAGGCATGGTCGAGAAGGTGCGCAAATCAATATTGAAACGACACTCAAGCTGACTTACAATGCTCAATGCCCAGAACTGGTCATAGACCTCACGTGGCGCGTACGATGACGTCCTCACTTCGGAAGGGCGATTCACCCTCGTGCGCGTCACCCTGAGAAACCACTGTAAGTATTCCTCAGTACTGGTGCCGTCGTCCTTGAGCGATACAAGGCTATCATACGTTTCCTGCCAGGTATTCCACTGATCCACCTCGTCACCCAACAAAATCAAGGCATTAGCCACCTCGAAGTTCGGCCCTCGACCACCCCTGTATGGCCGCATGTCTACAGCGAGTTTTGGAATCCCTTGTGGACAGCCAGCTTGCTTCATAGCTCGATCGGGCATCTGAAACTCACATACTTCGAAATGAATAAGTGGCACTCGAACCAAACCTGCCAGCACGTACGACACCGGCAGTTGCCAACACGTCTCATCCAACCGATGCATCACCTTCCCATATGGCTGCCACGTCACCAGGGATGCATCCATCATATCTAGTTCCCCCCGATAGAACATTAGATTGTGGTGAGGGTCTACCCGTTTAGTCCGTCTGGGCCTAGGCCCCCAAGCCCACACCCTAGGCCACGTCTCATCTGAATCAGCTACGGGCTGTGGACGACCCGTGGGTAGCCTCTCGTAAGACCAAACCTGTGAATGCAAACATAATATGGAATTAGTTATTAATCACGAATATATTGGCACGTCAACGAAGAATATTAATGCTCAAACCTGTAACAGAGTGATGCAGGCGGAAATAGACTTGGCACCCTTTCTCGTAGCTTTGTGCAATGCTCGATATAGGTGCGCAAGGACAGCTGAACCCCACGAATAGGAGTATACCTCCTCAAGATCCTCCAAGAACACCATATACTTCGGATGCACCGTGTTTTTCTTTTGCGTCGGAAGTAATATAGATCCAATCATATACAAAAGGAATGCCTTCGTATACACCGAAAAATCATGAGGAGTGTATTCATCCGGTAGCTCGCCGTACTGCTCTCTCAGCCATTTAAGTTTTATGCCGTTGGTTGAAAGAGCTTCCCTCGGAATTCCCGGAAAATACTGCCTAGCCATCTTTGCGATGGAAGCAGACGTTTTATTCGAAGTAATCGGTCTACCGTGACATGGGATTCCAAGTATAAATCCGACGTCCTCTAATGTAATAGTCATTTCACCAAACCGGAAGTGAAATGAGTTCGTCTCGCCCCTCCATCGTTCAACTAGAGCGGATATAAGGCAATCGTCGTGCCGAGACCAAATCCCGCAATCGGTGAACACCGTCAAATTTTGATTGTGTAGTAGTTCTATTTGTTCATCGTTCAGTACCCACTCGGAATGGCCACTTGTGCTTTGACATGTTTCCAAAACACCCCTATCGACACCGTTAAATACGTGCCTCGCGACGTGGTCATCGTCATCGTATAGGATTGATGTATCATTAGGTCCAGGGTTGAAATTCATATCTGTAAAAACAAAATATAATCGTAAATTAACTTAGCGTCCATAATATTTACATTCCAAAACTGTAACTGAATCGTTAACCTAGCTTACCAACGCAATAACAGTAGTCATTAAATCATTACTTTAATGTATGAAAACCATTCCTCACTTCCCACGACTCGGAACGCTTAGTAACCCTAGCCGCCTTGGCTAGGGTTTGCTTACATTTACGGACTGAGCAGTCATTCAAAAAAGTTGACAGCGTGAAATTACGAAAATACCCCTGTCGGGCGGCGAATTACGAAAATGCCCCTGGCATCGGGAAAAATCTCAAAAGTGCTTTAAGACGCTATTCTAAGGTTGCTGAGTCCATCCTTGATCTAAAAAGCATTTTAGGGATTTTGCGTCAAAAAATCCCGAACCGGTGTCCGGATCGAGCGCTTAAAAGTTTCGTTCGGCAAAAAATTAAAGGGTTAATTACTCACGGCACCCCTGAGGTTTACCCTAAATTACACACGGACCCCCATACCTTTTGAAAATTACACTCCTCTCCCCTGAGGTTTGTACCCGCATTTCACAGAGCCCCACAAAATTGACGGAGACCCTAACTCCGTCGAAAGATGCTCTGACACTTCACTTTTTGGATTTTTCATCCCCAAAATGCCCTCCCTTTCTTGAATAAAACCCCTCTTGCCCCTTAGGGTTTTTCTTCTTCTTCTTCTTCTTCTTCATTCTTTATTCTTGGGCGTTTTGCAATCCCAGCTCTTTATTCTTGACATTTATGCACCTCCATGAATCTTTCCTTACACGTATAAATCACCCTTGTTAATGCCTGTGCGTGGGTTTTGACCATTTTTCCTTTTTGATCTTCCCGAACTGTCGTTTTCTTCCTTCCTTGCTCGACAATGCAATCACTGCCGCTTTATAAATTCGGGGCAAACAAGCCCCTTTGACTAGTTGCTTTTTCTCCTCTCCAGAAGAACCCATTATGGTTCTTCCAGGTTCAATCGCCGCCGTCGCTTTTCTCCTGATAACCCTCTCTGCGCCGTTGATTTGCCTCGGGATTCGTTCCTTCCCGGCGAGAACGGAACTGGGCTCCGATGGGTCCTTCGGGTTCGCCGAGGCGCCGGAGTACCGTAACGGAGTTGACTGTCCGGTTGTCAACGGTGGCTCTGGCAAGGGTGTCGGCACGACGTCGTGCGACGCGTCGCTGGTCCACGTGGCGATGACCCTCGACTCGGAGTACCTCCGCGGGTCGATGGCGGCGGTGCACTCGGTCCTCCGCCACACGTCCTGCCCGGAGAATCTCTTCTTCCACCTAATCGCCGCCGAATTCGACCCGGTCAGTCCCCGAGTCCTGACCCAACTCGTCCGATCCACCTTCCCCTCGCTCAGCTTCAAGATCTACATACCCAGCGACTGAAGCAAGGGAAGCCGACCCCTGAAGACCCTACGATGAAGAGGCTTTCAGAGATGGAGAATGCTCTGAGGAAGGCAAGCGGCCAAGTGGACCGTGCAAATGCTGCTGTGAGAGGGCTTGAGACTGAGAATGCGGAGATTAGAGCAGAGATGGAGGCTTCAAAATTAAGTACATCAGAGTCTGTAAAAACTTGTTTGGAGGTTGCAAAGAGGAAGAAAAAGTGCCTTAAGAAGCTGATTCTGCAAAACCCAAGAGACACTGTGTGGTTATATACGAGGGCAGAAAGGTCTTTTTATGACCAGCCGTTAACCCCGTCAAAGAAATCTAAATTTTTGGGGCTGAGTGTAATTTTCAAAGATAGTGGGGTCCGAGTGTAATTTAGGGTAAACCTCAGGGGTGCCGTGAGTAATTAACCCTAAATAAAAACCGGCTTCGGAATGGCCCGAATTCGTGGGGAATGGAACTTCCCGCCTTGGCTAGGGTTTGCTTACATTTACGGACTGAGCAGTCATTCAAAAAAATTGACAGCGTGAAATTACGAAAATACCCCTGTCGGGCGGCGAATTACGAAAATGCCCCTGGCATCGGGAAAAATCTCAAAAGTGCTTTAAGACGCTATTCTAAGGTTGTTGGGTCCATCCTTGATCTAAAAAGCATTTTAGGGATTTTGCGTCAAAAAATCCCGAACCGGTGTCCGGATCGAGCGCTTAAAAGTTTCGTTCGGCAAAAAATAAAAACCGGCTTCGGAATGGCCCGAATTCGTGGGGAATGGAACTTCCCGCCTTGGCTAGGGTTTGCTTACATTTACGGACTGGAAAGACGTTCGAAAAAGTTGAAAGGGGAAAAATTACGAAAATACCCCTGTCGGGCGGCGAATTACGAAAATGCCCCTGGCATTGAGTACAAATCTCAAAAGTGCTTTAAGACGCTATTCTAAGGTTGCTGAGTCCATCCTTGATCTAAAAAGCATTTTAGGGATTTTGCGTCAAAAAATCCCGAACCGGTGTCCGGATCGAGCGCTTAAAAGTTTCATAGGCAAAAAATTGCTACCGGCTTCGGAATGGCCCGAATTCGTGGGGAATGGAACTTCCCGCCTTGGCTAGGGTTTGCTTACATTTACGGACTGGAAAGACGTTCGAAAAAGTTGACAGCCTAAAATTACGAAAATACCCCTGTCGGGCGGCGAATTACGAAAATGCCCCTGGCATTGAGTACAAATCTCAAAAGTGCTTTAAGACGCTATTCTAAGGTTGCTGAGTCCATCCTTGATCTAAAAACCAAATCACAAATTTTGCGTCAAAAAATCCCGAACCGGTGTCCGGATCGAGCGCTTAAAAGAGCCGGTAGCAAAAAATTGCTACCGGCTTCGGAATGGCCCGAATTCGTTAGACATGGAACTTCCCGCCTTGGCTAGGGTTTGCTTACATTTACGGACTGAGCAGTCATTCAAAAAAGTTGACAGCGTGAAATTACGAAAATACCCCTATCGGGCGGCGAATTACGAAAATGCCCCCTGGCATCGGGAAAAATCTCAAAAGTGCTTTAAGACGCTATTCTAAGGTTTCTGAGTCCATCCTTGATCTAAAAAGCATTTTAGGGATTTTGCGTCAAAAAATCCCGAACCGGTGTCCGGATCGAGCGCTTAAAAGCCCGTTCGGCAAAAAATTGCTACCGGCTTCGGAATGGCCCGAATTCATGGGGAATGGAACTTTCTAACATCCTAGGGTTCTCAAAAAAGTTTCGCGCGAAATCGCGCTAGCTTGATATTTTAAATTACACTGCGAAGTTACAAGGTTGCGCGTATCAGTTAACCCCTTTCCAGTCTTTGGAAAAATCTGAAATTTTTACCTGATACAGATATTTTAAAAATAACTAGGGTCTCTTTTTTGCACTTTGGCAAAATCTAGCTCTAGCTATTTTTTATAAATTCATGAAAAATCATAAATTTGACGGCCTAAAAAATCGCTATTTTCGAATCTTTCGAATGTAATACCCCGATTTGAAAAAACGCAATTTTGACGCCCTAAACACGATATTTAGGCTATGGTAAGAACAATTTAAGCGTAACAACAATTTAAATTAACATTGAATTATAAGAAAATTCAAAATACTTACTTGTTTTGACTTGAAAAAAATGACGAAGAAATCCACCGATCTTCTTCTAGCGTAAAAATTTTTTCGCTCGTATTGTTGTGGAGATTATTTAGGTGAGATAGGGAGACTGATGAGAGTGTAAGAAATAAGTCGGGAGAAGAGGGTTTTTATAGACAGAAAAGTGAGCCGTGGGAGGGGGGGGGCCAACTAATGGTGTGACATTTGTCGAAAGGGGGGGTGGGGGTCTAGGGAAAGAATTGGACAAGTGGGGAATGGGGTGGGGGTCTGGGAAAATATTTGGACAAGTGGGGAGGGGGGTGGGGGCCTAGGGGGGGGGAATAAACAAGTGGGGAGGGGGGTGGGGGCCTAGGGGGGGGGGAAATAAACAAGTGGGGAGGGGGAAGAGGGGTGGGGGCCAAGGGGAATTCGGGTGACTGACCCGAAGGGGGGGGGGGCAAGGGAGGGGGTGGGGACACGTGGGGGGGGTGGGGGGAAGAGAGGTGGGGGCCACGGGGGAGGCTGGATAAAAAAAATAAATTGGAGGCAAACTGGACTGGGGGAGGGGCAGGCCAAAAAAAAAAAAAGGAGGGGCAGGCACCAAAAAAAAAAAAAAATAGGAGGGGCAGGGAAAAAAGAGAAAAAAAAAAAAGAGGGGGGGGAAAAAAAAAAAAAAAAAACGGGGCAGCAGGCCAAAAAGGCCAAAAGATCGGTTTTGGAAAAGATCGGACGGTTAGCGATTGGCTTGGGCCAATCGGCTGACTGTCCAGCGATTGGGCCCAAGGCCAATCGCCTGACAGTCAGGCGATTGGCCTTGGGCCCAATCGCTGGACAGTCAGCCGATTGGCCCAAGCCAATCGCTGGCCGTCCGATCTTTTCCAATTTTTTTCCTTGGCCGTCCGATCTTTTCCAATTTTTTCCCTTTTCCAATCGCGGCCGTCCATAATTTTAATGTTTTTTTTTTTTTTTTTTTTATACAATCGGTTGATTGTCATGCGATTGGGTGGGAAATTTTTTTTTCCCACCGGTGGGTGTGTATCATTGCCCTATATATATATATATATAAGAAAGCTGAAACTGAGAGAAAGTGACCTCGTCATCGCCTACTTGGACATCCTCTGTTCTTGCCACATGGAATTCAACTAATTTGGTTTGATAATAACTCTTTTTTCCTTTATCACATTTTTATACGAATTTAAAAATTTGCCTAAAATCTCGTAATATATTAAGTCTCTCATGCCTCTAAACGCTTTGAAATTTACTCATATTCCGAAATTGTCTCCTTAAATTTTCAAATAGATGAATTTTAATGTGGTTGATAATAGTACTTCTCATTAAGTACTTTATTTTTTAAAATTTTACTAGTTTGAATTTATCTTATCGTTTTCCTTTTTTAGACTCATTTAATACGCAACCAAGTTATTGATCTCATTAATCAATAGCTATTTTCTAGGCACTATAATATCCTTAATTACTAATCTAATTTTGCCATTTCAATTGTAAGAATTTTTTTTAAATCTCTCCTCCATTATTTAATATGCCATTTATCATCTAAAAGGTTAAAATGAAACTGCCGTAATCCGTATAATCTCTCCTTGTCTCACCAAAATTTTGGACGAAATTTCTTTGAAGTTTCTCCCTCGTCCATTAAATTGCATTTCTTAAACAAAAATTTCTCCCTCACTAGCTTTCCACTCATTTAATTTATTCCTTATTTTGACTCTCATTTTGAATCTTTTCCAAAGTTAGGCTCATAATTTTCCTTTGCTAATCGTAATTAATGTTTTTGACAAAAAAAGAATATCAATTTGCTCACTTATCTTTATTTCTAAATTTCCATTCTGCATGTGTTCCTCGTAAATATCTTCTAGAAGTCTTCTAGAATTCTTCTAGAAGTCTCACAGTTAAACCCTTGCTATTTCTACTTAGAAACATTTCCCTCTCTTCTCACACATAAAACCTAGTTTTTTCTCTTTCACAAAACATTGGAAACTCTACTCTTTTCTTCAGAAACAAGTTTGTTTTTCTTTCTTTCTCTTCAATAATAATGGACGTATTGCTAAATGATTCGCTCATACCTTCATCTAATTTTAATGATATTCGTTCTATGTGATTTGTAATTTTTTTCATTTTAAAATTTCATGGTTATGCATATTGCGTCCCCACAATTTAGACTTAGGTACGTCAAAATTTTGAAATTCCCAGAAAAGCTATCCCAAAATAGGTAACTACTCATCGTGTATCAAAGCCTTTGTTCAATACTAATGTACTATCATTTTTTCAATAGGTCATCTTATTTCAAGATACATTCAAAGTAATGTAATGTAGATATGAAGATCTAGCTTCGAGATCCCCTTTCTTGTCCTGGCATCAAAATAAATTGTGTAAGTAAATTTTCATTCGCTCTACTATATATGTCTTTATGCACATTTTGTTGTGTCAAACGAACAGGTATTAGGCTTCTGCTCATATGTTTGAATGATTTTGATTTTGAAATCAGAAACTCGTATTGATTTGCTATTTTATCAATGATGCAACCATGTTTCCTCTTGGTTTGCATTTCAAATTGTAGAGATTCTATAATGTTACTTTCATAAGGAAGTGGATCTATCCTCACTAACTCCGTGAAATTGCATATTCAACGTATTAATGATTGTCCAGTTGTTTAGTTTGATTTTAATTAATATATTTTTCTATTCCTGTCATTTGTTTCCTTGATGATTTTGTAGATTTTTATCCTATTTCTTCTTTAACCTTGCTTCATAACTGGTTGCTAGTTTTTTTTCTTCCTATTTATCTTGATATTACAGGTAAAAGTCTAACATCCTCGGTCTCCTCCAAATGCCAAATTATCTTATAACTTTTACAATGCGAGGACTACATCGATTTATAGCAACCATTGGGTAGTTTAGTTAAAAAAATTCTCTATTTAAAATTATGTTTTTTAGTTCTTATTTTCTGACCATTTTCATAATATTTTAGCGCCTCCCTTGCAAAAGCACGAGTTGTGTTGCCAAGGAACATATATGTTTCCATCCTAATTTATTAACCTTTTAGCATTGTAAAAGTATAGCGGAACCTGAAAATGTACCTGCAATTAATATTGCTAGTGCAATCGGTATGACCTAACCAACTTAGTAGTATGTCCCGTTTGCAACACACGAGATCAAAACTAGTTGAATAAGAGAGAGGGAGAGAAATTTGCAGCTGTCTGAATCCGAAGATATTCTAGACACAGTTGCCCCTATTATATATGATTTCTGCAATATCCTACCAAACTTCCACACCTTTTGTGTAGATAAAATGGGCTCTGAAATGCTTAAAGAAGCACGTTGTTTGTCAGCTTTTGCTTGCCATGCTCCAACGACAGTACATCAAGATTGGATAAGTGAAACCCTTTTGTAATTCCAATCTTTACAAATAGTTGTCTTTTGTATGGGCTTATGGTATTAGTGCTTTGTTAGATATCATATCTAGTAATGTAATGTAAATTTGCAGTCATGGAGATGTCATGGCAAGACGATAACTATGTACTGAATGATTTCTATTTAATGTCACTCTCTTATTAACCAAAAAAAAAAAAAAAGAGGGAGAGAAAAAAATGAATCCAAATAATTATTACAAAGGTAAATAAATTCAAAATATTTCAAAAAATCAAAATATGAAAGTCCAAATGGCGAGCTAAGAGGGTGTTTGGGATTGATTATGGGATGGTCAAACTTGATTTAATCTAGATTAAATGTATGTGGGTGTTTGGCAAAAGAGATTAAGAGATTTAATCTATCTCCAGATGTTAAAAACTAATTTAATCAATAATCCTCAAAAGTGAGGATTATGAAATAATCACTTTTTTCATAATCAGGTTTGACCTTCTAATTTACCATCCTATCCCCATGTTTTTCACAAAAGACCTCTCATACTCCTTAATTAATTATCTTAGATACTTTCTGGAGTTTATCTGTTCTCTTATTACTAAACTCTTCTCCTACATCTAGATAATTTTTTTTTCTTAAGATAAACTTTATTTTTAATTTGGAGATGTTATCGTACTATAAGTAATAACATGAGATTGTTTATGTTTTTAATTTAAAATAAAAAGTAACAACTTCTGTAGGTGCGTGAAAATAGTTATTTTAATAATTTATTTGGGCATTATAGTTACTTACGAATAAAAGTTATGTTAACGTTACTTGAATATTAGAAAATTATTTATTGAGTGTCCTCTATGGTCATTTTGTCATAGTGAAACTGATTTAAGTATTTTTTTTATCCAAACAATTTTTATAGATTTAATCTAATTTACAATTACTTTTGCCAAACAGTAAACTGATTAAGATTTAAGCTGAATCTGTTTTTTTTAATCAATCACAAATGGGCTCTAAGAGGATGTCTACGTAAGCCGTAACGTGACACATTCTCTCAACTTCGGATTATATATATATATATATATATATATATATATATGGGGAAAGCGAATATAAGGCTAGCCTTACGCAAGTTGTGTGAGGCTAGCGACGAAAACGACGTAATTTTGTTAAATCAAATCTTGTGTTTTTTTTTCATCGTTTTCTCTTCTCCCGTTTTTCTCTCTTTTTCTTCTCCCTGTAGCAGGCCCTAGCAAGCCAACGCCACCATTACACACCACCATCTTTGCCGTAGACCACCAATCTTCTATCGGCGGCCATCGTCAATGATCGTCCGTGCTGCAAACGGAGGCTAGCCTTTGAGTTTTACGGCCATCACACACCAACGCCATCCCTGTCGCAGGTTTACTTACTTTTTTGATAACGAATTCTGTAACACAGTTTTCATGGAGTAAGGCACTCCAAGTTTTCTTGAAGAAAGTGTTCTAATTCTGTTATGGATATCGATTCATACCAGTCTCCACATTCAACATGTCTAACTGATGCTTTTCTGCACATTTGAGCTGTAAGTGTGATTAAAGTTAGGCAAGAGCATAAATCTTAACATCCCCTCTCCTCTGTGAGCTTATTCCTGTGGCAACTAATTGATGGTGCCATTGGTGGGAGATGGCTTCGACCGGTGGTGCTCCGATGGTTGACGGCGGGGATGACGGCTAGTGGGTCTACTATCGGTGCCGTGGTGCGTTGGTGGCATCGCCACCTTGGGACGCAAGCTGTTCGATGAAATGCCTGAGAGAGACGTCTCCCTTGCTAGAAAAGTGGATGGACAAGTAGGACAGGGACTACCCTTGGGTGCTTCTGTTTTGGCTATGGTTATGTATGGTTATGGGTCTAAATCTCCTAGAGGTAATTAATCATGTTGCTGCACTATGGCTTTAGATTCACAAGTTAGATATCATGAGGATGCTACCAAATGGGTAAGCTGCCGCTTAAATACCACATCACTAATGGCTAAGGAATATACACACACAATAAACAAGTGGATGTGGTGATAGTTCTCTGGAATTTGTACTTATCTTATGGTGCTACTGCTACATAGCTCTGATGTGCTGCATATGGGGAGTGTCATAGTTTAGACTCGAGTCTTGATGAACATTTTAGCTTTATCTCGCGGAAGTTGTAATTCGTTATTGACTACGGAACCGTCGATTTTCTTTTACCAGGTATGGTGCTTACTTTCTTCATATTTGTTGGTCCTTTTTAATTCATATTTTGGGCCTTGGTAGTCAGATTATTTCAATTAAGGTAAAGATCCTGATTAATGTCATGAACTTTGTAACAGTATTTACGCCAATTTTAAAGTTGGTAAGAGCTACCTGGGCTATCCCTTGTGTTCTATCTTGCACATTTTCTTTTCCTTCTTCTTCTTCTTCTTCCCCTTTTCTTATTATCATCTGTATGACAACTTTCTTATTCCACTCTATTTCATTCGTCTTAACCTAGACCTATCATTATAATATGATCTTTTTAGCTCATGTTCATTTAGTCTTAGCAGTACTACAATTTATGCTTCCTTCTGCTAGTCTAACTTAGTTAGAACTGTGAGCGAGCTTTTCTTGTTATGAGGAGTTATTGATCGACTACTATTCAAATAATTTCCTATTTTCCTCTTTTATACCACTAAAGAACTTTAATTAGTATGGCATATAGCATCATCAAGTTCAATTTTTCCCCTTTTGAATGGTCTTCACAATCCCTGGCATATGGTTTGAAATCAGTCAATCAGTTTCTGGTTGTGATAATTATTCATGGCAGTGGAGAGTCCATGCTTTGGTGTTTTTATATCAGGTTATTTGCTCTCTGCAATTTGCTTATTCTAACCTGGCTTTTTTCCCCTCCAGTTCTGTCGTTACCTCTTTTATCTTGGAAAGATTAGGACAATTCAGTTGGAATATACAGATGCAAAAGAGTCCCTCCTCCAAGCTGCTCGGAAAGCTCATGTAGCAGCTCTAGGTTTCCGAGTCCAATGCATTAAGTGGGCTGTGATAGTGTGCCTACTGCTATGAGAGATCCCTGAGAGGACTGTTTTAAAGGCATGTGGAAGGCTTTGAGCTTAATAATATGAGTATACTTGGTAGAAAACCGATATATAGAGTAGCCTGTCTTTTTCCGTAGTGCAGCAACATGATTAATTACCTCTAGGAGATTTAGACCCATAACCATACATAACCATAGCCAAAACAGAAGCACCCAAGGGTAGTCCATGTCCTACTTGCCCATCCACTTTTCTAGCAAGGGAGACGTCTCTCTCAGGCATTTCATCGAACAGCTTGCGTCCCAAGGTGGCGATGCCACCAACGCACCACGACACCGATAGTAGACCCACTAGCCGTCATCCCCGCCGTCGACCATCGGAGCACCACCGGACGAAGCCATCTCCCACCAATGGCACCATCAATTAGTTTCCACAGGAATAAGCTCACAGAGAAGAGGGGATGTTAAGATTTATGCTCTTGCCTAACTTTAATCACACTTACAGCTCAAATGTGCAGAAAAGCATCAGTTAGACATGTTGAATGTGGAGACTGGTATGAATCGATATCCATAACAGAATTAGAACACTTTCTTCAAGAAAACTTGGAGTGCCTTACTCCATGAAAATTGTGTTACAGAATTCGTTATCAAAAAAGTAAGTAAACCTGCGACAGGGATGGCGTTGGTGTGTGATGGCCGTAAAACTCAAAGGCTAGCCTCCGTTTGCAGCACAGACGATCATTGACGATGGCCGCCGATAGAAGATTGGTGGTCTACGGCAAAGATGGTGGTGTGTAATGGTGGCATTGGCTTGCTAGGGCCTGCTACAGGGAGAAGAAAAAGAGAGAAAAGCGGAAGAAGAGAAAACGATGAAAAAAAAAAACACAAGATTTGATTTAACAAAATTACGTCGTTTTCGTCCCTAGCCTCACACAACTTGCGTAAGGCTAGCCTTATATTCGCTTTCCCCTATACGAATATAAGGCTAGCCTCACGCAAGTTGCATGAGGCTAGCGACTAAAACTACGTAGTTTTGGATAAAAGAACCTAATATTTCTTTTCTTTTTCTCTCTCTCCATTCTCCCTGTTTTCCTCTATATCCCTCCTCTCTGTGGCCACCATTCAGAACCCACCACTCTCACCCCTCCGCCATTGAACACAGAACCACCACTTCAGAAAACCAACCACCATCACCATGCTCGATCGCCAGCCTCCGTCACTGGCCAGCCTCCATCGCCGGTGACGCTCACAAATCCATATGGCAGACCACCCACCACTCCCACCATCAAAACCATCGCCACCATACAGGAACCCAGCCACCACCACCTCTCACAATCCCATCGCCAGGCACCCTTTCTCTCTTTCTTATATTCCAGATTGTGCCAACCTTCACGACCGGACTTCGTAGCCAGTAAGCCCTGTCCACTGTAATCTATTTCCACCGCCCACACCATACACAACCACCACAGGTTCCACCGTCCACGAGCATTGGGGTTTCATCAGCTTGCAAGCCCCTAATAAAAGGAGTCAACCTCTATCATCAGCGGCAATGGAGCTGGCAATCGAGGCCGACAATGGGGCAGCATGTGTTTGTATAAATGCCCGACAAATATCAACGCAAAATCCATTTCGTTATTTGTTACAGTGAAGTGAAAATAATCAGAGTGCACAAGTTCGAGCTTTCGAATCGATCCAACGCAAAACCCATCAATTCATTCAATTTTGAATCTTTATACAATACAGTTTAATCAAATCGAAGTGTATGATTTTAGCAACTTAATTGCACTGATTTGGATTATTGGGAGATGTGGTGGTGGGAGAGAGCAAGGGCAGTGATCAATTTCAAATGGTGGCGGTGGCTTGAGATTATAGGCATGGTGGGTGGCCTGCAACACTTGTTTACAAGGGTTACAGATGGTGATGGGTTTGAAGTGTGTGCGGTGGTGTTAGTGGTGGTGGTGTGGATTTGGGGTTATAGATGGCGTTGGGTTTGAACGTGGTTGATGAGGATATGAGTGGTTTTATGGTGGTGATGGTTTAGCTTTGGGGTGCTAGTGGTTCGTCCTACGAAGTGAAAGGGGGCTGAGGGTGCTGGTTTCTGTATGTTGGCGACAAAGAAAAAGGGAGAAGGGAGACACATAGAGAGGAAAAAAGAGAAAAAGAAAAGAAATAAAGTTTTCAAAACTACGTCGTTTTAGTCGCTAGCCTCACGCAACTTGCGTGAGGCTAGCCTTATATTCGCTTTCCCCATATATATATATATATATATATATATATATATATATATATATATATATGGATCGTGATCCATTACTAGCGCTAGCACTGTTGCTAGCGCTGTTTGGCCGTCCGCTACATAATGTAGCGGACGGTGCTAGCGCTGCTAGCGCTAGCAATGGATCACGATCCTATATATATATATATATAAGGGTAAATTACACACGGGACCCCTGAGGTTTGCCCTAAACTACACACGGCCCCCCCATCTTTTTTAATTACACCCCGCTCCCTGAGGTTTGTCATTGTATTACACAAAACCCACTTCCGTTAGGGAACCGTAAAAAAAATTTAGGGCAACACAAATTTATTATGATATACCAAAAGTGCCCTTAGATCTTTCCCTTTCTATCTTCCGTCCAGATTCTGCTCAATCCAAGAGCACCAGCGACTCCAAATTTCGGCCAAAGCACGCTAAGAAAACATGGCGTTCACATATATGTGCCCAGATCTGGGTATTTCTTCCCCTCTCTCAGCACTATCAGTAGGCGAAGGTTCCTCAGTTGTTCAATCAAGAACTAGATTCTTGTACTCTTTGACCGAAATTGCTGCATCCACCACCATATCCGGGTTCAGAATCCCAGCTTCCTCCAAGAACATAGTGACCAAGTTCTTAGGAATATCCACTGACAAGTTCTTCAATTTCCTATTAACGGCTACTTGTAATATTAAATCAAACACCTTCTAGAAATTTGTATTGGCTCCACATTCAATGTCCCTCACAAAATCAAACTTAAACAACAAATCTTCCCCTTGGATGGAAGTAAGCCGCGACTTTTCACTGAAGGTAATCATCTTTCCCTTCCATGGCTCCTTGCTCAATTCTGAGATTAACAACAGAAGTGCAACAAACATTGACCACCATATCTGAGTTGCCAGATGCGGCGCCGGTGAAGGATGCCGATGTCGGCGGCGACGCCGTTGCTGGTGAACTACGGAAAAGACTCTGACAGCAACCGGTCGTTAGATCTGGGCCAGAGACCGAGATTTGGACGGAGACACAAACACCGTCGGCGACAATCAACCAGATCTGAACTGGATTTGACACAAACACCGTCGTCACGGATTACCGATTGGAGATGGCCTTGGTGCTTGTCGGCCTGAAGCTGGGCGAGCTCGGTGAGGCGCTGTTCGAGCGAGGAGGCAAGCCGCGAGTGCTGTGATTGGAAGGCGGCGAACTCGGAGGAGAGGGAGACGTGCTTCTGCTCGAAGAGGGAGTAGGTCTGCTCGGCGGTGATGGAGGCAGCATCAGCCTGGGCCCTGACGGATCTGACATAAACACCGCCTGCACCAAGTCCATCTCCAATCGGTATGGCACTGATTTTCTCTCGGAAGAGCTGCCGTGGCGGTGATCGTGATGGGGCAGGGGCGAGCTAGTGGCGATGCTTGCCTTGGCTTCGTGAGAGAGAGAGATGGGGGGTAAATTAACTTGTTTATCAGGGGTATTACCGTCATTTTCTTACTTCTGTTAATTCTTTGAACGAAAAAATAAAAATGTGTAGTTTAGTGTAATTAAAAAAGATAGGGGGGGCCGTGTGTAGTTTAGGACAAACCTTAGGGGTGCCGTGTGTAATTTACCCTATATATAATCAGATTTGATTTTGACTCGAAAAAAATTATTGTTAGTGAGTTCTAGTACTCTTATAAAAGATTTCTTTGAAGAGCTGAATCTAGGTTTGATGGGAGGTTAAGCCGAACCATTTAAATTTCTTTATTAAGTATCTCAAACTCAATCGGTTACCTTATTGCTCTAGAATTACTTGAGATTGTTTAGTTAGCAAACTGGTTGAGCTTGTTAATTAGATTGATTAAAATAGATGTCTAACTATTTAAACTTCCAATTAAGTTTCATAAACCCTATTCATGTTTCATAACTGTTAGAGGGTGTTGATTGTAATTTTCAATACCTCATATGGCTCACTGTGATAGTCAATGAATCTCATGTGTGACAAATGTAATTAACCCTTTTTAATATATCATATAAAACAACTTAGCCTAGCCAACCCAACCAGTTAGAGATGAAAACATAGATAATGATGATGTTAAACAACTTAGCCAACCAAAGCCTGCATCACCTAAACATCTCCAAACCTTGATATGAGTTCCGGTTGGTCCAACTATATTTCATGCTTTCATCCGTTAAAGATTCATTTATTTCACATGTTCTAATTATACTAATAAACTCTTGGGATTGATCACCAAGTTCTCCCAAATTCTTTTTGGTTCATCAATTAAGCAAAACACGCCCCCAATCTTTTGAATTTTAAAAAGTCGAGTCAAACAATTCCTTAATAGTATAATTCAAATTTAAATGCAGACATACATACATATCATGTGTACAAGATACAAATATCATACATATCAATGCTTCTATGTTTTATTTATTTATTTTTGGCTCGGGGAAAGGGGTTTTTGGTTGTTTTGACTATACTTGTCTAGATTTTTAAGACAAAATCCTTAAAGTTCTTTTATTTGCTATCTTCTACACTCTTCAAGTACTTGGATACATCCGGATTTTTCAGAAATTTTTTTGTTGAATCAAATATACCTACTTAGAGACTAACCGATAGCTCAGTGTTTGAAGTATCTACGTTTCAGTCTCACGCGTGGTGAAATATTTTGGAGTAAAAAATGACTCGCTTATGATGGCTTTCTTTTATCTTTTTTGGATTTGTTACTAACCCAAAAGGAGTGTAATGGATGAGGAATTTCATTCGTCTAGTGACGAGTGACATCTTCGTATCAGATTGGGATGCTAACGTGACATTTTACATGAAAACTCTCTATGGGGAGGCTGCCAATATTTGCAGAACCCCATGGGCCGTTTTTCGAAGTATAACGAAATCACAAATACGAAAGTGCCGGGACCCAAACTCTGAGTAGGGTTTTTGTCCGCCAGTAGTTCGAGCACTCCTGCCTGGTGGGCAGCTCTGCTTCACCGCCACCGATCGCCGCCCTCCTCTCTCTACCCAAAAAGGTCCGTTCTTTCCCCTCCCCCCCCCCCCTCCCCTCTCTACATATTCCTATGTTTGCATACCATATACAAGCAGCCGATTGAATTTAATTGAAGTTTGTGGATTATTGAAAATTTTCAGGTTTTTGTGAGGAAAATGGCTGCTGCTTGGGAAATAACATCGGCGGAATTCTTACGAGTATGTTTTTTTTACTCATGTTAGCTTCAATTTTAGGAACTTTTTGTCCGTCGTTAACTTTTTATGGAATCCTAGAACGGGCTATGGACATATAACTTCCGAATTTACTCATAGCGAGTTTTGAATTCTGTCCTAGAAATTTGTGAAAAGTAACAATGGGACAAATTACAAGACTGAGTAGTTTTTTTGTAGCATGCGGAACTGATGTTTGACTGTCTTTTTAATGTGATAAACCTAGGTTTCGCGTAGGCAAAACTTAATCTTGCCTAGATATTCACAACGGCAGGCGAACCGGTTACTCAAGGGATCCCTTCGGAGTAGAAGACAATCAATGAGATTAGCTTATAGAGGCGTTTCGTCGCGGTGTCCGCTTCAGGCAACTGTCAGAGCTGTAGTCTCGGACGTGACCAGTTCAGTAGATGAAGGATCAAGTGGCAGTCAGAAATCAGCTGATAATGTGATCCATTTTTACCGGATTCCATTGATTCAGGAGAGTGCTACTGCTGAGCTTCTGAAATCAGTCCAGGCTAAGATTTCGAATCAGATCGTTGAGTTGAAAACGGAACAGTGTTATAATGTTGGGCTTAATTCGGGTCTGTCGACCGAGAAACTTTCAGTGCTTAAATGGCTTCTACAAGAAACTTATGAGCCTGAGAATTTGGGGACTGAGAGCTTTCTTGGTAACGAGAGGAGGGAAGGAGTTAATAACGTGGTAGTTGAAGTTGGGCCCCGCTTGTCTTTTACTACGGCATGGTCTTCAAACGCTGTATCGATTTGTCAAGCTTGCGGTTTGACGGAGGTGAGTAGATTGGAACGTTCAAGGAGGTACTTGTTGTATGTTAAGCCTGGAAGTGGGTCGTTGCTAGATAGTCAGATTAATGAGTTTGCCGCAATGGTTCATGATCGGATGACCGAGTGTGTTTATACGCAGCAGTTGACATCATTTGAGACGAGTGTGGTTCCAGAGGAGGTTCGTTTTGTACCGGTTATGGAAAATGGGCGGGAGGCGTTGGAGAAAATTAACATGGAAATGGGGTTGGCCTTTGATGAACAGGATCTACAATATTACACCACGCTTTTCAGGGATGACATTAAGCGGAACCCAACAAATGTTGAGCTGTTTGATATAGCACAGTCTAATAGTGAGCACAGCAGGCACTGGTTTTTTACGGGGAAGATTGTTATAGATGGTCAGCCTATGAGCCACACGCTTATGCAGATTGTTAAGAGCACGTTGAAGGCAAATCCCAACAATTCTGTTATTGGTTTTAAGGACAACTCAAGCGCAATTAAGGGATTTCTGGTGAACCAATTGCGTCCGGATAAGCCTGGTTCAACATGCCCATTAAATATAATGTCTGTACTTCTGAATATTTTATTTACAGCCGAGACTCACAATTTTCCATGTGCTGTGGCACCTTACCCTGGTGCTGAGACAGGTGCAGGAGGCCGCATCAGGGATACCCATGCGACTGGTAGGGGATCTTTTGTTGTTGCATCTACAGCTGGTTACTGTGTTGGAAATCTTAATATGGAAGGGTCTTATGCTCCGTGGGAAGATACATCTTTCACATACCCATCAAACTTGGCTTCCCCCCTCCAGATACTCATTGATGCTAGCAATGGTGCATCAGACTATGGCAACAAATTTGGAGAGCCCTTGATTCAGGGATACATGAGAACTTTTGGAATGAGACTTCCAAGTGGGGAAAGGCGGGAGTGGTTGAAACCGATCATGTTCAGTGCAGGCATCGGGCTAATTGATAATATCCATACATCGAAAGGAGAACCTGACATAGGTATGTTGGTGGTCAAGATTGGAGGCCCAGCATATCGTATAGGAATGGGAGGCGGTGCTGCATCCAGCATGGTTAGTGGGCAAAATGATGCTGAGCTTGATTTTAATGCTGTACAGCGTGGAGATGCAGAGATGGCACAGAAATTGTATCGTGTTGTTCGTGCCTGTGTAGAAATGGGAGAGAACAACCCAATAATCAGCATTCACGATCAGGGTGCTGGTGGGAACTGTAATGTTGTGAAGGAAATTATATATCCACAGGGTGCTAAGATTGATATCAGGGCAGTTGTAGTTGGTGACCATACCATGTCTGTCTTGGAAATATGGGGTGCAGAGTATCAAGAGCAGGACGCAATACTGGTGAAGCCTGAAAGCCGTAGCCTGTTGGAGTCGATCTGTAAAAGAGAGAGAGTCTCTGTGGCTGTTATTGGAACAATCAGTGGTGAAGGACGTGCTGTTTTAGTTGACAGCTTAGCTATCAAAAGATGCAGTTCAACTGGACTCCCTCCTCCACCACCTGCTGTGGATCTTGAGCTTGAGAAAGTGCTCGGGGATATGCCTCAGAAAACATTTGAATTTCAACGTATACTTAATGCACGAGAGCCACTTGATATTGCTCCTGGAGTCACAGTTATGGATTGCCTGAAGAGGGTATTGAGACTTCCTTCTATATGTTCGAAACGCTTCTTGACAACTAAAGTTGATCGGTGTGTGACAGGTCTGGTAGCGCAGCAGCAAACTGTGGGTCCCTTGCAAGTTCCTCTCTCTGATGTTGCAGTAATTGCCCAAACGTATACGGACCTTACTGGAGGAGCGTGCGCTATTGGGGAGCAGCCAATTAAAGGCCTCCTGGATCCAAAAGCAATGGCACGACTAGCTGTTGGAGAAGCGCTGACTAATCTTGTTTGGGCAAAGGTTACTGATCTTTCTGATGTTAAAGCAAGTGGAAATTGGATGTATGCTGCCAAGCTTGATGGTGAAGGAGCAGCCATGTATGATGCTGCCATAGCTCTTTCAGAAGCTATGATAGAACTCGGAATTGCTATTGATGGAGGTAAGGACAGTCTATCGATGGCTGCCCGTGCATCCGGGGAAGTTGTCAAGGCTCCTGGAAATCTTGTAATCAGTGCCTATGTCACTTGCCCTGATATAACCAAAACGGTGACGCCAGATTTGAAGCTTGGAGATGATGGCATACTACTTCACATTGATTTAGGAAAAGGAAAGCGTCGCCTCGGTGGATCTGCTCTTGCTCAGGTCTTTGATCAAGTTGGGGATGAGTGTCCTGATCTTGATGACGTTCCTTACTTCAAAAGTGTTTTTAAAAGGGTTCAGGATCTTCTTGCAGATGGGCTGATATCTGCTGGTCATGATATCAGCGATGGGGGACTGATTGTAAGCGCTCTTGAGATGGCTTTTGCTGGGAACTGTGGCATTTGCTTGGACTTAGCTTCACAAGGGAATAGCCTTTTCCAAACGCTTTTCGCGGAAGAGCTTGGCCTTATACTTGAGGTTAACAAAAAGAAGTTAGATATCATAATTGCAAAGCTCCAAAATGATGGCATTTCTGTGGATATCATTGGACAAGTAAGTGATGAACCCTTGGTAGAACTAAAGGTGGATGGTGTAACTCGTTTGACGGGGAGAACTTCTCACCTAAGGGACATGTGGGAAGAAACCAGTTTTCAGCTAGAAAAGCTCCAGAGATTGGCTTCCTGCGTGGAGTTGGAGAAAGAAGGGCTAAAGGATAGGCATGAACCTTCTTGGGCATTATCATTCACTCCAAAGTTTACAGATGAGAAGCTTTTTTCTGCCATATCGAAACCAAAGGTGGCCGTGATTCGAGAGGAAGGAAGCAATGGAGATAGAGAGATGTCTGCAGCTTTTTATGCTGCTGGTTTTGAACCATGGGATGTTGCAATGTCAGACCTTCTTAATGGAGAAATATCCCTGCGTGAATTCCGTGGGATTGCGTTTGTGGGAGGCTTTAGCTATGCTGATGTCCTTGATTCTGCAAAAGGTTGGTCAGCCTCTATACGATTTAATCAGCCTCTGTTAAGTCAATTTCAAGAGTTTTACAGGAGGCCCGACACTTTCAGTCTTGGGGTTTGCAACGGGTGCCAGCTTATGGCTCTCTTGGGGTGGGTTCCAGGCCCCCAAGTTGGAGGCACTCTTGGTGATGGCGGGGACCCATCACAGCCAAGGTTCGTTCATAATCAATCTGGACGGTTTGAGTGCCGCTTCACAAGTGTCACAATAAAAGACTCACCAGCTATAATGTTCAAGGGGATGGAGGGCACTACAGTAGGTGTGTGGGCTGCCCATGGGGAGGGAAGAGCATATTTCCCTGATGGTAGTGTTCTGGATCGTGTGCTTGATTCAAATTTGGCCCCTGTAAGATACTGTGATGATGACGGGACACCAACAGAAGTATACCCTTTCAATATGAATGGCTCTCCATTGGGCGTGGCAGCAATTTGTTCGCCCGATGGGAGGCATCTTGCCATGATGCCTCACCCGGAGCGCTGCTTCTTGATGTGGCAGTTCCCATGGTATCCGAAGCAGTGGGATGTGGAGAAGAAAGGTCCGAGCCCTTGGTTGCAGATGTTCCAGAATGCCAGAGAGTGGTGCTCGTGAGAGTGGTTAGTTCTTTTACTGTTGATCCTAGTTTGGTTCCTATCTAATTTTGTGCCAAGTGTAATATGTGTTTCTCTTGTTCAGAAAATTCAATATCTCGAGAAGTGCGAACCTTATTTGTGTCTTAGCTTGTAAACCTTTTGACAGTGGAGAGGTGGATCCAGTTTTGCAGTCTTGACTGATTTATGGAGATGTCCATTGTTAGTGATATTTTCAACGTGAAGCAGCATCACTACTCTTATATATATGCCAAGAACGTAAAGAAGATTTAATGTACACTGCAGATGAAAATTTTGAGTATGCCATGTGGTTCAGTTTGCTATAGTTTTCTTTTCTTCCTGTTTGTATGTTTTATACTGAAATGTTGTGGTGTTGTTGCCCTTGTCCTATGAGTTTCCTTCGCAGGAAGCTCTTTGCTACGAGGAGCACATATGCTAATCCACTCCGTAATGTTAATTAAAATACTTTCCTGGGCGGCATATTTCAGGATACTGTAACTAATCAGTATATTGACTTCTAGTGATAGTTGGAGAGCAACTTGTCCTCTAATGAAAGTAAAGATAATCTGATGGAGCCATCTATGATCTATCCATTTACAGACTCGGGATTTCCTGCACTGTGATTTGTTTATCTGATGCTTAATTTTGGTTTCAGAAGTGAAATAATCTCATTAGGGTCTCTGCTCATTGTTTCCTCCTTTCGCTTTGCAAAACCATGTACAGAGTTGCGAAGGTATAGTAGTGTCGAATATTACCAAGATGCTAAGTAAGAAGCTGAAACTAGGATAAGCCAACACTTGCATATAATTTTTTTTCTTCTGGGGTTAAATGAGAAAGAAAGCATAACCTGCAAAAAATCAGGGCTTGTACAGGACATTTTCACTTGTGAAACCAGGGGAGTTCGATAATATTTGGTCTGCATGAAAAGCTTATCCGGAGCTCAGGGTTTTGATGCTCTTCACGATAAGGTATTAGTGCCATTGCACATCCATGGATAGAAGATTCCTTGGTCCATTCCTTGAAAGAGTAGCTCTGAGAGGTAGGTATCTGACGTAGAATGAGAGGCTTGGTCCTCCCATCCATATGCAGGAGTAAACTCTGGATTTGCATGGCTGTAGAATGCCTGACTTGCTGTTCTAGTCTCTGTTGGTGAAAGTAGAGGAGTCTGCTGATTCAGACAATTGCTTACGTTCATGTCATTACCCTGAGAATGAAATTGAAACCCATTATTCTGGTTATGAGTTGCTTGAAAACTTCCACAACTCTGCCCATCAAATGCAGTATTAGTCATTTGATTCCCGAGAATTTCTATCTCCTCTTGTAGGCTGGCCACCTGCAAAATAAACCCCTGAGGTTCATCACTGATACCTCAACTTGAATTCTAGTATGATCTTAGTTGGAATGGAGCTAGATAACCTGGAACTGATGGAATGATGTGACCCATTGTGGTGTGTGCGCTATTAAACAGGTGGGCTAATGTTGTTTGGAACATAGGATCCGGGAAAGATTTCGGGTTATCTAGAATAATTCGTCAACAGATGCTCGAGAAAGTCGTAGGACAAACCTGTTGTTGGAGTGCAAAGACGTGAGCAACACAGCCGTATATAGGATCGCGCATCCGAGCCAGCGCTTCGTACGATATTGTAATAGCAGCTTCACTTCTATGGTGCACTGGGAGGTGTAGCAATAGCTTGGAGACATTGCTCGCACCGAACACCTTGTGAACTGCTGCGAAGTGGTTTGCTGCCTGGTCATAACAGAAGTAAGGAGCAAACACACATTCACTTGTGCACCTTCTTCTGAGAAACTTGCACGCTCCACATGAAGAGCCAAGCCCTGTCATTGTCAAAGAGCTTTAAGTTTATTCGTCTCTACAGGCTTTTGCTACAACTAAAACTTGGCCTAGATTGTTTATGAACATCAGGTTTAGATTCGCACTTTATAATCATCACTCACGAGGATCGCAAGTACTCTTTGTTGAGGGCAAGGGACATTCTCACTTTGGCCAAAAGTAAATTCTATTTTTAATTGGTGACAAGCTAAAAGTAAATTCTTTTAGGTCTCCTTTGTGGCCAACATTGTCATTCACAGATTGGGCAACCTTTCCTAATTCGTGCCTTTAAAAGGCTTACCCCATGGCAAGTCTTTCTATAACTGTGACAAGTTGATGTATGACCTAATCGTCATCTCAATCTGCTGGGCTCCAAGCATGAGAATTATTGCTGATTCATTGTGTATAATGTTGTCATCCTTGTCATCCAGACGAGTCCACTAGCATTTCTTTCCTCTATTTGGAACTTATGCGAAATTTCTTCACTTGTTCTTGCTCCCTAAAACAATGCTGTAAAAAGATACAAGTATGTACATTGTGAAGGACATTGCAAATCTGAATGATGTAACCTCATTGGATGAAATTATGATGTCTAGCAGTGATTAAATTCTCACTGGTTGAGTTGGCTTCAGAAATCCCTACATCATATAGCACTTCATGATGTGGTTGTAGATATGTTGAGAGAGATAAATTTCTCGTCGGGTAATAACAAACAACACTCAAATATATAAGTCTTGTAGGCTCTCCTCTTATTGTCAATTGATTTTGAGTTGGATACTTTCACATGGTATCAGAGTGGATCAATTCAGGCTTACTAAAAAATCAGTAGGGCTGCATGTGAGGGGACGTGTTGAGAGATATAAATTTCACATCGGGTAATAACAAATAATACTCAAATATATAAGTCCCGTGTTACTGCAAGGAAGTTAGGGAATTTTAGCTAATATTTTTGAGGTCAACATGAAGTGAACAGAACCCAACCTTAAAATGGTGTTCTTTTGGCATGTTTTCTAGCCTAGGGATTGGGTATTAGGTGCATGACTCACTCCTAGAATTTGTTTGTATCTGTCTGCTCTCCATGATTATGCCTATTTTAATTGTAAATTTTCTGGCATGTTTGGTTGTTGGCCACTACTTGACGGGTCAGGGTTCATTAGCGTGGCCCTCTCCGCTGTCTTCCTTGCACAAGGAAAGGCTTCAAACAGTTGCCATCCCAGTGCTTAAAGAATTGCTCATGTCTGCTTCATGGCTCTAGAAGGAGGAGGGTAGAGAGAGAGAAATGGGGGACAGCATGCCATTTTCACTAAGCATGAGTTCCAACTTTCCGTCTTTTCAACTTGGAAAGTTTCTCCTGTTTGGATTGGGGAAAAAAATGCGTGCATGAGAAAGGAACAATGATCTGGGGTGGTGGGAAGGAGCCTTTCTGCTTTCGAGTTTAACGATGAAAGTGTCTGTCTACCCCATCATGTACCAATGATTCGCGTCTTCTTCCGTGTGCCATGGTAGGCTTGCTAGCTCATGCCCTAATCTGATGATGGTCTCCATTAGCTTAGCTTCTTCAGCAGTATTGATTCCCTTCAAAATGATTGTTTCTTTGTGGGACTGAGAACACTGCTCGCCCACCTCCCAAGAAAGTAAAGAGAACAATGAAAGTTCCAGCTTGACAGCAAACAAGATGCCTTACTTCAGATCTTCTTTTGCTTAAACTTGATGGTCCAACTCATGAATTTTTGTTTAGTCTCGTGTCTGGAGTTTTACCAAACAATTTTGTGCTACGAAGTTATTCCAAGTTAGCAGCTTGAGAATTGAATAGTGAAACGATTTCACTGTTTCTATTAGGCCTAAAATTTAATAAATTGCACGCAACCTCCTGCAGGACCCTGCCAGATAACTGCAAGTCGGTTAGGCCAGAAGGGTCGCTGCAATATTGGTGCATATGGTGTAAATAAGGCTTGGAACCCTTGCCACAAATTGTGGGTGGTGGGGAGGGATGGGGGCGGGGGTGGGGGTGGGGGTAGTTGATGGAAGGTTAAACACTAGCTTCAAGTGACCTTTTGAAACTTTTTTTTTGAATGACATATATATCAATACACAACACATACTGTATAGGAGTGTCAAACCTAGCCGTTCACCATTAAAATATATGAATAGTGAAGTTTTAATATTTTCATGGAGCGATCAAATAAGCGCTCTTTATTGCTACACACACCACACACACATTTCATACTTATTGTGGCTATATAATTATCTTTTAGGATGATATTCCTAAGCCTCTTGAGATTTGGGAGTAATCTCAATTAACTCCATCGACTTTGGAAATGCTAACTTTAGTCCAGAATCTAAAAGATTAGTTAAACATATGCCCTTTCGTTGTAACACCTTATGTATTCTGTACATTCTTTACTTATGTCAGCGTACCGTATTTTCAAAATGCTGATACATGATCTTTTCTCTCCATTTTTTCCCTATTTCCTATCCTATTTTCTTCACTATCACCATTTGTGTTAGATCAACACGTGTGTGTGTGTGTGTAGGCGGGTGAGCATGCGTTTGTGTGATTGCATGCATATTTGTGTGTGATTGTGGGTTTGAAATTCTGTTAATTTGTGTGTGCGGATCTCCGTGTGCTTGTGTGCATGTGTGCAGATCTATGCGCACGCTTGTGTGTGCATATCTATGCATGTGTGTGTGCCCGTGTGTAGATATATATACTTGTGTGTCTGCGAGCGTGCAGGCAGATTTGTATTGTGGTTGTGTCAGTTACAGTGATGTCGTGGCGTTTATTGGTGTCGGGGTGGTGCTGTGGTTGTGGCTAATGGTTGGGGTAGTGCTGTGTTAGTGGCGTTGGAGTTGAAGGGACATATCTAAAGAGAGATGGGGTGGTGCTGTTGTGAAGGATTTAGTGGTGGTGGTGGTGGACTTGAAAGGGGAAGACCAAGAAAGGAGGAGGAGGAGGCAGCGCTTTTGGTGGGTGGGGGGGGGGGGGGGGGGAGTGGCTGTTGGTTTGTTCAGCTAGAAAGAAAAAATTAAAGAAAATGAAGATGGAAGGGGTGACATGTGAAAGAAAAATTTAAGACAAGATAAGAATTAAGTTATTTTATATTATCTATTATCTTTATTTATATACCAGCCATCAAAGGGCGTATTTTGATAACCAGTGGATAAATTTGAGACAACCCCTAACCTCGGGGGGTTTAGGGGTATTATTCCTCATCTAATTATTTGGTGGAGCGGAAAATAATAAAGTCAAATTCTAGCCACCGATGAGTCCATCCGGTCACCCAATAATCTGGTAGCCCAGTTATCAATGGATATAGTCCAATTTGATCTACTACTGATCTAATCCGTCAGATTAATAAATGGAGAGAAGATTTTTGTGTCACGGTCTCTCTTTAGTCTCTATATTGACAATTAAATTATTTTCTTCAATTTGCCATAAGTTAACGAAAGTTGAAGTAATTACTTTTTAAATTAAAGAGGAGAATTTTGATATATGGTTAAGAGTCGATTCCATGGTTGCGAGAGTAGTCAAGGTACTATTCATAGACGCCAAAAGATTCAGAGGATGACAACCATATTGAATATCTCAAGCTAAGAAACAGTAATAAATACACAAGAGCATCAAAATGGCTTTCTACCAAAAAATCAACAATGAGCGGTAGCTCCCATAAAGTTTACAGGCGCTTCTCTTGTCGTTGCCGCAATGATCATCCCTACTTTCTTTTTAGTTGTCTTGATCCGGCCTTTTGTATAGTGAGATGATATTTTTTTAACGCAAAACGAATATCATTCATTAATCCAGTGTTGGTGACATCAGTCGTGCTAGAGAGCTGCATCTGAGAAATAATGTCTTTATCATGAGTTTAAAGATGAATGTATGTAAGTATTAGTCTATTAATCAGAATACTACTAATCAGAAGTCCTTTGAGGAATACTATCCTCTGAGTATTTGCAGGAAATAACCCTTCAAGCTTATTGATATGTTGGTCGTATGTATAGTGACATAAAGCCTGAACTAATGTGTATTTTTTCCGAAGTAGCATCTATGAAGGTTGAATACTCGTGGCTGTCCCTAAGCAAGTACAACTTGTTGATAAGACAGAAACTTAAGATTTGCACCTAGCATGATTCCTTCTTGGATTTTTTGTTTTCTGATGCGAATTTCTGTAAACTGCCAGTAAGTATTAGCCAGGATGCCATCTAGATTTCGGTCTACATTTTGGAAGATCACCATATTTGTTCCAAATAAACTAAAGACAAGTATTATGTTAAGAAGCTGAGATATGTGAGAGGAGTTCAGAAAGAAACTCATACAATTTCTCCTATGTTCTATATCTAGAATATTCTAGAGTTCTTATAACTTCTGTAGGATTTCTTTTTCTGTTTCTAGTAGGATAATTTTCTCTTGCCTATATAAAGGCCTCATTGTACTCAGTTTTATCAATGCTCTGTAATATAATTATCTTTCACTTCACCTTTTCTATCATGGTATCAGAGCCATAAGATCCGTCGATTTGAGGGTCTTTCAACTTTTTCCGCAAACTCCAACAGACGGCCTTCCGCCGTTCGCTGGGCCAACTCAAGTGCTTTTGTGTTATTTTCGTGCTCTTCTTTTCTTCTTGAGTTCAGGATTTTGGTCGTTCGCCGGGCCAACTCAAGTGCTTTTGTGTTATTTTCGTGCTCTTCTTTTCTTCTTGAGTTCAGGATTTTGGTCTTTCTTTCTTGCCCCTTCTATACATTGATCTTCACTTATGACGAAACCCTAGCCACCGCTCACTCTTTCTGTTCAACTCTAGCATATCTCTTTTGCTCAAATAAAATAAAATTTCTCTTAGTCTGCGGACCTCGCACTGGGACTTTTGTTTTGTTCTTAGTCGCCGAACCTCAACCTGAAACCTTTATGGTTGTCGGACCTCACCCCGGGACTTCTGTCTTGTTCTTAGTCGTCGGACCTCACTCCGAGACCTTTATGGTCGTTGGACCTCACCCCGGGACTCCTGCCTTGTTCTTAGTCGCCGGACTTCACGCCGAGACATTTATGGTCGTCGGACCTCACCCCGGGACTCCTGCCTTGTTCTTAGTCGCCGGACCTCACGCCGAGACCTTTATAGTCGTCGGACCTTACCCCGGGACATCTGCCTTATTCTTAGTTGCCAGACCTCACCCCGAGACCTTTATGGTCGTCAGACCTCACCCCGGAACTCATGCCTTGTTATTAGTCGCCAGACCTCACCCCGAGACCTTTATGGTCGTCGGACCTCACCCCGGGACTCCTTCCTTGTTCTTAGTCGCCGGACCTCACCCCGAGACTTTATGGTCGTCGGACCTCACCCCGAGACTCCTGTCTTCTTCTCAGTCGCCGGACCTCACCCCTAGACCTTTATGGTCGTCGGACCTCACCCCGGGACTCCTGTCTTCTTCTCAGTTGCCAGACCTTACCCCTAGACCTTTATGGTCTTCGGACCTCACCTTGGGACTCCTGCCTTGTTCTTAGTCGCCGGATC
Source organism: Escallonia rubra (assembly GCA_033065855.1). Classification (NCBI taxonomy): domain Eukaryota; kingdom Viridiplantae; phylum Streptophyta; class Magnoliopsida; order Escalloniales; family Escalloniaceae; genus Escallonia; species Escallonia rubra. The sequence goes on along the minus strand of JAVXUO010002909.1, from coordinate 133,783 downwards.
TCACCCCGAGACTTACCCCTAGACCTTTATGGTCTTCGGACCTCACCTTGGGACTCCTGCCTTGTTCTTAGTCGCCGGATCTCACCCCGAGACTTTATGGTCGTCGGACTTCGCCCTGGAACTCCTGGTTTGTTCTTAGTCGCCGAACCTCACCCCAAGACCTTGATGGTTGTTGGACTTCGCCTCGGGACTCCTGCTCTGTTCTTGCATCGCCGGACTCTACACATGAAATTCATTTTAACTTGGATCTCAGACTTAGCCTCCAAACTCAAGTTTGTTTGTTCTCTACCAACTTGAGTTTGAGGGGGGATGTTAGATTATATATATTAATATGGCAATTACATTTTCCCTATGTTCTATGTCTAGATTATTCTAGAGTTCTCCTAACTTCTGTAGGATTCCCTTTTCTGTTTCTAACAGGATAATTTTCTCTTACTTATATAAATGTCTCATTGTACTCAATTTCATAAGGTTCTCTAAGGCTCTCTAATATAATTAACTTTCCCTTCACCTTTTCTATCACTTATACATTCATGTTTATGGAGTTCTACATATGCATGGTAACCTTAAAACGTCCAAGAAAAATATGAACGGCTACTTCTTCTAATGAATTGCAAAGAGGGATCTGTCATAGGAGAAAAAGAGAGATTTTAGAGGGTAAGCTTATAATCCAAACAACATTCGGGGATGGAAGTAAGGCCTGATGGTTAACGACCTATGCGTGATCAATTTTTTGTGTGTACAAAAAACTATAAGCTGATGACACTGTACTGAAAATTTCCTTGTGGCTTCATTAATCCAAGTGGGATAAGTCTGGAGTCCCCGTAAAGGAGATGTGGCGGATGCCCTTCATTCTATCAATTATTTGCCTTTTGGAATAAATTAACGACAGCCCTTTTCATCCCATTGCCTAGAAAGAATGAAGTCGGTTATCGTTCTTGCTTCCGAAACCTCTTTCTGAAGGCATTAAAGGTTGTTTGCGAGTTTTTTTTTAGGAGAGAAAATGGAGGGAAAAAAAAAAGGAAAACGGTTCATTTCCTCTTTTTTTTTAATTTGTGAATTTTTTTAAGGATAGAAAAGAAGGAAAAATGGAGGAAAGTTTAAGTTTCTTTCGTCTCTAAACTTTTGCTTCCAAGATTGGGAATAAACGAATAGAAAAGAAACTCTTATAATTAATATTTTAATAATACCTATATTATTATTATCCTTGAAATAATGAAGACTAAATTTTTAATGACTTTTAGGTTTTAAGACTCCTTAAAAGAACTTAACATTTTACTTATAAACAGATGATTGTTTTAGATGTTAGAGTTGATCCATGACTGATTGTTTTGCTTTTGATACGATATTAATTAGATTTGAATGTTGGGATGTTTGTAGTCAACTCATGACTAATTTTTATTTTTTTCTACTGTGACAATAACTTGTGGAATAAGGCTTATTACACTATCATAAGACATTGTATGATGTCATTGATGATTAATTTGTTTCCCCCTTAATTATGTCATTTTTTTAGGATCATACATCATAATCTTTGTTAGAATTACTACAATATAATATAGAAATATATACGTAATCGGGTGTTTATTCTTTTCTTTTCAACTAAAGTCACAAATAGAAATGATGTTTTCTTTTCTCTCTTAAACTCACAAACAAGAGGGAGGAAAATTGTCTTCTATTCTCTTCTCTTCCTTTCTCTGGTCTCAAAACTCGGAAACATGCTATAAGAATTCAGGTCGGTGTTCAGATATCCGATGGTCTTTCCATACATCATGAACGTCCATCCCCATTTTGCGATAGCGGGCCAATATTTAATAATAAATTCTCGCTTGAATACCTTTCCATGCCCAAGATGAAGAGCTGGGTTTTGAGGAGTGAAGAGACTTATAACCATCTCTTTTTTCTCGTCCATTTTTTAGAATCTACACCACATCATGTGTGTCTCACCACCACAAAGTTTTATTATTGAGGAAGTAAGTGTCATTAATGGTTAATGAATGATACTTTGTTATGTGGAAATTATTTGCATAATATTTAGTAAAAGCTATGGCTTGAGTTCGATCGATAGTTTTTGATGCAAATTCCAAAACTTACTTCGATCTTCTCGTCATCATGAATAAAACTTACTTTAATTCTTCGTTATAGAATTACATTATTGCGTTACAAACTCGAAATAGCTTTAACGAGACAAATGACTTCTTACAAGAGCCAATCTTAGGCCATCTCCCTTCTTCAATTATCCAATACTCCACACAAAACCCAGGAGTCTATATCATGGGTCACATGTTGAACCACAACTGGATCTCTAGATGCATCTATTATGTTCTAATTCCAGAACAAGAAAATGAAAGAAAAATCGACTCTCTTTGGAGTCACAAACACCTCATTCACCTCATCTCCTTTTTTTTTGTTCTGTTCCAATTTCCTACAAATTTTCTTTCCAGTATTTTCTTCCCAGAATACAAGAAAAAAAAAAAGCAACCCCAGAAAGGCTTGAGAGGTCAATTCTTATTTGATAGAGCTGTGTATGTCACTTGTTTGTGGTAGGAGGATAACCCTAACATTAAGTGGAGAAGGGTGAAGCTCAAAGGCTAACCTCAAAGGTTACCCAACCTTCAGGTCTCAGAGCAACATGGGGCTGCCACGTGGCTGGCGCGCAATCCTTATTGTGTGGCCGTTAAGGATTCAAAAGCCAATCCTCGGGAGGGTAATTTGTGTACACTCAAATAGCTCACACTGCTTTATAAGTCTCCTCTCACTACTCTCCAACCTTGTTAACTCACCCTTCAAAGCCACACTCCATCACACTCCGTCGTCTGGTCCCTCGGCAGATCACACCGGCCCGACCCCGGAAGCCAAATGGCCACCGCCGCCGTCTCAACATTCGGAACCGTCAACCGTGCTCCGGTATGCCCCCCCTTTTGCCCGCTTACTTTCTTGTTCATTTGCTTGCTTCTTCTCTTGTTCATTTGTTTGTAAGATCTCTAGGTGCTGTTTCTTGGTGTCCATGCGTCTGGTTTCTTGGGGTATGTGTGAGGTTATTTGTTTAGTGCTCTTTCAACTAAAAGAAGACATAACTAAAGCTAGCCTCTAGAGTTTATGTACATAAATATTAGCTAAAGTGCTAAACTTAAATGGTAGCTTAGAAGCCTTATTTTTTTACGAGTCAAACGAATGTAAAAACAACGAGTAAGGTCAATCTTTATGTGTTCAAAGTTCAAACTCAAAAGATTACCTACAAAACCAGAGAGACTTTAAAGTAGGTAAAAAAAAGTGAAGAGCTTTAAGTAGCATGATCAGCTATTGATGCAAATATGTGACGTGATCGATAACATAGTATAACCACTAAAATGTAGCTAAAAAAGTTTTGAACGGAAAAACTGGATTTGTTGGTAACTAAGTGTAGAAAATAGCGAAAAGTTCACTAATGTAAAGCGACGAGTAAGGTTAATCTTTGTCTGTTTAATTCAACTCGAGAGATTGCCGCACAACCAAAGAGACTTAATTTCGAAAAGAAGGTAGTATGTTTTTTGTTACAAGTAGAACTTTAAGTAGCACGATTAACTTTTGATCCAATTATAACATGACATCATATAGACGCTGCAACGAAGTTTAAAAAGGTTTTGAAAGAAATTGGATTTGTGATCACTGTGAAAAAAGAGACAAAAGTAGAGAAACCCGAGAATGGAGATGAGGATTAAGAACTGCACTGCATCTGGTGTGGCCTTTCTTTCTACCTTCCGGATACCACTTAATGACTTTGAGTGGGGAACCTATACATCAAAGTTACTGACCCTTTCGTCCTGAAATTTGAGTATACGATGACCAGTAGACCTTTTGGAGTGTTTTATGCATCAAGTACATAAACCTTTTGCCTCAAATGGTGTCTAAAATTTCAGAATGTGCTACTTGAGAAGTCAAGGGAGGGACCGCGGCCTGGCAGCTAAGTCGCAGTCCCATCTCTGGTCTTGCTGAAACAAGATATATTCGTATTTATGCACTTTGTTTGATGATGTTGGATTGAGGGCTTAGTTAGGCTGAACTTAAAAGAATTTTTTTTCTATGTTTTTAACCATGTATGATGAAGATACAGGTAAGATAGTCTGCCTGTTTCAAGCTCAGACATCCCTTGAATAGTCCTCTCAAGCCAGGAACAGCAAGGGTTGTGCTTGATAGAGGACAGTTGATTTTGAACAATGGGGGTTCTGGAGAAAGCTGATGCAAGCAGCCTTACCACTCACTCATTGGGTCTGTGGAGAGAACTTTTCGATGTTTAGAGTCTGTGACCTCCACGTCGCGGATGGAGCAACTTTCGCGTTGCCCCAAGACTCACCCTCATATTTTTTTGTTACTTGAACTCTAAAAGTTCTCAATTGCTACCCCCTTCTTGATGCAACTTAAACTAAAGATGCACTTCGAGTCATTATACAAGAGATTACTGTTCTTGATCTTGTGGTCACAGTTGTTTGTAGCTTATGCTCTAGACGTGTATGTTGGTGGTGGCATAAAACTAAAAAGGGTGATTTTCTATGATTCAGCTGAGCTTGAATGGCTCTGGCAATGGAGCTGCAGTCCCCAGCTCAACCTTCTTGGGTAGCAACTTGAAGAAGGTGAGCTCTAGGTTCACCAGCCCCAAAGTTTCTTCAGGAAGTTTCAAGGTTGTTGCTGAGGTAGAGGAGGGAAAGCAGACCAAAAAGGACAAATGGGCTGGTCTAGGAACCGACATGTCCGACGACCAACAAGACATCACAAGAGGAAAGGGTATGGTTGATTCACTCTTCCAAGCTCCTATGGCAAGTGGAACTCACTATGCTGTCATGAGTTCCTACGAATACATCAGTACTGGACTACGCCAGTAAGAAAACTTCATTGGTGATTTGTGGCACATAACTAATGTAATTTGGTAGCGCATGCTTTAATCATAAGACGGTGACAATGCTTTAGGTACAACTTGGACAACAACATGGATGGTTTTTACATTGCTCCTGCCTTCATGGACAAGCTTGTTGTTCACATCACCAAGAACTTCATGACTTTGCCCAACATCAAGGTATAGGATCAACATTTTTGTTCAAACAATGCATCCACTTTCTGTTAGTGGATGTCTATTAGATCACATGCGTAATTTGACAAGCCTAGTTTTTAATTTATCGCCACAATTTTGTTTTAGGTTCCTCTGATCTTGGGTATATGGGGAGGCAAAGGTCAGGGAAAATCTTTCCAATGTGAGCTTGTCTTTGCCAAGATGGGAATCACGTGAGTTTCATAATTCAGTGATCATTTGTACTTTGCAAATTGCAAGAGTTCTCCTGTATCATATGTCTATACCTTCTGACTTTATTCGATGATCTTTCAGCCCTATCATGATGAGTGCTGGAGAATTGGAAAGTGGAAATGCAGGAGAGCCGGCTAAGCTGATCAGGCAAAGGTACCGTGAAGCATCTGATATTATAAAGAAGGGAAAGATGTGCTGCCTCTTCATCAACGATCTTGATGCTGGAGCTGGTCGTATGGGTGGAACCACCCAATACACAGTGAACAACCAAATGTGTAATGCCACCCTCATGAACATTGCCGACAACCCAACAAACGTCCAGCTCCCCGGGATGTACAACAAGGAGGAGAATCCTCGTGTCCCCATCATTGTCACTGGTAACGACTTCTCAACGTTGTATGCTCCTCTCATCCGTGATGGTCGTATGGAGAAATTTTACTGGGCACCCACCAGGGAGGACAGAATTGGTGTTTGCCTTGGTATCTTCCGCCATGACAATATTGCTCAAGAGGACATTATCAAGCTTGTTGATACCTTCCCTGGCCAATCCATTGGTAAGTTCATAACGATCTGCCCCTCTGATAGGTTTGCATCATGTGCAGCTTCCAGAACCTAAACTTGCTACAAATGTACTTGTAGATTCACCACAAATGCACCACGAACAGACCATTAATGCACCACCTAGTAACGTAAACGAAATATTAAATCATAGTTTACATTAGAACATATTAAACATGATATACGTTGTTAGACCCATTTCATAATAGATTAAGCTTTTAAAGTCGATAACAAATAAAACTTGATTGAGGTTATTGAGGGAAAGTTGTGCTTTTCTTTCAGATTTCTTCGGTGCCTTGAGGGCGAGAGTGTATGACGATGAGGTGAGGAAGTGGATTGGCGGCGTTGGGATTGAGGGCATCGGGAAAAAGCTCGTGAACTCGAAGGAAGGACCCCCAACATTTGACCAACCCAAGATGACAATTGAGAAGCTTCTCGAGTATGGAAACATGCTTGTCCAGGAGCAGGAGAATGTGAAGAGAGTCCAATTGGCTGACCAATACTTGAGCGAGGCTGCCCTCGGAGATGCTAACAAGGATTCCCTGGAGAGAGGAACTTTCTACGGTTAGCTCCCTTGAACCTAAAGGCCTTTATGGGAGGTTTGCATCTAAAATTTTGCAAACTCTTTTTCCAGTCCGAACTGGACAAAGAGCTAGCTAGTATCCTAACTGCGCATTCATTTTGTGTTGCTTGGATGCAGGCCAAGCTGCCCAACAGGTTAATGTTCCCGTACCTGAAGGTTGCACTGACCGTTTGGCCGAAAACTTCGACCCGACGGCAAGGAGTGACGATGGCAGCTGCACATATACATTCTAGGCCTTTTTCTTGGGGATTGGATGGAAAATGAAAAAAAAAAAAAGTATCTTCCAAGAATGTGAGAAGTCAAATAATGGTGTTACCTGTGTTTCCATGGATTACTATCCTGTAATTTTTGTGTGATATTGTAGACTTTTGGCTTCATTCTCAAGGTATGCTTTGAACCTGTCTATATACTGCATGCCAAATTGGTTGCTTCTGGCCAAGGAAAAACAAAGAAAACTGGTTGTTTATTCAAGTAAATCTTTTGGTACTCCAGGCAGTAAGTTGCTGCCAGAAGTACTAAAAAAAGCAAACAAAAGAGCTGATGCGCCCACCGTGGGGCTCGAACCCACGACCACAAGGTTAAGAGCCTTGCGCTCTACCAACTGAGCTAGACGGGCTTCTTCACGCTTTCGTTGAAGTAATTCTTACTCAAACTTAACAGCTAAGTTTGGTGTAATGTGACTTCTTTTGTACCATTCTTACAGTCCTCCTTGACTTTCAGTACTCGTTTTAATTTATCCTGGCAATCTCAACTTTCTATATTATAAGCCTACTAGTGGGGGTCAATGTCAGAAGTCCAAGTCTTACATGAAGAGGGATACGTTAAGAGTGTCTTCAACAATAATTTCAAGACGACATCAAGCTACTTTACAGTTAGTTCGTAATTGGTACTGGATACTTAACTTCCATTGTTATTACATTGTAAAAGGATGTGTACCCATATTTTGGCACAATAAGGGATATGGGCAGAAGTTTGATTTACCTGCCGGCGTCGGCTGTAACCCTGTGCGTTGCATACGAAAACAATAATCAATAAGATATTCATTAAAAATGCTTGTCCTCGTATGTCTTAAAGTACTATCAATTTTAATAATAACAAAAATGTTATTTCCAGCTCTTTAACATTTTTGGTCATTGAAAATAAACTTTGGTAACAATTGTCAACTTTATAACAAACAAATGAACCAGTAAAATAACATATAAAATGGTAAGAATAGTATCTTCTAAATAAAGAAATAAATAGCGATAATGATAACGCGTATATTGATGTTTATATTAACAAAGGCTACCAAGAGAAGTATATAAAAATGATAGGAAAGATTTAAGACTAGAGCGGGAGACATAAATTTAAAATTAAGAGAAATGGAAAGAGTTTTGGCAAAATTATAGGAATTGTTGGTATCACAAATCTATTAATAAAATTTTTAAGTGGGACATGGGACTCGGAAGAGAGATAACTATGAAAGCAATTTAATTGGTTGAATTGCAACTGACAAAATAATAGACATGTCAAGTATAAAAAAAAAATACTAACTTTCCCTAAGTTTCAGCTTTATTATACTTAACAATTAGATTTCAGGAACTTAAAAAGTAGCATAAGTTTCTTTTCCCATAATTTAGGAAGAAATATTTTTACTGCAACCGGGGTTGTAGACTCCCAGGTAATGACAATTATATACAGTCGATGATATTTGATTGGTAACGCCAAAAAGTGCTATAAGCTTTGTCGCTAAAGATTTCTACGAATATTTCACTAACCATATTGGTTGACCATAAGTTATGACTACATAAAAAGTTGTAGCCAGAAGACTACAGTCCAAACTGTAGATAAAATTAATCCTCATAGGAGCTAATAAGTCGGGCATTGTGTCAGTTGCCTAATCAGCTGAAAAGGCCAAACAAACTTAAAAATGCATTCATCATCACCACCATATTATGCTATCGCCCACCGTTGTCGTCATTGTCACCATTTGTAATAGTTGCCGCCACTAATATCTTGTCATTACCAACAATGCAACCACCATCATGGCCAACTCCGTTAAGCCGTCTTCACCATTATTATCAACACTGTCATACAATCACCCCAATCACTACTGCCACCGCCAATACTATTATTATGCTGCGCGGGCTACTAATTTGCTAAACCTCTAATGGGAATGTGAGAAATAGACCTTGATAGGGTACTTCACTCATACTCGTGGTGGCACTATGAGGACTAGACCCCGGATGGGTTATGTGAACGGGGCTTATACGAGTTGTTTGCTTAAATTGCTCGTATTAACAATCGTCTCTTACAAGATTGAACTTTCTTCACTTTTTATCATACCAAGTAATATGATTGTCCAACAAAGTAAAAAGTACGATGTGACTCTCTCTCTCTCTTTCCCTGTGTGTGTGTGTGTGTGTAAACTGACATTTTGAATCAACGGGAGGGTCTCTCCCGCCGAAGAGGCTCTCTACCCCTTTCCGGCCTCCTAACTATTTCACTTCGTATGTCGTACTTCGGTCAAGCTAGAGGTGTCAAAGGGCCGGGCTTAGGAGGGCCTAACCAGGGCCCAGAGGGCCAGAAAATGGGTCGGGCCAGACAAGGCTTCGGGCCTGAGAAATCGGGCCGGGCCCTGGCCCAAAGTTGGGAAATCCAAGCCCTGTCCAAACCCAAGCCCTAGGCCCTAATTTTAGGGTCGGGTCGAGCCCGGGCCCTTTTTTATGGCATTAATAACTCTGAATTCAATGCTTATTAAGCCGCGGAAACCTAAGACTGTTACCGGTGTTCCCAAAAATCTTTGTTCTCCCCCTTCTCCTTTTGCCTCTCTTTGCTCATGGAATGTTATGTGACAATGTGACAGGACCTAAGCTTAAGCATTTCCTTACTTCTGTGCTTCTCTTTTGCCAAAGAAGATCAGCATTAAGAACAAGGTAACTTTTCATCTTTATGTTATCTTTAACCTCTCCTTTATGTTCTAGTTTCAAAAAAGACCACACAAACTAGGTTGCAAGTTTAGATGTGTAGACATTGACTTTAAGTTTTGATTCACCTATTGGTTGTATAGCGCACAAGGGCATTACGTTAGTAGCCTAAAGGTTTCAAAATAATTGAAACTTCATTTAGTACTCACAAAGTTCATATGCTTTCATGTTTAATTTAATTATGCAGGTTGTCTGATCAAACACCTTATGGATGACTGCTTAGATGTTGTCAAGATTTAGCAAATGCCAAAGTCTCCTTTTGTTGTCACAAGGCAGATGTGTAGCGGGTTGCTTGCCAAGATTTAGAAAATTTTAGCCCTCAACCTGTGTTTTGTTCACCATTTTAACGAAATGCCTTCTTTTTCCTCATGTAATATGTGCAAATGCATACCAGCTAGAAGTGGTGAACATGTTCTATTGCAAGTGACTACATATTGTTTTGCAATATAAACCGTTGTTGTTATTTCTGGAATGCTTCTTTTTTTTCTCTGTAATATACTCCTGGTTGGTGAGGGAAATGAACACTCCAGGTGGTTGTTATTTATGGACTAAATGAACACTTGAAAAAGTTGTCCAAGCCACTGTACAGAAGATACTCTATTTACCAGCAAAAGTGAACAAAAATGAGCGTTTCTAAATTTTAAGAGATGCTTCCTTTTTTTCTTTACGATATACTCAAGGTTGGTGAGGGAAATGAACACTCCAGGCTGTTATTTATGGAGTAAATGAACACTTGATAGAGTATGTCCAAGCCACTGTATAGGAACTCTACTTACCAACAAAAATGAGCAAAAGTAAATGTTTTTAAACTTTAAGAACTACAGTTTGGTGAGGGAAGTTACAAGCACCAATTGCCATCATCAAATTTCTCCAGTATTGTTAAGGACAAAGTATATGTTGTCAACATTATCCGACAAGATTAAGGGGCAAAAGAGGAAAATAGTTGTCATTACCAGCAAAAGTAATTGTTCCAAAATGAAATACAGTAGAACATATTTGTACACGCAAATGACAACTTGTTAAAGTACTCAATTGGATCTCAGTTTAGAAACAATCGTAAACAAGGTCATCAAGTTGGATAAAGTTCAAATCCTCGTCCAACAACTGAGCACCAGCAAGCCCATCACCAGCTGTGGCAAACATTAACTCAGTACCACTTTCTCCATAAGAGAAGTCTTCCTCAATGTCATTGTCCTGATTTAGTTCAGCAAATTCTGCTTTTGCTTCCTTACATGATTCTGGATCCAGGGGTTGAGTTTCATTGTCATCAAATTCCTTACATGATCCTGGATCCGGGGGTTGAGTTTTATCGTCATCAAAGATTGCATATCTGTCTCCGGTCTTGTTCCTTAAACAAGTTGCCAAGGACCCTGACTCCTCAAATTGTGAGTTAACTTCGGACCATCGAAGGTTTCCAAGAAAATGAAACTTATCTTCAGCAGGCACTAATCTAGTCAGCCATTCACTCGATTCATTGACCTCATCGTATGATATAGCGTCATAAGCCCCCGGGCTTGACTGTCTTATTAGAAACCTTTCATGGAGACGTTGGTTATACTGGACAAACACAAGATCATTCAACCTTTTTTGCTCAAGTCGGTTAATATTCTTTGAGTGAATCTGAATGTGGCAAGTAAATTAGGTTAGGCATAATCATAAGCCGTATATTAGCACATGTGCAGTTAAGAGAAGTTGTGATTGCAATACTTCATGCATATAGCAAGGTTCTTTCGGTTAGCGTGCAGGTAGAATCTAATGTCATATGAAGGTTACAGAGTCGAAGGAGTCTTAATGAAATATGCAGATTTGAGCAACAAGCCGAAGAAGAAAGAACATGAAACAAGTTTTCAGTTGAAAAAACAAAAAGAAACAAGTACTCCATTATGCATCGAGCAAATAATTTGCAATATGCAGGCAGCAGCGCGCATCAGGCAGTGTACAGGAAAATCATGCGTAGTTTTGCAATATATCCTACTCATCAGGGACATTCCTTGGTAAACTTAAATACCAATATGCGTAGTTATGCAGGCAGCAGCATCAGGCAGTATACAGGAGCACTTAATAGGCGATTTGGGCAACCCCTACTCACAAGGAACACAAATAAGATGCAAAAAAGAGTCTATAGTACGCGAGTATAGAAATAACAATGCTAAGGCAAAAATTAATCTTCAATTTGAAAGCATAGAGATAGGATAGAAAGCTGTCACAAATTAACAAATTTTACCAGGCAACTTAACGATTGAAGAACCTTTGAAGAACCTTTTATGAGAATATTTTTTGCTTATTTCCATGAGGATGAATGTGGTAGAAGGAATAAATGAAATTGCATGCCTACAATTTCAATAAGATTAAAACATAAAAATTTGAAAGGCTTTGAGCTTACAAGTTCAAAATCGACCCATTTTCTATCACCGGCTGATGAACTGTAACAAAGGCCCAAAATACGCAATGCCATGCGTTTCAATTCTGGAGTTCCATTGCCAAAGGTGTCCCACCATTCAGCTATTAAGGACAAAGTGCAATATAGATAGGGTAAGACATTTCATAGTAACATGAAATTCAGAATATGCGAAAACGAAAAATCAAGTTAGATGATTACTTGGCTGCTTCTTTGATCTCAATCTTATTGTTGAACCTTTCCCAAACAAATCTTTAGCATTCTTGTACGAATCTACATGTGTAAGAATCTCATCTTCCTTATTTGGACTCCTTGTCATAATTTCGACACAAGCAAGGCTTCATAATCGCACTCAACTTCTTTCCTATCATAGTAATAGCCTGGGTTAAGGAAGTAGCCAGCACCATGAAGAGGTTGATTACACTGTTCAACCCATCTCTTAGAGACTACCTTCAAGACATTTTCACAATAGTTGTGCTTATCACCAAAAAAAGAGCGAATCTCCTATGTTGCATATCTAATGGCAGCATAGACGTAGCCCATTGGAGGCTTTTCATCACCATGAACTAACCTCAACACTTGAAGCAATGGTTGCCCAACCCTGAGACCATGACAAATGCTTCTCCAGAAGTTAGAACTTAAGACCAAATTTGAAACTCTTTGTCCACAATATTTTCTTGACAATGGATTCTGGGTCCATTTTTCTGAAACAAACCATGCCTTAAGGCTTTGCTTATGCGTGTAAAGCCTTTGAAGAGTTAAGAATGCAGATACAGATTGAGTCAAACCAGCCCTTACCAATTCTTTACCCCCCGTTTCTTTCCTAATGAATGCAAGGATAAGTTTATGGCTATAAATAAATGAAGTGACTTCTCTTGCATCCATAATAATGGATTTTGTCACTGGCGTTTCTGAAAAGTTTGTTAAGATAAGGTTGATGCCATGGCTAACGCACGGTGCATAGATCAGGCATTTTCTATTTTCCATCAGCAATTTGCCAGCTTTCATATAAGCCTCTCCATTATGGGAAATAACTTGAACCACATGTTCTTCTCCTACTTCTTCCACCACTTTATCCAACTCCGAATAAAGAAAATTATGATCATGAATCTTACAAGACGCATCAATAGACTTCAAGAAAAAAGTTCCACCGGGGCAATTAGCTAAAAAGATTATTATTCTCTTGCCATTAACGTTACCCAAGTCGTCCAACATAATAGTACAACCATACTTCCTCCATGAGGTTTGTTGTAATAAGAACAACTCTTTCGTGTTTTCAACTTCTTTTCTAAGGCATAGATCCCTCACCTCGTGATAGGTCAGAGGGCTCAAACCCACCCCATAACGTCCAACAACTTCTAGTGCTTGGGCAAAGCTCCTCAATTTAACTGCATTAAAAGATACCCCTGCTTGGTACATCCATTTTGCAAAGTGTTGGATGACTATATTTCTTTCCTCAATCTTTTCGAGGTTATGATCATCAACATTAGTTTGACACTGCACCTTGGTAGGAGAAAAAGCAACATTTGCATCTACTGAAATCCCTACGCGCGGCAATTTTTTGGATGAAGCCCCATTTGACAATGAATCATCATCCTTCTCAAGTCCTTTCCTTTTTTTCTTTTTCATGTACTCTATAATTTCATATTGTACATCATCAGTGGCTAATCCACACTTTCTTGCATCAGTTCCAATCCCAGTAAGATGTACCTTCATTCTCCTTATCCCACCATTATATCGATTGCCACATAATAAACCAAACTTTTTATCTTTTACAGCATTAAGTTAAGCCGTGTTATTTATAACCATGAAAACAAAGATGACAGTTTAAGCATACAATAGAAACCACATTTTCAATCGTATCTCAGTGTGAATACACTCAAAAATCATAGGTCTAATACTCCTTTCAATTATGTGCAATATCATTGACATACCAGCTTACATATATGCAGCATAATCTTCACTTTTCCCTTCAATTAAAAAGGAAATCATTGAAAAAAGAAATCCACTCCCTTAAATGTATGTAAACACCAATTGCATAAACCAACGTAAGAATCCTTAATAGAAAGCCTAAAGATAAATCAAAGAGAAGGACAAACAACATGGTGATAAGAAGAATAGAGAGGAGAACCTCACCTGGAAAAGATCATGAAGGGGAAAAACTAATAGCCACGCAACAATGTTCGAAGTAGCAGTTCTGCAATTGTGGGTTCTGAATTTTTTAGTCGGCACCACGGGTTCCACTTCCACCAAAATTGGAATGGTACAATTGGGTAAATTTATAGGTTTGTGGTAGATGCTACAAAGTGAAAGGTAATCTTACCATTAGTGATGACAAAGAAGAAAGACGGTGGTGGGTGCTTTGCCGTTGGCGATGACGAAGAAGAAAGATTACAGTGGTGGATGCTCTTGCTGTTGGCGATGACGAAGAAGAAAGACTACGGTGGTGGGTGCTGTTTCTAGTCCTTCATGGTTGACGACATTTCCTTGATACTCTAGTTGGCGCTGCAAAATTGCAGATGACGTTGCTGTCGCCGATGAAGAGGTAGAAAGACTGAAAAAGTTTGGAGTATCGGATTTTCATACTTATTTATTTGGTTTTGTTAAATGATAAATAAAGGTTGTGAATTTATTTTACATAAATTAATGAAAGGGCAAAGTTGGAAGATTAAGAAAATTTATATCCCAAAATAGAAATTATCATTTTTTATGGGACAGCCAAAAAAGGAAATTTGATCACTTAAAAAGGGACGGAGGGAGTAACTTTTAACCATTTCACTTAGAATTAAGTGATTAGCATTAAGAGGGTGTTTGTGATTGATTAAATCTTGGTCAAACCTGATTTAATCTAGATTAAATCAGGTTTGTGAGTGTTTGGCAAAATAGATTAACAGATTTAATCCATCTCCAAAAGCTAAAAACTGATTTAATCCATAATCTTCAAAAGTGAGGATTATGAAATAATCAGGATGACCATGTAATTTACCATCCTATCCCTATATTGTTTACAAAAAGACCTCTCATACCCCTTAATTAATTAGATAATTGCTGGAGTTTATCTCTTCTCTGCTAACCTCTTTTCCATACTAATGTTAGTGATGCTATTTGTGATGCAGTTTCTGCTAGATAAATTTTTTTTTTTTTTGCTCAAGATAAATTTTATTTGTAATTTGGGGATGTTGTCCTACTATAAGCAATAACGTGAGATTGTTTATGTTTTTAATTTAAAATAAAAAGTAACAACTTTTGTAGGACGTGAAAATAGTTATTTTCATAATTTATTTGGACATTATAATTATTTACGAATAAAAGTTATGTTAACGTTACTTGGATATTATAAAAATTGTTTATTGAATGCCCTCTATGGTCATTTTGTCATAGTGAAACTGATTTAAGTACTTTTTATCCAAACACTTTTTATAAATTTAATCTAATTTACAACTACTTTTCCAAACGGCAAACTGTTTTTGATTAAATCGGATTTTGAAAACTGATTAAAATTTAAGATGAATCTGTTTTTTTTTAATCAATCCCAAACGGGCTCTTAGTAAGTCCACCTGACTTAAAATTTTAGTCTATTTATGGTAGAAATTAATTTTTTAAGTGATACAAGATTTATCGTTATCAAACGCACTTAATTGAAAATCATTAAAAATATTAAGTTTTAGTGCTTAATTGCGTTATCAAACACACCCTCAGTGTCTCTTTTGCTGTTTGTTTTACAAACCCCGCTCAAATATACTCCCTATATACCTAATTAATTGATCGTGTTTGACTCGCACTACTTATTTATGATATGAATTATATTTTTATGATTTTTTTATTTACCCCAAGAGAGATAAAGAGAGAGGGAGGACAAAAAGCGGGTCATGAGATCGAGAGAAAAAAGGATTGGTAGATGATTAAATATGAAGAAAAAATAGAATAAAAAAAATGTACGAAGGGTAAATATAGAAAAACACATAAGGAATCATTATTAATTTAGAAAGTGATCAAATCTCAAAAAAAGAAATATGATCGATTTGTTTGGGTCGGAGAGTGTATAAAGTACTCAACAAAGGAAAACCTTTGTATGTCTATTAAAATGAGTTCTTCTCTGCTCTGACCGGCCTGTCAATTTGCCATGTAAAACATTTCATCGGAGTAGTAAACCTCTCATCATTATAAGAACAACGTGCTTGATCGACTTTTGAAATTAATGTACGAAAGTTACCCTACAACAACTCGCAACATCAACACCACCTTAGGGGATACCAATGGTCTGTTCTCATGAGGCATCTTGTACGGATCTAATCTGCTAACGAACTTATGACCAAAGCAGACAATAGCTTATTCTTGAAACAAAGATAAAGGCTCATCATACTCTTGTAGAAAGGCAAATAAAGTGAAATTCTCTCTCAAAAATAGCCACTAATGCCTTACAAGAGTCAAGTAAAATAATTCGCATAATACAAAGGCTAGTCACATAGTTAATGTTGTTGAAGACTTTTAGTACCTTTCAGAAATAGTCAATTTTTTACTTTGGTCAAAAGCATGTTTAATTTGCCATTTTAAAACAATACCACGTAGAGAATTATAAATTGTATAGATTTAAGTACTATAGTTCAAAGGCGTGGTCAACATAAAACTAAAAAGCATACGTTCATGTCAGTTAGGCAATGGACCATAATCATACAAGTCCAAGAGGAAGCAAAGCCATCAGCACATTTTTTTAATAATGAAGAAATTCTCCCTGTTTAGTTTGCTTGTTTGTTTGATAAAACGAAGGGCTAATTACATTTGGTATCCTTTAAGTTTTAATTTATTTCACATGGTTCAATTTAATTATTGAAAATACTTTGCATCCTATATTTGTACTGATTTAACACAAGGCTTCCTCCCGTTAAGGAATTGTCAAGAAAAGTCAAAACATCATTCATATTATGGTAATCTACAAAAATTACCCTTGAGGGCATACAATAATAGTGCAATAAAGAAATCTTCCTCTTCTTCAATACCAGCCACCGCCGACGAACCAACGCAAAGATCACCGATGTTGACAAAATCTCAAATCTTTCTCCGCCAACCTCTAACTCAAGGCCACCATCTAAACAAAGACAACCACCTTGTTAGCCTTATGATTGGATAACCTAGGTTTATATCATGTTTTGATGATAACGACACATTGATTATGTTCTAGTGTGTGCTCTGAGTGGATTCTTTGTAGGTGTATGCATACACACTCATGTCAACATATTTGATAAATTGAATATGTAGATACCAATCAAAGGGGCTTAAAGCCATAGTGGAAGGTTAAGAAAGTTTCATCAAGTCCAATGTCAAAAAGTAACAAAAAATGCATAGGTTAAGTTACTTTTACTTGTGATTGATCTTTATGGTTGCATGATTAGTCTTGATTTGATGCTTGAATTGATGACTATGGTCAGGGGAGGAGCTACGTATGAACGAGGGGGGGCTAATGTACCCCCTCAAATTTTGGGGAATATATATATATATATATAGTTTATTTTATTTTCAGTCGCAGCTCTCTCTCTTCTCCTCTGGCTCTTTGTTTCAACTTTCACGACGTCACTGTCTCTCTCAGTTCTCACCGTCTCCTAAGTCCCACCGTCACGGCCACGGGTGCCTCACTCCGGCAAATCGCAGACCAATGACGGCGGCCATGACACGAGCCCACTACATGCCTACACGAGCCACGATCTGGGCTGTCTAGATCTGGATCTAGAATTCTAGATCTACGCGCCGACGACGACAACCTCACCTCAAGTCAACCGGCGTCTAGATCTACTCACCGATGGCGACGACCTCACCTCAAGTCAACCGGCGTCGCGACGATTGATGAACAATCTTCAGTCTTCACTCCACCGACGCGGCCAAGAATTTACCGCCAGCGACAAGGGGTATCACTGTGTCTGTATCAGGTATGTTTTCAAATCCCACCTTTGATAGCTCCGCCCCTGTCTTTGCCTTGTTTTTTTGTGTCTTTACCTGACCATGTTCTTTGAGCTAATGCTTATGACATGTATCTGAGAAGTTTATGTATTGTATTTACTCTCTTTATTTGTAACCAAGTTCTTTTAGCTAATGCTTATGACATGTATCTGAGAAGTTTATGTATTGTATTTACTCTCTTTATTTGTAACCAAGTTCTTTTAGAATATGGTTTCTTTGTGACTAATTCCCCTCAGATTCTTTTAGCTAGTAACAAAGTTTGTTTTGCAAATTAAAGGACAAATTAGGCCACAAATATACTTGTTGGTAATCCTAACAACAAAATATTAAAGTACCAAAAATCATCTAATTCATTGCTAAAAGTGATTGAATGGGCTGAAACATCCTAATTCGTTTGTCAAAATCCAACTCCATGAACTATAAAGATACAGTGGACATGGACATTGGACTAATGAACTTACAGATACTGCAAAGAGTAATTTTGCTATCTCCTTTAGTCCTTTGGTATGATGCCAGTGATATCGTAATTATGAAATTTATGAACTAATATATGTTAAAATGACTAAAACATTAAATTGCATTGACTTACTAACTAAATAGTCATTAAAGACCAATTAAACCCATAAAAGCTATTCAAGATTCAAGAACAAGCTGAGGCAAAAAACTGTCAGCAATTTGTAAATCTAGGTAGGGTTATACTTCCTTTAGCAATTTGTAAATTAACTTTTACTGTTCTTGTTGTACTTCCTTTACATGGTTGGTTTGGTTAGAATCTGGAAATAGAGGCAGTCCCATGTGGAAAACACAACACCAATGTCAAAGAATTTAGCCATCAAAGAAATTGATTTAATGCATGACAATTCTTGGTTTTTTACTTTTGTTATGGGCTCTAGGACTTTTGTAATGTTATCAATCCCATGTTCCCCTTAGTTAAGACTTAAGTACCCAATTGGATTGAGATATCGAATTTGTGCATTTTGAACAATTTCTTTTCCCATTTGAGCATTGATTATTTGATTGATAATTTTAGGTTGTTAATTGTGCATCTGAGAATTGAGATTATTAGTTTATGATTTTAGGTTGTTAATTGTGCATTGAGCATTTGAGAATTAAGATTGTTGACGGAGGATGGGACCCAATTGGATTGAGATATCGGATATGTGATTTAGTTGAATCGAAATCGCATGGGACACGAATGGATGAATGATAGCTTGTTTTGTTACATTGAGAAAAATGTCTTCAAAACTATTGGGAATGAGGCTATTATCAAGCGCTACCAATCTTCGGCGCCTCATCGAATAGTTATTTAGTGCTTTCGTTTGTAAACTCTGAAATATCTATTTTGTATTCGCTTCTTTTGTACTGTAAAGAGTCTTTAGTGGCTCTCATGAAACTTAATAAGACATTTTGAATACTTTTTGTGTATTATCGAGAAATGCACTTTTTGGTGTTATTTTACTTATTAAAAAATTTATTGATTTCGTTATATTTTTAGCACCCCTTGGGGTGAAATCCTGGCTCTGCCACTGACTATGACCTAGAATGATCTTAAGACACCTTGTGCATTGTATATGAGTTCATAATCTTTCAAACAAGTGTGCTTCATGAAAATGGATGAAGTTTGGAGCTAACTCAGGTTTTCCCAAAAATGATTTTGGAGCTAATCTTTTTTATTTAGATAAATATTTTCACTAACTTTCCAACACAAAAAATGGCGCCTTAAACTGATTTTTCTAGAAAAAGGTTATGCTCAAAATAACAGCAATATTGGTTTTCTTGAAAACCAATGCAGTCAACTGTATTAGAATACAGTGAGTTGTATTAAGGTGTAGCCATTCATAAGTGGAATTTAGTTAATTGCATTGTATTACAGTCGATTGCAAGCTTCATATCATCTTATAAAAATGATTTGAGGGTTTCATTGTACACCAAAAAATCATATTCTAAATCTTCATTCGTTAGATAAATAACAAGGCTCAAGGATCAAACATTTCTCTATTTATCGTCATGATTTTACATCATCAGAGAGAGCATGTTTATGAGCAATTCTTTGATTGAGGGTTAGTTTTTTTTAAGTCATCAATTATTTTATACTAGAGCTTCATTTTTACCAGAACTTCAACTATACGTATTTCTTTTCAATAGGGTTTCTTTGTACAATTGATCATTGTAAGTATCGTGATCAAGGCTTGCGGTTGTCAAGATTTGGGTGAGCTTTGTGGATTAAGGCTTATGCATGGCATGATGATATCACCAAATACTTGTAAGGGTTTTGATCTTGATCAGAAAGAAGATTGTTACTAATGGATTATAGTGCTCTTGTACGGAACTTCCTTGACAATGTGGATGTTGGCTTGAAGATAATGCATGTCGTACCATTTAAATCTCCTTGTCAAGTATCACTAACCCAATCTCTTTACTTATTACTCTATAATTGTTTAAGATTATGTAGTTAGGGTTTTGATTGAGCTTATTCACTGGTTTGATTGAGATACATGTTTGTGATTAGTTTAAATTCTCAAATAACTCCAAAATCCCTATCCCTCCCCCCCCCCCCCCCCCGGGTTGTTGTTGGTTTCACACCTTCTACCCATCACTCATTCAATCACACACACCCGCGCGCACACACATAGGTTGAGAAAATCCAAACATCATCCCACCACCAAAACCATCTTCATTATCGCCACCAGCACCCCACCCCAACCACGCCAATCTCACCATGAGTGTCGTCCCTCACCTTAGCGAGACACCAAGGTCCAATAATATCAATTAAACCACCATTAGGGTTTCGCAACGTACTCATCGCTGCTTCCGATTTCGATAACCACCACCTTAATTTCGCAATACACTCGTAGCTTCTTCATACAAGGGTCCATTGCCCCACTGCCACCATACCAAACTCCAACAATCTCACTACCACATCACCAACCTTCAATGGCATTGGCAGATATCATTTTTAGAATTAAAGCCCTTCCAGATCTAAAACCCATTTCGCTGGCAGATATATGATGTGAGAACAAATAAATCTTTGGGTCGTTGTTTTGATTCTGACATCGCTTGAATTTAGTGAGGTTGGGAGCCAAGCAATCGTTAAAGCCATCTTACATTATCTAAGTCCAAGGTATAGTCAAAATAAAACTGAAAAATCTGAATAACATATCTTCATGTCCTGGAGGAAACAACGCTATCAACACTTCTTGTCTCCCTCTTGGTCCCTTTGTTCTCACTCTCAACTATGGGAATGTATTTAGTAGTTCTCAATCATTGCATTGGCTATCTAAGACCATTGGATCTAAAAGGCAAGGGTGACAAGATTATCTAGAACAAGAGGTAAAGGAACATTATACAGTATACTTAACGCTTCGGCAAACATGTTCGTAACGATATATACGTTTGGTAATAAGCCGGATTTAAGGTGTTCGTGTTTGCACTATTGACCTGAAGCTTCGATAGAAATATCAATGTTGCACACAAGGTTAAGTGATGCTCCCTTTAAGGATACAATCACACGTATACATGCAAGCTACCATGTTCATCCTCCACCCCCCATGCCATCCATCAATGGGCTGTAAATTAACCGAGTTGTTCATAAACTGCTCGTGGTTCGTTCCCCAAAGAACCTGTTCATGTTCGTTTGTATAATATATGAACCGAACATGAACAAAATATTAGAGCTCGTTTATTAAACGAGCCGAACATGAACATTCCAAAGTATTCATGAATGTGTTCCTGAATAGCTCGTCTGTATAATAACTTAATTATAATATGTTCCAAACCCAAAAGTCATATAACTTAATTGTAGTATAAATTAGTTTAAACTTGGAGGTCCTAAAATCAGTTAGACAATTGGATCAAGTAAAGTATAGTTTTAGTTTGAAAATAATTGTTTTGAACGAGAACACGAGTTTTCAAGTTCGAGTTCGGTTCGTATAAATAAACGAACGAACTCAAGCCGAACACGAGTTTTGTGAAACGAACCACGAACGAGTTCAAACAAAATTTTGAAGATTAAACGAACACGAACATAACCTGAAACTAAACAAATGAATTTGAACATACCTTTATTCGGCCCAAACTCGGTTCGTATAAAGCCCAATCCATCATACATCATTTTCACTCTCAGATATAAACTACATACAGGAAAAATAATACCTAATACTTTAATATATATTCTTATGGGCCTCTTCACTTCAGCATGCTTCTAAGTTGTTGGACACCCGGCTGAGCTAGGTCCGTGCCAATGCCCCATGATTTTTAGGTCGCTGCCTCATATTCACGCTATGCATTAGAGCGGGTGTTAAAGTCTCACATCGACTACAAATGAGAACGGCATTGGTTTTTATACGTGGTGGGTTCTCCTTCTTGTGAAGATGCGCTTGGGTTGAACATCAGAGTTTAATATTCATGAAAAGAAAATAACGAACATGATGGGACATATTTAATTTGAAGTTGAAATCAAGTCACAAAAGGCAAATGGGCAAGTTTATCTAAGTACACCACTAAATTTTCAACTTTAGGTACCAATGGCCGCACAGTTATGTTTCAACATCATTATTGCGAAGCAACAAAGTCAATTTCATATCCTATAGTTAAACATGCAAAATTAAGTTCAGCTTAAGATATTCAACCAAGAACATAGAAAGGCTATAACTATTGCCCAAATTATACATATAACCAATTGATGCTGTTTTGAGAAGTGGAAGTAGGAAAAATAGATTCCAACACCACTGGCCTTTGATTGATACTGGACTTGAAGGTGAGGATGTTTCCCAAGATGACGAGAGAGAGAGATCGGAACCATCTGGTACACCCCAAAAGCACAATCATTTCACATGGCCTCACCACTCACAAGTCAAGAGTCCGGTAACAAGGTAAAGTGGGCAATATAGAGGGAAAACAAGAGTCTGGTGATACATGTAAAGTAATCTGATCATCTTTTTCCACGGTTATTATTAGGACTGATTTGACTTTGGGTGTTTCTGGTCTATCCTTTCAGAAATTGTCTCAAATGAGAATTTAGAGTTTTTTTTATCAATAGTTTTTTTTTTTTAAATAATCAGAACTATAATTTATATGGCTCATTGTATGAGAATCCAAACTCGGGACTTCGAGATTAAACCTCAAGGCCTTTTGCCACTCCACCGCCCCTTGGGATTGAGAATTTAGAGGTTGGATATCAGCATCTTGCAGAAACGTGACTAGTAGAGTACTACTTGTCTACCACAAATCATATTGGCATCAATGAGTAGGCAGGACTGCAGCAGGAGGTGTAGATTTATTAAGAGTGAGCAATCAATGAGCACCAAATACCAAATCCTCAACCCCCAGATTTGCCTTTCCTAGTTCTTCATTCTTAACACCAACAAAGAAACTATCAATTTTGTGTCACGTTCACGTGATTTGAAATTTAGGCCTTTTCGGTAGGTATAACCCACTTTTAGTGCGACAAACAGATTTCTTTTGAAATTGACATCTCCATAAGTAACACTTCTTTTTTCTCTGTTTTTAAATTGAAGTGCCCCATTAACGCCATCAGAAGCAGCTGGCTGCGTTAGATGACCAAACCTGATTAGGAAAGCCATGATGAATGGTTAAGCAGAAATTTCATTGCTAATCCTTCACATTAGCACACCGACACAGATATTTGTTTTTAAATTTGATTGCTAATCCTTCACATTTCCTGCTGCCTGGTTATAGAACATCAACCATCACCTTTTCCCAAGTTGACCCTCCAAGTCATTTGCTTCTAAAAGACATCTCTTAGCTACATTCTATTGGTTCACTAAATTTTCTTCTCCAGTTTCATCTTCACTATCGGATATCGGATAGCTACTTTCTATTGGTTCACTATATGGGACCCAATTGGATTGAGATATCGGATATGTGATTTAGTTGAATCGAAATCGCATGGGACACGAATGGATGAATGATAGCTTGTTTTGTTACATTGAGAAAAATGTCTTCAAAACTATTGGGAATGAGGCTATTATCAAGCGCTACCAATCTTCGGCGCCTCATCGAATAGTTATTTAGTGCTTTCGTTTGTAAACTCTGAAATATCTATTTTGTATTCGCTTCTTTTGTACTGTAAAGAATCTTTAGTGACTCACATGAAACTTAATAAGACCTTTTTGATGCTTTTTCGTATTTTTTTGTGTATTATCGAGAAATGCACTTTTTGTGTTATTTTGCTTATTAAAAATTTTATTGATTTCGTTATATTTTTAGCACCTCCTGGGGTGAAATCCTGGCTCCGCCACTGACTATGGCCTAGAATGATCTTAAGACACCTTGTGCATTGTATATGAGTTCATAATCTTTCAAACAAGTGTGCTTCATGAAAATGGATGAAGTTTGAAGCTAACTCAGGTTTTCCCAAAAATGATTTTGGAGCTAATCTTTTATATTTAGATAAATATTTTCACTAACTTTCCAACACAAAAAATGGCGCCTTAAACTGATTTTTCTAGAAAAAGGTTATGCTCAAAATAACAGCAATATTGGTTTTCTTGAAAACCAATGCAATCAACTGTATTAGAATACAGTGAGTTGTATTAATGTGTAGCCATTCAGAAGTGGAATGTAGTTAATTGCATTGTATTACAGTCGATTGCAAGCTTCATATCATCTTATAAAAATGATTTGGGGGTTTCATTGTACACCAGAAAATCATATTCTAAATCTTCATTCGTTAGATAAATAACAAGGCTCAAGGATCAAACATTTTTCTATTTATCGTCATGATTTTACATCATCAGAGAGAGCATGTTTATGAGCAATTCTTTGATTGAGGGTTAGTTTTTTTTAAGTCATCAATTATTTTATACTAGAGCTTCATTTTTACCAGAACTTCAACTATACGTATTTCTTTTCAATAGGGTTTCTTTGTACAATTGATCATTGTAAGTATCGTGATCAAGGCTTGCGGTTGTCAAGATTTGGGTGAGCTTTGTGGATTAAGGCTTATGCATGGCATGATGATATCACCAAATACTTGTAAGGGTTTTGATCTTTATCGGAAAGAAGATTGTTACTAATGGATTATAGTGCTCTTGTACGGAACTTCCTTGACAATGTGGATGTTGGCTTGAAGATAATGCATGTCGTACCATTTAAATCTCCTTGTCAAGTATCACTAACCCAATCTCTTTACTTATTACTCTATAATTGTTTAAGATTATGTAGTTAGGGTTTTGATTGAGCTTATTCACTGGTTTGATTGAGATACATGTTTGTGATTAGTTTAAATTCTCAAATAACTCCAAAATCCCTATCCCTCCACCCCCCTCCCCCCGGGTTGTTGTTGGTTTCACACCTTCTACCCATAATTCATTCAGTCACACACACCCGCGCGAGCACATATAGGTTGAGAAAATCCAAACGTCATCCCACCACCAAAACCATCTTCATTATCGCCACCAGCACCCCACCCCAACCACGCCAATCTCACCATGAGTGTCGTCCCTCACCTTAGCGAGACACCAAGGTCCAATAATATCAATTAAACCACCATTAGGGTTTCGCAACGTACTCATCGCTGCTTCCGATTTCGATAACCACCACCTTAATTTCGCAATACACTCGTAGCTTCTTCATACAAGGGTCCATTGCCCCACTGCCACCATACCAAACTCCAACAATCTCACTACCACATCACCAACCTTCAATGGCATTGGCAGATATCATTTTTAGAATTAAAGCCCTTCCAGATCTAAAACCCATTTCGCTGGCAGATATATGATGTGAGAACAAATAAATCTTTGGGTCGTTGTTTTGATTCTGACATCGCTTGAATTTAGTGAGGTTGGGA
The DNA here is from genome assembly GCA_033065855.1 of Escallonia rubra. Lineage (NCBI taxonomy): Eukaryota > Viridiplantae > Streptophyta > Magnoliopsida > Escalloniales > Escalloniaceae > Escallonia > Escallonia rubra. The sequence continues at coordinate 108,241 of JAVXUO010002909.1, read as the reverse complement.
GCCAAGCAATCGTTAAAGCCATCTTACATTATCTAAGTCCAAGGTATAGTCAAAATAAAACTGAAAAATCTGAATAACATATCTTCATGTCCTGGAGGAAACAACGATATCAACACTTCTTGTCTCCCTCTTGGTCCCTTTGTTCTCACTCTCAACTATGGGAATGTATTTAGTAGTTCTCAATCATTGCATTGGCTATCTAAGACCATTGGATCTAAAAGGCAAGGGTGACAAGATTATCTAGAACAAGAGGTAAAGGAACATTATACAGTATACTTAACGCTTCGGCAAACATGTTCGTAACGATATATACGTTTGGTAATAAGCCGGATTTAAGGTGTTCGTGTTTGCACTATTGACCTGAAGCTTCGATAGAAATATCAATGTTGCACACAAGGTTAAGTGATGCTCCCTTTAAGGATACAATCACACGTATACATGCAAGCTACCATGTTCATCCTCCACCCCCCATGCCATCCATCAATGGGCTGTAAATTAACCGAGTTGTTCATAAACTGCTCGTGGTTCGTTCCCCAAAGAACCTGTTCATGTTCGTTTGTATAATATATGAACCGAACATGAACAAATATTAGAGTTCGTTTATTAAACGAGCCGAACATGAACATTCCAAAGTATTCATGAATGTGTTCCTGAATAGCTCGTCTGTATAATAACTTAATTATAATATGTTTCAAACTCAAAAGTCATATAACTTAATTGTAGTATAAATTAGTTTAAACTTGGAGGTCCTAAAATCAGTTAGACAATTGGATCAAGTAAAGTATAGTTTTAGTTTGAAAATAATTGTTTTGAACGAGAATACGAGTTTTCAAGTTCGAGTTCGGTTCGTATAAATAAATAAATAAACTCGAGCCGAACATGAGTTTTGTGAAACGAACCGCGAACGAGTTCGAACAAAATGTTAAAGATTAAACGAACATAACCTGAAACTAAACAAATGAATTTGAACATACCTTTATTCGGCCCAAACTCGGTTCGTATAAAGCCCAATCCATCATACATCATTTTCACTCTCAGATATAAACTACATACATGAAAAATAATACCCAATACTTTAATATATATTCTTATGCAGGGGCGGATCCAGGAAGTTCAACCCGGGGGGAGGGGGACAAAAAGTCTTAAAAAAAAATTGACGGCCAACATAAAAGAATTCGCGTCACGATTGAATATGTTAAATGCAAAATAAATTGCTCAATTTGACTAATAATCATATTATATCACTATTCGTAGTGATTTATTTAACCTGATAAAGTTAGTCAACGTACAACAAACTACTAATCTTGCATGAAAGAAACATAACTCTTATTGTATATATGTATCATTGGTGCGATTACCAATTGTATGATGACAATAGTCACGTATAACATATTATAAGAATTTAAACTAAAAAATGAAAAAAAAAATAACTAACCATGATCTATTAGTATTTTCTTTATAATCTAGAGATTTAGAATTTGAAATAATGAAGATAGACAAAAAAACCAGGAAGATAAAGACTACGATGGCCGGTGTCACAAAAAGTAAAAACATAACAAAATTAAAACTCTAATACATTCATTTATAATATTGTGACATTTTAGTAAATATTTTAAACATAATTACCCATTATTTAAAACAACAAAAAAAAATCTGAAATTTTGGTGGGTGGGGTGGGGGGGTGCCATGCCCCCCCCCCCCCCCCCCGGTCATGCTTGTGCTCCACCCCTGTTCTTATAGGCCTCTTCACTTCAGCATGCTTTTGAGTTGTTGGACACCTGGCGGAGCTAGGTCTGTGCCAGTGCCCCATGAATTTTAGGTCGCTGCCTCATATTCACGCTATACATTAGAGCGGGTGTTAAAGTCTCACATCGACTACAAATGAGAACGGCATTGGTTTTTATACGTGGTGGGTTCTCCTTCTTGTGAAGATGCGCTTGGGTTGAACATCAGAGTTTAATATTCATGAAAAGAAAATAACGAACATGATGGGACATATTTAATTTGAAGTTGAAATCAAGTCACAAAAGGCAAATGGGCAAGTTTATCTAAGTACACCACTAAATTTTCAACTTTAGGTACCAATGGCCGCACAGTTATGTTTCAACATCATTATTGCGAAGCAACAAAGTCAATTTCATATCCTATAGTTAAACATGCAAAATTAAGTTCAGCTTAAGATATTCAACCAAGAACATAGAAAGGCTATAACTATTGCCCAAATTATACATATAACCAATTGATGCTATTTTGAGAAGTGGAAATAGGATAAATAGATTCCAACACCACTGGCCTTTGATTGATACTGGACTTGAAGGTGAGGATGTTTCCCAAGATGACGAGAGAGAGATCGGAACCATCTGGTACACCCCAAAAGCACAATCATTTCACATGGCCTCACCACTCACAAGTCAAGAGTCCGGTAACAAGGTAAAGTGGGCAATATAGAGGGAAAACAAGAGTCTGGTGATACATGTAAAGTAATCTGATCATCTTTTTCCACGGTTATTATTAGGACTGATTTGACTTTGGGTGTTTCTGGTCTATCCTTTCAGAAATTGTCTCAAATGAGAATTTAGAGTTTTTTTTATCAATAGTTTCTTTTTTTTAAATAATCAGAACTATAATTTATATAACTTATCGTATGAGAATCTGAACTCGAGATTAAACCTCAAGGCCTTTTGCCACTCCACCGCCCCTTGGGATTGAGAATTTAGAGGTTGGATATCAGCATCTTGCAGAAACGTGACTAGTAGAGTACTACTTGTCTACCACAAATCATATTGGCATCAATGAGTAGGCAGGACTGCAGCAGGAGGTGTAGATTTATTAAGAGTGAGCAATCAATGAGCACCAAATACCAAATCCTCAACCCCCAGATTTGCCTTTCCTAGTTCTTCATTCTTAACACCAACAAAGAAACTATCAATTTTGTGTCACGTTCACGTGATTTGAAATTTAGGCCTTTTCGGTAGGTATAACCCACTTTTAGTGCGACAAACAGATTTCTTTTGAAATTGACATCTCCATAAGTAACACTTCTTTTTTCTCTGTTTTTAAATTGAAGTGCCCCATTAACGCCATCAGAAGCAGCTGGCTGCGTTAGATGACCAAACCTGATTAGGAAAGCCATGATGAATGGTTAAGCAGAAATTTCATTGCTAATCCTTCACATTAGCACACCGACGCAGATATTTGTTTTTAAATTTGATTGCTAATCCTTCACATTTCCTGCTGCCTGGTTATAGAACATCAACCATCACCTTTTCCCAAGTTGACCCTCCAAGTCATTTGCTTCTAAAAGACATCTCTTAGCTACATTCTATTGGTTCACTAAATTTTCTTCTCCAGTTTCATCTTCACGTACTATCTCTTACTCAAAGATTTCAAAATCATCAAACCCTGCAAGAGAATATTTTTTTGCAGTTTTTATTAAGCTCGTAAAAGAGTTTCTTCAGTAAGCTTTTGAAGAGCAATGCAATGTGGATACCTGCACCTAAGGCTTTAAATTCATCCATCGATAGTAATAAAAGCATCGTGTTGCCATAAGGCCGCTCAACTGTCGTCCAATCTTAGCTTCCCATTTCTTCTGAGCATAACTCCTCAGTGACCCAGTCCTCAAGAGTATTAATGTTGCCGTACGCTAGAGCAAGGGTGGATCCAGGAAGTCCAACCGGGGGGGACCAAAATGTCATGAAAAAAAATTAACGATTAACATAAGAGAATTCGCGTCGCGTGTGAATACGTTAAATGCAAAATATATTGCTCAATTTGACTAATAATCATATAATTTCACTATTCATAGTGATTTATTTAACTTACAAAGTTAGTCAACAACAAATTATTAATCTTGAATGAAAGAAACTTAACACTTATTGTATATATGTATTAGGGATAATATCAGTTATATCCCTGACTTTAGGGGTAAATTACAGCCGATGACACGGGTTTGCGTTTATATCACTTATGTCCGTTGACCAAATAGAATACGAACGGTGTTAAAATTTTGCATGAAATGACATGATTGCCCTTGAGACCAAATCCCTCCCCTCTCTCTCTCTCTCTCTCTTTCTTCCCTTTCTCTTCTATTTCTCTCTTCTTCCATCACCCTCAACCTCTCTCCTTCCTCTCTTTCTTTTCCCATCCTCTCTCTCTTTTTCCCCTTCTCCCACTCTCCAACCCCCCACCACCTCCACAGAACACACAATCAAAACTCGCACGACACACACCCAAACCCACGAAATTTGGCATTAAACCCCAATTAGGCATCACAACCAGAATCTCATTTGAACCATTGCCCGTGGGTACACGATTCGCAATGACCAGTCCCGACAACGAGCGATTTGAGGATACGGACGAATCGATCGACGATCGTGGGACCAACGAGTCATCGTCGTCTCGTGAGATCTCCGAGAATTTGGGAGATTCGAGGCAGGGCGGTGAGGCTGGGCTAACGGAGCGTTTGACGGACATACTTGTGGATGACGGTGACGGGGATCTGTTGTTCGAAAGGGAGGATGGGGTTCTGCAGTGGCTGCAGGCCCTAGATATGCAGGTTATGGGGGCCTGCCGCACGGCTGAGCGGCTCAAGCCGTTGCTGAAGTTGAACCAGACGAGCGGCGCGGCGGAGGATCGGTTTCTAGCTCATCTGACCCAGGTGCGTTTTCTCGAAATACTGTGGAACGTCACCCAGCTCACAGAGTCGTTGCACACCAGCCCTGAGCCCATCATCAGCTCCACGAACTCTACCGAGTCCACCCCGTGACTCAGGTTCTTCTCAATGTGCCGTGGTGGTGGTGGTGGATCGAATCTGTGATGGGTTTGTGGTGGGTTTGGTGACTTGTGATTCCCCGTTGACTGGCTGGTTTATGACTGAAACGACGGTGGTGGTGCGTATGGCTGGACTGATGGTGGTGGTGTGGGTGGGTATGGTGGTGGTTTTGGTTTTCGTGTTGGAGGTGACGCCGATGGTGGGACGACCGTGGAGGTCGTAGGTGGTGGCATTTTGTTTTGGAATTAGACATTAGAATTAGATAGAGATGGGAAGACAGAATCAAGATTATGAGAGCGAGAAGAGAAATGGGAAGAGAACAGAGAAAATGGGAAGGAAGAGGATATGTATAAAATATGTATTAGGGGTAATATTGTCATTTTCAAAATATGATATTACCACATCAGCAAAAACCGTTAGTTAGGGTCACAGAACCCTAACGGTGGTCATATATGATACACAATTTTAACTTTTTGGATAAGAGTGCAAATTTTTAAAACTTGTATCTTTGACTGTAATTTACCCCTAAACTCAGGGATATAAGTGATATTATCCCTATGTATTATTAGTGCGATTATCAATTGTATGATGACAATAGTTACGTATGAGTTAACACACTATAAGAATTTGAATTAAAAAGGGGAAAAAATAAGCTAACCTTGATATATTAGTATTTTCTTTAAAATCTAGATATTTAGAATTTGGAAGAATGAAGATGGACAAGGAAATGAGAAAGATAGAGATTACGACAGCCGGTGGCATAAAAAGTAAAAAACATAACAAAATGAAATCTAATACATTAATATATAATATGGTGGCATTTTAATATATATTTTAAACATAACTACTCATTTTCTAAAACAACTAAAAAAAGATTCTTAAACTTTTTTTTTGCGGGGGGGGGGGGGGGGGGTGCAATGGCCCCCCTGGCCATGCTTGTGTTCCGCCTCTGCCCTTGAGGATTCGCTGCATCCTGTTCTTCATTCTTGTGAAACCTGAAAAATCATTTAAAAGAGAGAGATTCTTTACATTTTCCCACCTGTCATCAATTTACTGGTATCTAAAAGATGTTCCATGTCTATATACATCCAAATGTCTCAGCCACATGTTGTACTGAACGAAGACAAGGTCACTTAAATCTCTGATGCTCTAAGCAGTTCTTGGTTTCATGCATTTGTTCAAACACGAGTACGTCTTGGTTTAGAAAGAATCAAACTACAAGTATGACTGAGAACGCGGATAGCCAAACGAGTCGAATTTGGGCAGCCCCCTCCATATGTTGACCACCATTCAACACATAGAATCAGTTGATTGAGACTTAGCAGTATGATTGGCTGATTCTCTTTTTTCAGAACGTGGAGTTGAAACAAAAAATGTTATATTTCTGTGTGTTTAAGAGTACATCGGAGGCCTGTATTTATAGGCATTACAGTTGACCTAGCAATTAATACAATGAATAAATCAAGGATTGACAAGATACAAATTAAGGATTGACAAGATACAACAAGATTGATATGACAGATTGATATGATTGTGAGTAAATTAAGGAGATTCCTTAATTTACGAAGTTGACTCTAATATCCCCCCTCAAACTCAAGGTGGTCGACCAGAGACCAGGTTGAGTTTGGAAATGAAATGCAAGAAGTTCTTTACGGAGAAGGACTTCGTGAAGACATCTGCAAGTTGATTGGATGAAGATACATGAATGAGCTCAAGGATACCACGAGTGAGATGTGTACGAGTAACATGGCAATCAATCTCAATGTGTTTTGTCCTTTCATGAAAAACATCATTGTGAGTGATCTGGATAGCGCTCTGACTGTCACAATGAATAGGAGTAGCAGAGTCAAAAGAGACACCCATGTCTCCAAGTAACCATCGCAACCAAACTAACTCAGCAGTAGTGTCAGCAAGAGAGCGATATTCACACTCAGTGCTGGAGTGAGAGACAATGGACTGCTTCTTGTTGCGCTAGGAGATGAGAGAATTACCTAGAAGGAAACAAAAACCTGTAGTGGAGCGACGATCGACAAGATCGCGTCCCCAGTCTGCATCAGAGTAGGCAATGAGCTGTAGAGAGGATGCGGATGGATAGTGCAAGCCATGAGATAGAGTACCCTGCACATATCGCAAAATTTGAAGAACACCAGCCAAGTGAACGGTGGAGGGAGCGGTCATGAACTGGCTAACCCGATGAACTGCATAAGCAATATCTGGTCGAGTAACAGTGAGATAAATCAGGCTCCCAACTAGTTGTCTATAATAGGTAGGATCCGAAAGAGGTTCACCAGTCAATGTACTATGCTCCCAGTTTTCCTCCATAGGGGACATAACAGTATCACTTGAAGAGACGCCAGACTTAGAGACCAAATCAGAAGCATACTTGATCTGAGAAAGAAAATATCCAGTGTGATGAGAGGTGACCTCAAGACCAAGAAAGTATCGAAGATCACCAAGATCCATCATCTCAAACTGTTGACTGAGAGAGATTTTAAGGGTACGAATGCCTGAAAGATCATCGCCCGTAATGATCATGTCATCAACATATAACAGTACTAAGATCAAACCTGAGTTAGACTGTCGACAAAATAGAGCAGAATCATAGGCACTGGAAGCGAATCCAAGCTATGTGAGGACATAATTGAACTTAGAGAACCAAGCCCTGGGAGCTTGCTTGAGACCATAAAGAGCTTTTCGGAGATGACACACCTGATGTGGATGATGAGGATAACCAGGCGGAGGTTTCAAGTATACTTTCTCAATGAGCTCCCCATTAAGGAAAACATTTTTTGACGTCCATCTGAAATAGAGACCAATAGCGAGCAGAGGCAACTGCAATGAGAGCTCGGACGGATGTAAGACGAGCAACAGGAGCAAAGGTCTCCTTATAATTAATGCCATATTCCTGCGTATATCCTTTTGCTACAAGCCGAGCTTTGTAACGTTCAATGCTGCCATCATGCATGTGTCTTGATCTTGTACACCCACTTGTAACTGACAACAGATTTACCTAGAGGCAGATCAACTAAATCCCAAGTATGAGTCTTAGTGAGTGCATCTAATTCATCATTCATAGCCTTCTACCACAGTGGGTCCTTAGAAGCTTCTGTATAGGTAGTAGGTTCATGAAGAGTAGATAGAGGGACAGAGCAATCATAATCTCGTAAACGAACATTAGGTTGAACTAACCTACCAAAAGTTGTACGAGACTGATGGGCAGGAGGAGGAGATGGTAGAGCAGTGTCAGACGCAGACGTGGAGGGAAAGTCGAAACCAGGAACAAGTGGATCAATAGCATCAGCAGGCGTAGGTGTAGGCAAAGATGTTGTAGTATCAGGGAATAGGTCTATGGAGCATGCTGGAATCTCAGGTGAGGATGTGCTACTTGGTGTATCAAGAGAAGACACAGGTACGGAGAACGTATCTTCCCAGAAGGTAACATGACGAGAAATGCGTATTCGCTGAGATATAGGATCATAGTAGCGATGCCCTTTCTATTCTATGCCATAACCTAGAAAGCAAAATATGCGAGCCCTAGGTTCTAATTTGTTTCACTCATGGGGATGAAGTTGGACAAAACAAACACAACCAAAGACTTTGAGAAGACTATAATTGAGGCTGAAAGCACTCATTGGGAGACATATTGCCTAGGACAACAGAAGGTGTGCGATTGATAGTGTAGACTGCAGTGAATATAACTTTACCCCGGAAGGACTGAGGAAGAGAAGCAGAGCGCAACAATGTATTTGTTGTCTCCATAATGTGTCTGTTTACGTTCTGCTCTACCATTTTGTTCAGATGTGCCAGGACAAGAAGTTTGAGCAATTGTACCCTCTTGAGGAAGTAAGGATAAGAAAGGGGTAGAGGTATATTTTGCAGCATTATCTGAACAAAATTTTTTATGGTACGGGAGAACTGAGTGTGAACCATTTTAACAAAAGTAGAATAAACAGTCAAAACTTTGAAGCAATTTTTCAAAAGATAGATCCAAGTAAATCGAGAATAATCATCAATAAAGATTACATAATAACGAGATCCACCCTTAGTAAGAACTGGAGAAGGACCTCATACATCGGAATGAACTAAATCAAATATTTGACTAGCTCTCGAATCATTATTATTGAAAGGCAATTTTGACTGCTTACTAAGTTGACATGGTAAACAATGAAAATCAGACACGGTAATATACCCAAATTGTCCACTGGAAACAAGAGGACGAAGCTTAGATAATGAGGCATGACCTAAGCGAGAGTGCCAAAGTTGAAGAGTTTTGGAAGAGGTAGAAGCAGCAACAATAGAGGTGGATGGCAGATGGAGATGATCCAGCACAAAAAGACAATCCACTTTACGCCCTGTCCAACTACCTTCCCAGTCTACGCGTCATGTACAATACAACCAGAAGAGTTAAGGTGAATGGTGCAGCTATGATCAACAAGTTGACCCAAAGTGATAAGATTATGAGCCAATGATGGGATAAGAAAAATATGAGACAAGGAAAGAGAAGGTGTGGAAATGTCTCATATATGTGTGGTATGTAAGGCAGTACCATCAGCAGTATGTATAAGGGGTATTGACAAACTAGAACTTTTATGGGAGAATAAAGAGGAATCTGATGTCATATGATTGCAACAAGCAAAATCTAATAACCAAGGTTTAGTACACGAGACTACAGAACAAGTAGAAGAACTAGGAAATGATGAAGCGAAAATACCACTAGAGTTACCTGTCTGGGAAAGGCGATAATTAGAAATAACTGTCAGTTCGTCTACAGCAAGTTCCATAGTAGGGGTAGAAGAAGAAGGCGAAGCACAGACAATATTGTCAGTAACAGCAGCAGCTGGTTGAGACGGTGATCTAGGTGGATTCTAGACCGGAACAGAGTTCTTGTTTTTCGGATTCCGCTTGCATTCATCATTTGGGTGAAATCCCCACTTGTGAAAATCACACCATTTTTTCCTAAAGGGAAGGCGAGAAGAAGTGGCAAGAGCAGTCATAGTGGCAAGAACATTTTGATTAGAGGAAGGAAGAGCAAGGATAGCAGCAGTCTTCTTTCAGACCACCTCAGACTTCATCTCAGCAAGAGCAGTAGTAAGAGTATGAGTCGGGTTCCTGTTTAGGAGAGAGGAGCGCCAATCTTCATAATCATCAAGCAGACCCATCAAAAATTGACGGAGTTGCTTACTGTCACGAGCATGAGAGTAGTGCACTAGACAATTGGTACACTGAGAGGAATCTGTCTGCTTATCCCAAAGGATTACTAACTGGTTGTAATAGTCTTGAATGGATTGACCAGGAACCTGTCGAAGACGATGGAGATCCAGATCAATCTGAGACTAAGAGGCTAAGTCAGACACAGTGTTGGTGGCAGCCAAATAATCCCAAACTTCCTTTGCGGTGTCGAACGGTCCAAACAGTTGGTTGATCTTCGGCAGAGAGGTGTTGGAGAACCAACTAATAATTTTTGAATTTTCTGTAACCCAATTAGCCTCTTTGTCCTCAAAAGCGGCATCGGTGCGAGAGGGAGCCTTGATACTGCCACTGACATAGCCCCAAAGACGACGTCCCTGAAGAAAACGATGCATCTGTTGTGCCCAATGAAGATAGTTTGCATCATCAAGAATAAGTTGAATAGGACGCAAAATATCAGTACTATCTTTTTGGGCAGCCATGGAATTTTTTTTTAAAGAACCTGGTCGGGCTGAACTGGGAAGGAGCTGAACCTGGTGCCCGCACGTGTACACGTAAGAAGAGGCAGATCAGCACAAGGCGAGTGCAGCACGTGGGCGCGTTGGCGCATGTGAAGTGTGCTGCAGGGGAGGTGCGTTGGCGCACTATCTAGCGTCATAGCTTGAAATAAAGAGGAAGAATAATAGGAATGCACGGCGGCATGTCGTGGATATATGACAGCAGCGTTGGTGCTGGGAAAAAGGGGTGGGGAGAGAAAAAAAAAAGATTCCAGAAAGGGCTCTGATACCAAGTTGAAACAAAAAATATCTGTATATTTCTATGTGTTTAAGAGTATATCGGAGGCCTCTATATATAGGCATTACAGTTGACCTAGTAATTAATACAATGAATAAATCAAGGATTGGCAAGATACAAATTAAGGATTGACAAGATACAACAAGATTGATATGACATATTGATATGATTGTGAGTAAATTAAGGAGATTCTTTAATTTACGAAGTTGACTCTAATACGTGGGAACACTAAACAGTGTAAATGAGAAACGTAAAGCAGAGGACATAACCAACGCGCTAAGAAAATGTACTCGAGTAGACCATTTGTCACTAACCAGTTTTGTGGGCTTCGCCTAGCCGAGTACCAACGATTTATTTATAATGACCTTAAAACACTTTGTACGTTGCATACTAGTTCGTAATCTTTAAAATAAATTTGTTTCATCAAAACGGGTATACTTCGGTGCAAACTCAGGTTTTCTCAAAAATAATTTAGAGCTAATTTCTTTTATATTTAGATAAATCTGTTTTTAGCTCTTCAACACAAAAAATGACGCTCTAATTCGATTTTACTAGAAAACGTTATGTTCAAAATAAGGGCATTAGTTTTCTTGAGAACTAACGCAGTCGACGTTCGAGTTCTGACTTCGCTTGAATTTAGTGAGACCGAGAGCCAAGCAATCGTTGAAGTCATCTTACGTTACTTACTTCAAAGGTATAGTCCAAATAAAGCTGAAAAATCTAAAAAAAACATATATTTGCGTCAGGTAGGCAATGGACAATATAATCTTACAAGTCCACGACGAAGCAGGGCTATTAACACTTCTCGTTTCCCTCTTTAGTCCCTGCTTCTATGTTTGATAATATCAATTCTCCCTGCCCCTCTCATTCTCAAGTATGGGAATGTATTTTGTAGTTTTCGATCCTTGTATTGGCTAATCCGGGACCATTGGATTTAAAATGGCGAGGGTGTTGAAATATTTAATAAAATAAAACGTATAGAAGTATATTAAGTATAATTATATTCCAATTTTTACTCTATAATTTTTACTTATAAGTAAATTATGAAATGAGTTACAAATGCAATGATGAGTATTATTAACTCATATTGGTTTTTGGAGTATATAATATGCTTTACTATTTGACATTACTGAGAATTATGGTCATAATTTCATAGTTTACAAATCTTTTAACATACTTATGTGGCACAATAAATGGATTATAATTGGCCATGTGCATAAGACCATAAGGTCTGACATAGATTAGTCTTAAAGCTACTTAGTCTCTAACTTAATTTTTATTACTTTAGTATCATTTTCATAAACTATTATCTTACACTTGCAGAATATATTTTCATATACGTGTATTACGTGTTTTTGTTACTTGGACAACGTGTTCGTGGACTAATTCATCTCGTCTTCCTTTGGACGTTCACATGAAAGAGATATAACTGTATAAATGAGTTTTATCTTAGAAACTTTATCTGGCGTCAATACCTGTACGTAGGAAGACAATAACATATTTAGGATAGAGACTTTTGTCGTGACTCTTACGAACCAGATATCTTATATATCATTTTATTACTCTAGATTTACATAATTTTATCTAGACTTGCATGTTGAATTAAATTTTAATTTTATTCTACCAATTTGCTATGTTTGAGCACTTAGTATTGCTCATATATTTGTTGTAGAAAATATAAATCAAAGCGTAATGTTTCCAACAGCTAAAGACGTTATTGGTTTTGATTTGTATAGCTTTAAAATTTTATTTTCTGAAAGAGAAAAATAAATGCTTATACATCTGGCTTTGGTTAAATATTAAAAATAACGTGACCTGGAATAACTCTTCTAGAGAAGTAACTGCTTGCTAAAGTTTGATAAAGTGGTGAGAGTTTCTAATGAATTTGTGGTATATAAAATTTATTCTACGTGTTATCTATTTTGAGGTACTCAAAAAGCGTTCACGTCATTTTATGTGTTTTATAGTTAAATGTCTTAACAATAAAAGATAAAAATATTGCACATGATGATTTTTATATTAATTAATTTGCTACCTTTTAATAGACAATATATTTCGCAAACAAAGTTAGCTATAATTGTATTGTCTTCTCTAATTCTACTGTAAAAAAAATTAATTGTTATTTGTTTGTGTAAAATAAAAATTAGAAAATCCTCTAATGCTTTGATTTTCTTACGAGTACAAGGGTTGAGGTACAAGGCATCGAAGTCTCGGACGCAAAGTTCACATGGTGGCACTTGTTGTAAAAGATCACTTATGCGGATCATGAAAATCTCCCGACATATAAAAATGAATACTAGTACGAGACTTTTTGATATTTTCATATCACCTTGAGGTAACTTCTAACTTGTAACGACCTATGTTGCACATTTGGTACCTGCATATGTGGCAGTAAAATGAGTAACAAAATCTGCATAAGCTTTATGAATTGTGCTTTTAGAACAATCAGAACTTTGAAATGTAAATAAAAATTGGGTTATGCATTGCACATGAGGTTCTGTTGTATTCCCTTCTTATTACGATCATTTTGCTATGCCAGTTAAATGACCAATAGCTCTAAAGCTTTCTTTTTTGAGCTAAGCATCCGAACAAAGATGTTAGATTATCGAGAATTGACAGTTTCACAATCTCAATTAAGTAATATGAAGCGAACATAATATTGCAAGGGAGAAACAATGGGTGTAGGGATGATCTTCTACGTTATGCTTGTGCAAGTTGTTTTAACATAGATATGGTGTTCTTTGTGGGCCTGTTATTTTATTCGACTTTATATTTATTCAAATTACACTGTGTGACATAGTGTCGATTTCTTGCTAATTACATGCGAGTGGATTTTGAGTTATTAATTTTGATAACGTGACAAGGAGTTCTATGGTTAAAAAGGTAATGGATTTGAGTTTTTAACATCGAATCAAAGTACATTTGTGTGATAGTTTTTGTCTATTTAGTTTTATGTGAAATTTTTTTTATTTGCGCTAATTTTGTTGGACTTCACCTTTATGCAAATGAGCTCATTCTGTAATGTTTGAAAATTATGTTACACTTTAGTTTTCACAACCATTTAAAAATAGTAAATAACGGTTGTATTTTAAAGGGGCGCTTTTTTTTTTGGTAAAAGTATTTAGGAAACAAAAAGCGAGGCTTCAGTAAAACTGGTTTTATTTTGATAGTTGTACTTATAAAATAGGTTATATATCACAAAATGATTTAACTTTAGTATTTGCTAATATCAGGTATAATGCTAACAATGTGATTTAAAAAGTATTATGTGTTAGATGAAGGGGTGAAAGTTTTGTAAGTACGATTGAGCGTATTGTCTCTTACTTCCATTGGATGTTTTCTTGAGCTACCACTTTAATTGAACTCTATGTTTTGTGGATATCAAATGGAGAAAAATAAAGGAAAGATAAAATAAACTTTTGCTAGACACTTTTGTGTGTATGAATTCAATTCACAATTTAGAGCATTAGTTTGATACAGTTATAGTTATGGAAACAAATTGAATTGTTTACAAAAGGTTTATGCTAAAGTAAATAAAATATAAAATATAGCAATAGCATGTTATGACCTTTTCACGACATAATATTTAGTAACAATGTCACTAATGCGTTTACTTGTAGATTTTTATGTTAGTCAGTAAGCAGTTGTGCCTTGAAAAATTTACACTTATTGTTTTCTAATACTTCACACATGGCTTTGGTTTTTGAAAAGAAAAAAAAAAGGGAAAAGAAACACAGATTTTTTTTTTTTTTTAGATTTTACACATAGAGTTATGGTTTGGTAAACCAAACTAAAATCAGTTTATAAACTTTTCTTTTAAGAGAGGAAATTTTGCATGGGATTACCGACTTTTGCTAAACAAGTAACTTGAAGCTGATTTTATTTGGCCGAGTGTGTATATGAAATAAATCTTGTTTGACAAAACTTGTTAAAAATGAAAAAAAATTAAATTCTTTGATAAATACATGCTTAAGACATGTGGGGTACATAGCATGATGATAATAATGATTTCTTGAGTCATAAATAAACAAAAAGATACATATCTATAATGTGTTCTTAATTTTAAGTCTATTCTAGCATGTTACGTCTATCTACGCGTGATGAGAATACATCATATCTTGCAAAATACTTTCAGTTCCTTGCATTTAGCTTTTCTAGATCCTCAAAATTCTTTATCTTTTGAAAATATGAAGGTGAAAAACTTGCTCTGTAAAATAGATTTTACGGGAAGAAAACCAGTGCAATTAGTTTTTGTTTATTTCTAGTAGGTTTTATAACAAGGTTTTTGTTGTTTTGGCTAGATGATGTTGACATCCAGTTTGTATAGTTTTCTCTCTTTCTTACGTTTGTAATGTTACACTTATCATTCCATTATGGTATATGTTTTTGCTTTTCTCAACAAACAAATATGCTTTATTATTTGGCATTATTAAGAATTATTGTCATAATTTTACAAGTTACAAAGTTTTTAAGCTTACTTATGTGACCCAATTAATGAATTATAATTGGTCATATATATAAGACTATAAGGTGTGACATAGATTGGTCTTGAAGCTATTAATGTCTAAAGTTAGTGTTTTCTATTCTAATATCATATTCATAAACTATTATTTTAGACTTGCACAGTGTATTTCATATACGTATATCATGTATTTTTCTTACTTGGACAACGTGATCGTGAACTAGTTCATCTCGTCTTTCTGTAAACGTGCACACATAAGAGACATAACTGCGTCAATGAATTTTATCTTGAAAACTTTATATGTCATCCATGTACACGGGAAGGTAATAACATCTTTAGGATAGTGACTATGCCGCGACTCTCATGGACCGATTATCTTTATATTATTATACTGCTCTTTTTGTCTATACTTGCATGCTGAATTACTTTCAATTTTATACTATCATTTTGCCATGTTTGATCATTTAGTATGGTTCATGTTTTTATCGGGAAAAAATACAAATCAAATCCTAAAATTTTCAACAGGGAGTAACAAGACTCTGAACGGAAGTGAAGGAACATTATACAATATATATACTCAACGCTTCCAGCACAATGTTCACAACGGCATATATACGTTAGATTATATCAGTTGGATTTAACGTGTTATTGGGCTAAAGCTTCACTAGAGATATTCAATGCTGGATGAGGGGTTGCTACCTTTAAGGATGAATAAATTCACACGTATACATGCAATCTATAATCTTCAACAAACCCCCCCCCCCCCCCCCCCCAAATCATCGATCATATCATTCTTAGAAATATAATACATAATACTTCGATATATAAATTTTGTTAGCCTCTCTCCTTGAGCATGCGTTTGAATTGGATATTGAGTTTTAATGTAGTATAAGAGTTAAGTCGTGTCAGTGTCACATGGTCTTCAGACCGCTACCTCATATACCACCTATATGCATGAGCGTCCGCTTTCCCCGGATCGAGACTTCTCATCACCTCATATTACACATTATGTGTGAGGGCGGATGTTAAAGTTCACATTGACTGTACATGAGAAGTGAGATGAGTTCTTATACGCGATGAACTTTTCCTCCTTCTAAGCATGTATTTAACTTGTACATTAGACTTTAATATTCACAAAAAGAAAATAATGAACATGCTGTGTATTCAGATATACTCAATTTGAAGTCGAAATCAAGTCACGAAAAGGCAAATGGGCAAGTTTATCCTAGTACTCCACTACATCTTTGACTTTAGGTACCGGTGGGCGCTCAATTATTTGGGGAAACTAGCTAATAACCCATGTACTATATACGGCGTGCGATTTCCCCCCTCCACTTCAAAATTAACTACTAAACCTCCTCACACTTATGAAAATTGAGCACCTTAGATGGAAACCGTTAAATTTAACAGCGCGTGGTCAACACATGCGTTTACAAAAGATATTTTTTTGAAAATGACACTTTTGCCCATTTCTTTTATCTCTTCTTCACTCTCACTCCCCCCTTCCCCCCAGCAACTTTGCGCATGCTTGAAGATTTCCTTGTTGCAGTCTGGCGATGAGCTTGCCGAGGCGGTAGGAAGGTATGGCGGCAAGGATGGAGACGGCAGCAGCGGTGACATCGGGTCGGGGAAGTCGAGATCGCTGCGGATTCCAGTGCAGACGGTCTCCCACAGGTCGGTGGTGAGGCGAGTGGAGCGGGTTAGGTCGAAGGCATGCTTCTTGGACACGGCGAAGGCGGGGGAGGCGGCGATCTCCTCGACGGCAGATCTGGCGATGACAGAGAAGTCGCGCCCAACGGCGAATTGCTGGAGGGCTTGGAGGAGCGTGCCGGACTGGTGGAACACATCGTTAGAGCGGAGGTCACAATCATGGTGGTTGTGACTCTATACGCATAGTCGTGTGTGTTTAGGGGCGTGGGAAGGGCTACTAAGCAGCCGTGTGTGTGATGTGGTGCTGCGTAAAGATGGGTGTAGCATTTCGGGTTTCCTAGGTGTGTTGTTTGTGTTTGGGTGGGCATCGTTGGAGCCGTAAGAAAAGTGGTGCGTGCATTGTTTAGTGGGTGTAGAATGTGATGTGTGTGATTGTGTGTGAGTGCATGAGTGTAGTGTGTGCATGAAAGTATGGTGTATGTGTCATGTGTTTCTGTGTGGGTGTTTGTGTGTGTAAGTATGTACATAAACAGCAAAAAGAGAGGCAGCCAATTGGTCTATTGGTGATGTAATTAGTGTGGGTATGGCTGTGTATATATACATGAAATCAGTGGGTGTGTAAATATGTACGTGAATATGTGTGTGCAAGGTGGTGATGTGCATGGAGGCTTGTGTTTTAGAGATGATGTGGGGAGTTACATGGAGT
Source organism: Escallonia rubra (assembly GCA_033065855.1). Taxonomy (NCBI): domain Eukaryota; kingdom Viridiplantae; phylum Streptophyta; class Magnoliopsida; order Escalloniales; family Escalloniaceae; genus Escallonia; species Escallonia rubra. Next base: position 90,670 of record JAVXUO010002909.1, on the reverse strand, counting down.
GATGCATAGGTGTATATTCATAAAACAGGAACATGGCTTGCAAGAAGGTGGCAGCCATGAGCTGCAGTAGTGAAACGTGTGTGATGTAAAATAGGAAGTAGTGGGTGCAGAGTGGTGAGATGTGGGTTTATATAATTATGCAGTGTATGAGAGTGTTGAGGGAGAAGAAAGAGAGACGAGAGAGAGAGAGAGAGAGAGAAAGAGAGAGAGAGAGAGAGAGAGAGAGAGAATGAGCCTGCCTCACGGCAGTGGGTGTGGAGAGGGAGAATGTGTGAGTTTGTGTGCGCTATGTGTTTTGAGTGTGCGTGAATGTTTGAGAGCTGTGTATGTATATGTGTTATGTGTGTCTGAGAGTGTTGTGTGGCCTGACGAATGAGAGGAGAGAATGTTTGACGGGGAGAGTGAAAAAGTAGGGAAAATAATTATAGACAGTGGGTAAAACAAGGGTATTTTGGTCATTTCACGTTATTTATAACAAACTCGTCTAACGTGCTCAATTTTCGTAAGTGTGGGGGAGTTTAGTAGTTAATTTTGAAATGGAGGGAGAGAAATTGCACACCGTGTATAGTACATGGGGTCATTAGCTAGTTCCCCCTATTATTTTCAACATCATTTGCTACAGTTCGATGGTGCTGCACTGAGTTCAGCTCAAGATATAACTAAAGCCAAAAGTATACATATCGCCAATCGAGAAGTGGCAGTAGAAAAAATAGATTCCGAACACCACTAGCCTTTGATTGATACTGGACTTGGACGTCAGGAAAGAAAATCTTTCCCAAGATGACAAGAGAAAGACTGGAACCATCTGCCACGCCCCAAAAGCACACACTCATTTCACATGGCCTCATCACTCACGAGTCAAGAGTCTGGTAACAAGGTAAATTAAAGTAGGCGGGCAACTTAGAGGGGGAAACAAGGGGCACTACTCAATAGCACTAGCAACACTCCACATGTAGTGCAACATTTTCAGATCCTCCGCTGCAACCTGCAAGCCATGTGCTGTTTCCTTTGTGTGTTCTATTGTGTCAAACTTGCATGAGGAAATCACCCATCACATTTTTCTCTCTTTACATCGACCGACCTCGGATATTCTTAGATGGTGAGCCTATATCACGTCAACTGTGAGATAACTATTTGTCAATAAAAACTCGTAATCTGAAATAAAAACTCGTGTCGTCCGAATAAGAGCTGATGGTGCACTGTTCATATAAATTCTGGACTTTATATAATACACACTTCAGCAGTTGGTTGAGGATCTTGTTACCAAGGAGTCCTGTCCAAAAACTCGTAGTGGGGTTCACCCCACCTCTCTCTCTCTGTAAGTAACCCAGCCAAAAACAAGTGTTAAAAATCAATAAGCTAAGCACCATACATCAAACAAGTTCATTAAGATATAACCCACCACTCAGGCACCCACCCCACCAAACAACTATACTTTAACCCCCTTCTGACCCAGAAACAGCTTCAACTCAAGTCTGCAATGGCCAAAGCACTCCTAACAATCTTCTGGGCTTTCTTTTTCCTCTCAAACCAAGTTCTCTCTCGGCTGGATGAGTTCAATTTCAATGGATTTAAACATCTCCGCAACAACATAAGCCTAAATGGGGTTGCAGAAATAGAAAGCAATGGCATCCTCAAGCTCACCAATGACACCCGTCGCCTGATTGGTCATGCATTCTACCCAAATCCAATAAACTTCAAGAACTCCAAAATAGGAAAATCCTTCTCGTTTTCCACTGCTTTCGCTTTTGCCATAGTTCCTGAGTACTTTAAGCTTGGTGGCCATGGTTTAGCCTTCACAATCTCGTCCACAAAAGAGCTTACAGGTGCACTTCCCAGCCAGTACTTGGGCCTTCTCAATTCCAGTGACAACGGTAACTTCTCAAACCACGTTATAGCAGTCGAATTCGACACCGTTCAGGACTTTGAATTCGGTGACATAAATGACAACCATGTTGGCATCGACATAAACAGCCTAGTTTCCAATGTTTCTGTGAATGCCAGCTATTTTATGGAAGGCAACTCGACCAAACAAGCCCTAAATATCAAGAGTGGCAAGACTATTCAAGCCTGGATCGATTATGATTCGGTTATAAATGAGCTCAATGTCACTCTTTCGCTTTCCTCATCAAAGCCCAGTATGTCAATCTTGTCGTTTCATGTTGATCTTGCACCGTACCTCGAAGATTATATGTATGTTGGTTTTTCTGCTTCAACTGGTTTGCTTGCTAGTTCGCATTATATTTTCGGTTGGAGTTTCAAGATGAATGGAAGAGCTGAATCCTTAGATTTATCTTCTCTTCCTTCACTTCCTGGACCGAAAAAGGATCACACTGTGTTGATTGTAGGTATATCTGTATCTCTGGTGGTTTTTACAGTCATTGCAGTTTCCGCTGCCATTTATCTTTACAAAAAGGTCAAGAACATGGATGTGGTTGAAGATTGGGAGATTGATGTTGGTCCACGTAGATATTCCTACAAAGAGCTAAAGCAAGCAACTAGGAAGTTTAGAGACAAAGAATTACTTGGGTTTGGCGGATTTGGCAGAGTGTATAAAGGAACTTTACCTAATTCAAAAACCCAAGTCGCGGTTAAGCGGATCTCCCATGAATCAAAGCAAGGTTTGCGCGAATTTATGTCTGAGATTGCTAGTATTGGCCGTCTCCGACATAGGAATTTGGTTCAGTTACTAGGATGGTGTCGACGGAGAGGGGATCTGTTGCTTGTGTATGATTTCATGCCTAATGGAAGCTTAGATAAGTACATTTATGAGGAACCCAAGATGATTTTAACTTGGGAACAGAGGTTCAAGATCATCAAAGGTGTGGCTTGTGGGTTGTTATACTTGCATGAAGAGTGGGAACAAGCCGTGATTCACAGAGACATCAAAGCAGGAAATGTGTTGCTAGATGCAGAGTTGAATGGCCGATTGGGCGATTTTGGGCTAGCCAAGTTATACGAGCATGGTTCAAACCCGAGCACAACCAGAGTGGTGGGCACATTGGGTTACTTGGCCCCCGAGCTCACGAGGACGGGGAAGCCCACCACAAGCTCGGATGTCTTTGCATTTGGCGCATTATTGTTGGAAGTGGTGTGTGGAAGGCGGCCTATTGAGCCGAAAGCGTTGCCTGAGGAGCTTATTTTGGTAGATTGGGTGTGGGAGAAATGGAAGGAAGGAGCTATACTTGAAGTGGTCGACCAAAGGTTGAGTGGGGAGTATGATGAGGTAGAGGCGGTGGTGGTGCTCAAGTTGGGGTTAATTTGCTCCAACAATGCCACCTCTGCTAGGCCGAGTATGCGGCAGGTATTGAGGTACTTGGAAGGGGAGGCGGCGCTGCCTGAGGTTCTGGCGCCACCTAACGAGTATGACGGGAAGAAGGGGGGCGATGGTGGTGTTGACTTTGAGGATTTTGTGCATTCATATCCATCGTCGTCTTATTTTGAGAAAGTGAGCGCGTGGTCGTCCGTGGGTGATAGGGATGGGGAGGTTGATATCGAAGCCGGTTCTGCTTCGCCACTATCTACCACCGGAGGTGCGCATAGCAGCAACAGGTAGCCATTTTTGGTTAATCTAGAGTGACTCCACCTTCAGAGTTCATGTTGCTAAAGGTGCTGTGCTTTTTTACAAAACAATTTTAGCAACAAACATGGATATAGGACCAGCTCCAATATAGTTTTAGACTGTTATCTCTTTCAGCTGTTGTAAGTTGGTTTGCTTTTCTCCATTGATGATACATGTAAAGTAATCTGATCATCTTTTTCCATGGTTATTATTAGGACTGATTTGACTTTGTTGTTTCTGGTCTAGCCTTTCAGTAATTGTCTCAAATGAGAATTTAGAGGTTGGATATCAGCATCTTGCAGAAACGTGTATGATAGAGTTCTACTTGTGTACCACATATGATATTGACATCAATGAGTTAGTGACTCGGAAAAAGGGAGGGTAGGCAGGACTGCAGCAGGTGTAGATTTATTATGAGCGAGCATCAATGAGCACCAAAGGTACCTGAATTATAGTGAACCACCAATGAACACTACAATTACCAAATCCACAGCCACCGGATTAGCCTTTCCCAGTGCTTCACTCTTAGCATCAACAAAGAAACTCTCAGTTTTGTATCTCATCATTTGAGTTTAGCCTTTTCAGTAGGTATACCCACTTTCAGCGCGACAAACAGATTTCATTTGGAATTGACATCTCCAAAGCAAACACTTCTCTTTTCTTTGTTTTCTAAATTGAAGTGCCCCATTATCGCCATCCGAAGCTGGCAGCGTTGGATGACCAAACACGATTCGGAAAGCCATGACTACTGGTTAAGTAGAAATTTGATTGCTAATCCTTTCGTCGCTTCACTTCTTATGTTGCTAGGTTCTTAAAAGCAGCCACATAATTTCTATTTTACGCTTAGTTATAGAGGGTTCGTAACGTCTATATAGTTGATTTTTGTACGAAGAGGGTTCATGTTTCTCTTCTAAACATGTGTGTTTTGTAAAACAAAGGGCAACCATTTACCATCAATATCTTGGAGGACTCGGGGTTAGAGTTATTTAGTTAACCGCAAGTAAGCTATACTGAGTTAATAGTACAAGATTCCTAAGTTAATAAGAAACCAGAAAGGCCTAACCAACAAAATTTACAAAGGCTGCCGTTCACAACTTCCTTTGCACACTTCTGAGAAAGAGGCAAATCCATATAACAGAAGCACTTATAGTAGAAACCAAAATATGTTTAGCAACTCTTAGCAGACAAGTTCTACTCTCAGTCAACAAGTTTCGTCAATAAACATGTTGCCATCATCAGCTTCCGTGCTCGCAAACTCCACTGCAGGGACCTTTAGACAAGTCGAGGATGATAGTTTTGGTAAGGGATCATTAGACAAGTCGAGGGGGATACATGAAGTAAAGAAGTTACCATTCTGTATCTGCTGATCTGAGTTGCACCCAAAAGAGAGAGGGAGAAATGAGGGAAAAGGAGACATCATACCACACAAAAACTGATTAGATCATCATGAAAAGACTGTTTGCAAAATGTATACATGTATTCTAGAATTTTGTCCAAGTGAAAATGTACCTTTCGACTTCCTAGCGGCCTACATTTCATTATCGTATAATTATCTGGGTCAGAATGAGACAATGACCCAGCTGGTCGCTGAGAAAGGGCGAGAAACGACAAAAACATCGAGCCTTCACATTAGCACACCGACACAGAAAAACATTTTACAACTGAGTACACTGTTTCCTTCTGCGTAATTATAGAACAACAACTATCACTTGCTCCTAAGTTGACCCTCCAAATCATTTTCTTCTAAAAGACATCTCTTAGCTACATTCTATTGGCTCACTAAATTTTCTTCTCCAGTTTCATCTTCACTATCTTTTACTCCCTCAAAAATTTCAAAATCATCAAACCCTGCAAGAGAAGTGTGTAGCAGTTAATAAAGCTCGTAAAAAAAAGTTTCTTCAGTAAGCTTTTGAAGAGCAAGGCAATGTGGATACCTGCACCTAAGGCTTCAAATTCATCCATTGACGGTAGTAAAAGCATTGTGTTGCCATAAGGCGGCTCAATTGTCGTCCAGTCTGAGCTTCCGATGTCCTCTGAGCATAACTCCTTCTCTGCGACCCAGTCCTCAACAATATTAATGTTGTCGTACGCTAGAGGATCCAATGCATCCTGTTCTTCATTCTTCTGAACCCTGAAAAGTCAGTCGAAAGAGAGAGATTCTTTAGATTTCCCCCCGTCATGAATTTACCAGTATCTAAAAGATGGTTCAAATGTTTTTACATACAATTGTCTCAGCCACATGTTGTACTGAATGAAGACAAGGTCACATAATCTCTGATGCTCTAAGCAGTTCTTCCTTTCGTGCATTTGTTCCAAGTGAATATGTCTTGGTTTAGGAAGAATCAGACTACAAGTCTGACTGAGAACGCGGATAGCCAAACGAGCCAAATTTGGGCATCCCCCTCCATATGTTGACCACCATTCACCTAATACAATCCAATAGAATCAGCTGATTGAGACCTCGCAATATGATTCACTGGTACTCCCTCCTAGTATGTGGAACACTAAACAGTGTAAACGAGAAACATAAAGCAGGCCATAATCAACGTGCCAAAAAAATGCACTGGTATAGACCATTTGGCAATAACCGGTTATGTGCGCGTCAGCCTACATTTCCTACATTGAGCCACTACAAAGCCAAGCACGAACAATTTATCTAACCGCAAGCATGTCTGCCATAATGCATAGACAAAGCACGGGATCCTCGTCTCAGGCTCTTGCCCTGATGAAAGAATCTCCAGCATTTAATGAGCTTCTGAAAGAACTTCATGTCGGTACAGACTAGGGACGACCTTTGGCTAAATGTCTCTAAACAAGCCACGTAGTAGTAAAAAAAGGCTACCAGTAACTAATAAAAAATAGTGGAACTGAAACAATTGGCGGCGTGCTTTTACTTAAGCCTTTATTGGAAAGACGCTAGCATATGTTTCAAAGTTATAATGCTCAATAACTAGTAAAGAAAACAAACAGGGGTCACTCACTAAAATCAGATAGCTTTCACTTGATGCAGAGAACCTCACCAGGAAGTAAAGTATCCCTAGCTCTTGCTGCCATCTTCCGCCCAAAATCTCCAACAGCGTTGTGGTATGATGTCGTCTCTTTCACAATTTTATCTTGGATTTTCGGATCAGGAACCAATTTCTCTACACAATCATACACCAAGGACCGGTGAAGATGTATGTCTCCTTCAGTACTGTAGAAAAACTTGGGATTGAGGTAGAAGCCTGCAACATGAAGAGGATGACGCTGAAGTTGTTCCCACCTGTGATCTATAATATTCCAATAAACCATATAATCCTTCCTATTAACAAATTCTTTCTTGATTGTTTCTTTTGCTCGATATATTCCCGCATAAACATATCCCATTGCAGGCCTCTTCTCACTACCAACTATTCTCAAAAGCCGCAAGAGAGGATCAACTAGGCGGGTTATTAATATGCACGTAGACCAGAACGACTGGTTACTGATATAATCTAACATTGTGTATCCCTCTTGTTTCTTTGAATAGGGGCACTCCATCCACTCCTCTGAAGTAACCATGGACTGCAAATTGTGTTTGATGTTTACCATTCGTTTCAGTGTTGTGAAATCAGTCACGGGGCGAGTAACTCCTGGCTCAACTAAATCCACTCCAAGAGTATACCTTCTCATCATGTTCAAAACAGTGCTGTGATTGTAGATAAATCTTGATATGGATTTAGCTTGTTCTAGGATTGTATTTATCCACTCAAGTTTCTTGAAATCCCCTAACATGAAATCAATGCAACAAGCCGCACAAGGAGTCCAAAACACAGTAGAGAAAGTATCAGCCAGCCTTTTCCCTGCGACAACATATCGCTCTTCGCAATTAGTAACAACTTGCAACACATTTCTCACTCCAACCTCCTCCAAAACCTCCTTTAGCAACTCATATAGAGCATCAGTGGAATCCACAATGTCAGTTATATCCACAGACCTCAAGAACATTGTTCCCTCTGGACAATAAACCAAAAAGTTTATCGACGTTTTCCCTTTCTCTGAAATGTATTCGTCAACCAAAACAGAACAGCCGCTCCTGCCCCAAGTCCCCATGCATTGATCGATATCATTCCTCACTTCCTGGACAGAATTCTTCAAAATCCCGCTCCTGAGATCATGATAGGCCGGACCAACAACTCCCGAGCCTTGGGATGCAATTGCATCGACCATTGGTTGGAAATAAACCGAATTAACCCCATCTAAAGGCACCCCAACATCGTACAAAAACCGCCCTACTGCCAACTGAACTTGATTGATTGCCCTTTTCGAACCTACCACAGTACCATTACTCATAACATTAGGGTTAGCAATTGCTGAAGCGGACGCTTTTCTTACTCTCCCTTTCTTCTTCCTACTTCTCTTGCTCATTCCCTCTTCTTGATTCATTAATAAATTTGACTCAAGTGTATCGGGAACAGGAAGCAATTCCACTTCAGTGTTCAACCCACACTGATTGGCAAAAGTGTCTATCTCGCTAACAGAACCATTATATATGACAATCTCATCAGTCAGCTTTTGTTTCTTCCTCTTTTTCGCCACAGCCCCATTCAAGCTCTCCAGCATTTGAAGGCGAACGTCAGGCTGAACCCTTAAACAAGTTGATGCATTGCCCTTTTGGCCAGCCAGGTGTTCCTTAATCCTATGTATCCCACCACCTTTAAAGATTTTCCCACAGTAGTTACACTTGAGCTGTACCCTATCACCATTCTTGTACATTTGGCAATGCTTCCATGCTGGATCATGTTTTTGGGATGTCACCTCTACAGGTTCCAACCCAGATGCCATTTTTGCCTATCTTAAGAAGTCCTATGTGCAAAATTGCTTCTTTTTACATATATTAAGAAATCCCACAACCAATTAGTACTAAACAAGAAACAATTTCGAGTAAATTTTATGAACTTCTTTTCAAGAAATTTCAAGATTATCTTTTTTCCAATTACTAATCAAATTCAAAGGGAACGTAAGAGACATAGAAGAAGAGAAGAAAACTTACTTGGGTTTGGAGAAAAGAGCGTTTTTTTTTTTTTTTTCCTTTTTGTGGAGGGAAGGACGGAGGGCCGAGTTAGGGGGGCTGTGGGGTGGTTATATAGAAGGGTGAGGAATCGGATGGTTAACCGGATGAACCGGTTAGGGCACCGGTTAGATGGGTTGTGAGTTGGTGTTATTAGTTCGGTTTTACCCGAGGGTCCGGTCTTCAAGCGGTTCATTTTGAAGTGGGCCGGTTTTGGGTAGAGGAGAACCGGGAGTTTCGGTTGCTCACAGAGGCAGGGCAAGCAAACCAAGCCGGTGAGCCTTTGGCTTTATTTTTTTGAACCGGCGATCCTTTACTGACCGGTGTATGGGTGGGTTGAACCGGCGATACAGGAGTATGGTTCCGTTTCTATTGAGAAATGGAGCAAATTTTGGTGATTTCAGGTATAGCTCAATTTCTACATGTGATCTCTGAATTGGGTCAGTTTTATGAAATCTTAATCTGATCAGTTTGGGGCTGAGCTTGATTCTTCTATGTAGCTTTTGACTCTATTTGTTGCAATTTGATTACCCTTGACCTTTTTGATTTGGAGAGTCCTGTATCTCACCATATGAATTTTACTTTTGCATGATTAATGTTGTTTATCAAAATTCTCGAGTATCAGCATATATGGTCTCAAGATAAGAGGTAAAGATTCAAAAAGGGGTCAAAAGAACAAGAAATTACCTCCATAACTTGAGACCGAATTGTATGGTAGAAAACAGACTCCATTGAAGTATCAGTGCTCCAGATCAATGAAGGTATGCCAACTACATGAAGAAACGCAGTTTGGTCACTCAAGTGAGGGACTTGGGGGGTGAACTAAAATTTGAAGTTTTAGCAATTATTCGCGCCAAGTAGAGAGTCTTGGCTAAAGGAGGTCTTGACCCAATTTGTTCCTGTTAGTCGGAGGAGATAGGAAGGGTAGGCTGGTTACAGGAATAATCTTCAGATATCATACACGTAAGTTTGCCTTCTTTTGGTCCAAACCGCAATTTGCTGGTTGCGCCAAGCTTTTGCCAACGCATTCAACAATAACCTCAAGGGAATTGGACGAATTTGAGATCAGGAGCAGTTTTTGAGAATCTAACTAAGCATGTGTCATCTTTTCAGTTTCTTGGATGAGCCAATGGAGTTGGTGGAGCATGCGGTTCCAGGCTCTCTCTTGAGCACTAAGGAACCCATCTGTATCAACACTGCTCTGAGTCGACAACCAACCCATGTCATGACATGTCTGCTACTTCCTTGATATGGAATGCTAGAGCCATAAGGGAGTATAAATTTGTTGAACACTTGATTCTGCCAGAAGCTTCGGGGACCAGAAGGCTATAAGTACATTGGTCAGGAATACTGATATGGCCATAACTTATCACAAGGGAAGGGGAAGACGGAAAAGAGATACGATAGCTCGTGCTTTCTAAGAAAGAAGGCCATAGAGAGGATATACTAGAAATCTAGAATAGAATAGCACGTGCCGCCCAAGTTGGAACAAGGCTTTTGAGTTGAGGTGAGGTTTCTCTCCACACAAGCGTTCAGAATTGCAATGTACTTCAATATGCAAATTGTTTGGCAGTGTAGGATTTTCTTTCTAATTCATCTCTGGCTTCATGTTTGAATCTTATACAAAATGGTGAACCTTAATTAGTTTCATGAAGCGTGAGCAGGAGTGGGAGTGAGTGCGAGGTTCTAAGCGTCACTTAATTTACGTAGCAGGTTTGGGTTGGGAGCCGGAGGAGAACTGGTGCGAGGTTCAAGAACGGGAGCATCCCTAGAATTGGAGAAGCAACTTAGGTGTAAACACTGAAAATTTTTGTTCTCTTGATGCTTACTTTGGGTGTTTCATATGTCTCCTTTTATGAACTTGGAAGTAGTGTGGATCATGAGAGCTCTATGTGGGTTATACAGAAGAATAGGAGTTTGTCCATGAGGCAATGGGAAAGATGATGATTACATTCATGATCTGAAACTTGTAGTTTTCACTGGGCAAATTATAGATCATCTTCTTTTGCTTAAAGATATATTCAGGAATATCAATCTATCTCATAAGGAACCTTATATTCTCCAAGTTAATTTTCTTCTCAAACCCTCTCGGTAAACTCAGAGAAGCTACAGGGCTTGCCGTTTTTGACGTTGGGAATTAAGTAAGGTTTTCCACTACGAAGGTTTACTTGTCCGTACCGTACATAATAATGGTGCTTTGGTAATGAAATATGGCCAATTTTATAGACTGTTAAGATTAGTTATACTCTGTCATGGTTCAAACTAAAAGTTAATGGTTATTGCGGTGGTTGTATTAGACCTCCTCGGCCAAGTACTTTGGGACGGATTGGCTGCACTTAGGAGTGAGCTTGTGGAAATATCTCGATGTGGTTTTGTCACTTTAGCTTGCATTGTCGTTGGGTGAAGATGAGACCAATGTGCTAGCTCAGTGGTAAGAGCTTCTCCTTTTCCTGTGCAAGGTCACTGGTTCGAGTCTCGTGGGACGCGAGACAGTTGGGGAAAGTGAAGAGGAGGGCTACTCCCATTGTCTAGTCCAGGCCTAAGTGGCCTCCGAAAAACCTTAGCCGGTCACCAAACTCACGACATAGAGACTCTGATAAGGCTACCAGTGGTGATTCTCCCACTTTATCTGCAGCAGCCAGATCCTTCAGTTGTGAACCCAGCCTGAAATACCGCAGGGTAAGTTTAAGTGTTCATAGACATTCCTGTGCCTTGGCAGTATGACTATGAAGAAAATCTGGAGTGTTAAGACCTACGGAATTTGTTGAATAAACTTCTGGTACAACCGAGATTGATTAATCACAAGAGGAAGAAGCAGACTTTGGATACTTAGAAGAGGAAAAGTAGACTTTGAAGAATAACTGAAGAACCAGGAGCTGATAAGATGAAAAGGTCAATGACGATGAAGATGGTGAAATACAAGTAGGAGTGGCGTCAAGAGACTTCTTTTATACTCCTAACATCCTTTCCTGAAAAGATCGCATGCTGGGGGGACGGTTGCAGAATCTGAATCATCTAATTTCGTGGGTGAGATTGAATACTTAATGACGGTTACGACAGCAGCTTTCATGATCGAGTTTTGTGGAGAAATTGCAGCAATGGAGACTTTGCGTCGGACACTTGACAATGTATTCATCACTTGTGCTACATCTGGTCCTTGCATATCTAATGTCGTTTACAACAAAACAAAGAGGTGTAAAAGCGCTTTCAGGCAATCATTGGGCAAATTTGCTTCCACGATATGCAATGTGATTTAATGAAGATGCTTAACCTCAATTAATCAATCCATACTTTCCCTCTTTACTATATCGAGTGCTTGTAATGCAACGGTCAACTCCTCGTCTGGTGGTGACAGGCAACTGCTTCTTGCTCGGCACAATTTTTTTTCTCTTGCTCCGTTGATGCTGCTCAAATTTGCCATCCTGTTTGTTTGTGGATACATTCTTAGGTCCCTTCCGTCAATGTTGAGCGCGCTTAAACATGTCACGGAACTCTCAAACAAGTTGTGGAACATTGTACTGCACCCACCATAAAGTACAGAAAAGCTTTTTTGTTATGCTCGCATCTATTTCGCAGCAGGGGCATAACTAGTCGAGTTGCTATCAAGTTGGTGAAAACTCCCAGGACTAAAGCTTTCATTATTGGTGACCCTGATCGCGGCTGATGTTATCCAGCATGCAAATAACTACGAAGTTTATTATGCGATGCAGATGTTGGACACAAGAAGAGAACCTTATGCTATAAAGCAATGACACAAGTGGATATTATGATCTTTTCTGATAACATCAGTTGAAGTCTTTTCTGATAGCATTCCATTTCTCGTAGTAGCTTAGTTTTCTTTTCTTTTTTAGTTACAGCAATGAGGGTGGGGAGGAACCGAAACATGCATCTCGAGGTAGGAAATGTGACTCATTGGCCTACTTACTTTAGCTTAAAGTTCTCATTTGCTCTGCATCCAAATTCGAAGGTTAGTAGTAATCATACAAAACTGGAGTAAATTTAAATGTCATGAACATCTGTAGTTCTCCAATTTTTGCATTATTACGTCAAACCAACTAGTATTTTTTCTTGTTTAATCTTGACATTCTTTGATTTCCTCAATCAATTATTTTTTTCTTGAGATTAACCTGTGTCTCGTTGAACCTTAATTCCGCCGAGCGTGGTGGGGAGCGGGAACGGGTGCGAGGTTCTTGACCCGGAGCGTCACTGCTATAGTGGGCTTTGGGGTGGAGCGGGTGCGAGGTTTGAAGATGGGAGCGTGAGTAGGATTGGAGAATCCAGCAAATAAGGCTTGAACTACCAGGAGATGTAACATTTGATTTCAACACAATTTTCAAAACAAAATAATAGTCCCTATCATTTATTTATTTTTGGTGCTTTCCTATCATTTATTTCCCTCCCTTTTCAAACTGTCATTACCGGCTGTCTAAGAAATTACATAACTCTCTCTCTCTCATTTATTTCCCTCCCTTTTCAAACTGCCATTAGCGGTTGTCTAAGAAATTACATAACTCTCTCTCGCTCTCTCTCCCTCCCCATTTGAAAGGAGTTGCATCCTTCACCAAGAAAGTTCTCTCAAGTATACCTTCACCGGAACATTTAATCCTTGTCCTGACGTTCCAGATATATGAACCTTTTCTGCTTGGCCTGAAGCGAACACAGAGATAAACCCACTAGAATGTTGCTCAGACAAAATATCAACTAGATTTTCATAAATCAATTTGGCAAGTCGAACAAGAAAGGGAGTGACGATCATTTGTAATGGGCATCTATAGAGACGGGAAAGGCGCAGATTCCTGGATTAGTGGTATTAAAAGTTTGTGCAAGCGATCTTCTCGAATTAAAATATTTGGTGAAAACTAGAAAGATTAGTTCTGGGATACAAATGGGCACTGAGGTTGAAGATCGAGGTAAGCAGGAAGATGCAGGGTTAGTGTCCAGGAAATGGTGAGAAGTAACTCTGAGGGTTTTCGTGAAAGACAGAACGCTAGATCCCAAGGCCTCTCCAGTTTCGTAGAAATGCCAGCCATTTACATTTGGGACACAATGTAGACAATCAAATCAATAAATCAATATCAATATCAATATCAATATCAATATCATCAATATAACTATATAAAGGTCAAGTTTATCATTGAATAGTTAGCTCTAAAGTTACCTTAAATCTGGACTTAATGTCTTTAAGTAGTATACCTTGAATATACACTTCTAATTTACAATTAATTTAGACTTCTAATCCACCTATTATACATTGAATTTGAACTTCTAAGCTGGACTTTTTGTCACTACACTATTCTTTTAGCAGCAAATGTGGGCCAAAAAGTCAAAAAGAAAATGCTTGAAATAGTCACCCCTAGATGTATCATGTTGGCAATATTAGATATTAAACAAAAAATGTGAAATTAGCCCTAACATTTGCGTTAAAGAGAACTTAAGTCGATTAAACAAAAGGTGACCCTAAGTGAATACAATGTCAATTCCCTCATAATGTTGGTAAATTTCCCGATATGCAAATTTGTTTGTGTAACACTACGTTACATAACATGAATTATCTCAATAATAATCAGATAAAAAATTGAATTAGCGTAAAACTACAAAGAACACATTTAATCTATGATTTTCTTTGTTTCTTAAGGAACTATCGTCAATGCTATTGTTATTTTAAGCAGTTCGTTAAACTTATCAAGGAATTCATAGACTTTAGCGCTATTTTTTTTTTTTGCATTTAGATTGTATTTCATTATGCTATAGCATATAGTTTGCAATAACACCAAATTGCATACTATCCCGTGCATTTGCAGGGGTACATTAGCTAGCGTAGACAACTTTGTAAGCTGCAAGCCTCGTAAATTTGAGTTCAATGGGCAAACACTAAGATCAACATATGGCACATAACCGGTCGCCACGTTGAAATAAACTGGTTCTTGCTCTCTAGATTTAAGCCTTGGAAACTTTAGGGCCTATTTGCTGGCAATTTCTGTGTTCTGTTTATGCTGTTTTCACTTTCATCCTCCAATTTCACTCATGTCTATTTACCTTTGCAGAACTCGTTTGGTTGTTATTATGCACGCCTACATGTTTTTGAAGTCCGTACCACCTAATTTGGAACAATGGCTTAATTGAATAGTCGGAGATCTTTGCAAGTCTATCATTGTTGATGGGAAAGAAAAGAGCGAGGCTAAAAGAGTCGCATGTGGAGGTGAAGCAGGCCATGCGAATGAACTATGAAACCAAACGTGTACGAGGCCTGACCTGGTTCTCGGTCCGATAGCAGTACTGTAACGTTTCTCTTGCAAGACAATGATATAAGTGGCCTCTGGATCAAGCACAGGGGAGGATGGGTTCCCGTGAAGCCAGTTTCGGATGCTCTAGTCCTGAACATTGGCGACGTTTTGGAGATACATTTATGATTTCCGTGTAAGACTACACCACATAATGCTGTCAATTTCAGAAAGAGATGATGGTACTACTACATGCCTTTGTTTTGCAGGCCTGGAGCAATGGGGTGTATAGAAGCATCGAGCACAGGGCTGTAACTAATGATAGGAAAGCGAGAATTTCTGTTGCAACATTCGTTTTTCCTGAAAATGAAGCAGAATTGGGGCCATCGGAGACAATGGTGGAAAATTTTCGCTCCAAGAACGTCAAGTTTGTCGACTTCACCGAACATTTTGGGACACAAAATGGATGGAAAAGCCCATAATGAATTCCTGAAGTTGTGACTACAAGAACGTCAAGTATGTCGACCACACCACACATTTTGGGACACAAAATGGATGGAAAAGCCCATAATGAATTCCTAAAGTTGTGACTCTGGAGACCAAGCATGTGTTAGCATGGCATTGACAAACTAAACATAAGTGCAGGAGTGAACGATTTGTGGCACTCAGCTTTATAGGGAATCAACCAAGCAAGCCAAAAATGGCACCCAAATAAAGACTCAGCAGAGTTAGAAGAAAAAGTTGATTAAATAAAGGGAAATTATTAATCCCATACATAAGGAAAATTCTGGCAACTCCTAAGCATTACAGGCTCTGCAAGCGGCAACATTTGTACAGTCACGATCACAACATCACTACATTCTCCTCCTCTTTTTACACCCTTAAAAACTTGTACAATAAACTTTTATCTCCTCTGCAGGGGCATCAGGTGTGTTTCACCATCTCAGCCTCAGCTAAGCCTGATTCTAGGTATATCCTCAAAACTAACAATGTACATTTCTTAAGTACAACCAACAACTTTTTATTTGCAACCAGCTCCTATCCATCCATCTTAAATAACAGACAGAGCCATAGCTGGAATGAAAAGAAAGAAGATAAAAGGAGCTCATACTAGTCTCAGTTAGCTGTACAACTTCTTTCCTATCCCATCTCTTAGGCAGCAGTAGTTGCAGAATACGCAGCAATGATCCCAATCCTCCTTTCTGCAAGAGATTGAACACCTTGTCAGATATGTGAATTAAGGGAGTCAAGATCATCATTGTACCATAAGTTGTGAAGCACTGAACATTGTGAAGTGACCTACAACATGGAGATTCTTATACACGGCCAAGAGTCTGGCCGTCAGTCCTGTTTCTATTTCCAGTAAATGATGTCTCCCTACTAAAAATGTAAATGCAACCGCTCACTAACATGCTCCTAAGAATAAGGTGGAGAACTTTCGGCCAAATGTAACCTTTCAAGAACAAGGGAAGGTTACTAGTGCAACAGCAACCGGCAAAGTAATGAAAAAAACGAAGTACAAAGCAAGAACAAAATGGCCAAGTACCTCCAGCAGCAACAAGTTTCTCCACACGAGCAACTATATGCTTTCCGTAAGTATATTTTTTCAGAGCATTCAGATGGACCTTAATTTTGTTAAGAATCATCTCAAGTTGCTGGTCATCACAAGTCTCCAGCACTTTCTGTACAACATAATTTGCAAACTGATCTTTCATCATCACCTGACCCAAACAAAATATGCAAAGTTAAACATCTTCAACAAGGCAGTAGCTATTACAAAACATTCGAACACCAAATGCCCCCCGTCATAGTTTCTAATCAATAAACTACTGAGGTATTTAAACGCATTCAAAGGCAGATGTAAAAACCACACTTGCTGGGTAAAGAATATGCAAAACTTCAATGTAAACAACAATTGTCTACAATTATCAAATTTTCATTTTTTGAATCTTTTATTACTGTTGACAGTGGACATCAAGTCAGTTTTCTGTAGAGTTTGTGCAAACATCTATTCCAAAAGGCCTTTTGAATTACCCCTGCCTACATGAAATGCATCCCCCTGGATGCTATCAATTACAATGACTCAGTAATTAATGACAAATTATAACCATCTTACCACTCTCAGAAGTAGTTCAAATGGCACAATCAACTTTAAAGAACACAGCCAACTTAATATAGCTCAAGGAAATCATGTATCCTCGTTTCTATAAGACAGTATCCTTCTCTGAGGTACAATTGATATTCTCATTTCTCGTGCCTTATCATAATTGCTGAAAACAACGATTAATTGATTTCCATTTACGTGCCCACAGCACCTCAATCAGTTTTCTCTCAATTTGTCTCAGAATCAGTCCAATTATGCCATCTCAACTCTCAATGTGCTGCTTCTTCAGTCTTACCTTGCATTTTGACATCAACTTTTAATGACACCACTATGACAAAAAGGTTAGGCTGATAGGTGATGTACATAATCTCCTCTCCAGCTTGATCAGGCAAAACTCTTCAACTATGTCAGCAGCATAAAAAATGAAAGACCCGACTATACTGTATCTCTTGACCTTCAATCCCCACAATTCCATTTGTACTTAGTACTACATCTAAGCAAGTTGGAGTAAAAGCTTACGTTACTCCATAATTTTTAAACATGATCAGAAGCAACATCAAAGAATAGCACCTATCGCGTCATCTCATCCTGAACTAGTCTACTCATTCATTTGATAGGGAGAAAGCATGAACGCCCAAGAAGTTGGTCCTTGGCACAAGCACAGATGGTTACATATTTACTAATTTCTCGTGTGAATTAACCCCTATAATCTGTTGAATCATCCCAATATTTATG
The DNA here is from genome assembly GCA_033065855.1 of Escallonia rubra. Lineage (NCBI taxonomy): Eukaryota > Viridiplantae > Streptophyta > Magnoliopsida > Escalloniales > Escalloniaceae > Escallonia > Escallonia rubra. The sequence continues at coordinate 73,019 of JAVXUO010002909.1, read as the reverse complement.
GCATTGAACAGAATCTTATGTGCACAAGCTAGAACATGCTCCTCATTATGCCCTTGTGATAGGAAACACATCAAAGTCAAAACTAACCTGAAGCGGCTCATTTTCATCACCCGAGCCAAGCATCTCATCCACCAGGACCTGGCGTTCCTCTGGGGTCCCAAAGGTCAAACATTTCTCCACGACATTGGAGGCAAACTTCTGCTGGCTCATCTGAACTATCTGCCCAACTAATTGATCAATTATAGCAGTGCGTTCATGCGGCTTTCCATGCTCCAGTACATGCTGTTAGTATATTTGCAAGTATCAGCAGTCCAGTATAAAGAGGAAGAAAGACATATATCGTGAACATTCAACATACAACAGATGCAGAAAACAAAAGAAAGCAGCCAGTGAAAATAACACGATCTTAGTACAAATCACGCTTTGACAACAACCACTCTCCAGATTATGAAGTTTCGAGCATGTTACTGAGGCGATGAAATTTTGATTATGTAAATCAGTGACAATACACTCAAGACCGAACGGCCATCAAGTTTCTGCAGAGTATTCACTGTAAGTGCTTGGTCATGCAAAACAGAAAGATAACGGTGCTGCCCTGGATCAAAGCGCACAGTTTATTTCTCATGCTCAACCAGTATATAGTAAGGAAAAGAGATTTATGCTAAGAATTGGGGTAGAAAAAGGTAGTGAGACTGGATTGTTAGAGATCTATCAGAAGAAAAAAAAATGAGTTTGGATAGGGGAGAGTGGTGTAGCTTGACCTAACTACTTCCGGATAAAGGCTTGGTTAAGTTGAGAAATTCTCAAGAAACAGATACAAATCAAGTGACTGAGCAAGTACTGCATAACTTACTGCTCGAAAATTAATATTGACAAACGAGAAAGCCTAAACATGTCAAAAGTGTTTATAATATCTTGCGAGGACAATGGCAAACCTGAACAACATAGTTCCCGTACTGATCTTGTGCCAACATGATCACGGACAGCAAAATCTCATCCATCACTATACGCTGTGTTTTGGGGTCACTGCAATGCTCCAGGACTCTCTGTCATGTGAAGGGCAAACTACTTTTAAATTCACATGTATATACACATTTCCATCTCTCGTCCAAATATACTCAATTCAGAAACACGTAATAAATAACTACACAACTTGCTTAACCTGTATGACACGACAACCATATGGATGGGTGGATAATGTCACAACTTGATCGTAAAATGTGGAAACAATAAACTGAATAGCATCTTCAGGTATGCATTCAATACACTTCTGGATGACATGATTTCCATTCTGATCACGTACACAACGCATTATATTGCCATCAAGCTCTGCAACCATTTTAGTTTGCTGGTCCAGATCAACAACTTCTATAGCCTGGAAAGCCAAAGAAAGCGTGTCAAATATAATTTTCAGCAGTAACAACGCAAGTAAACACAGTACTCCTTCGATATGCTATAGCTTTTCATGCATAAGCAATGGAGTGGAGGTAGAATCAAGGTCTGTCTCAACCTCCCAACTTGGGGGATACATTTTTGAATCATTCAACCTAGAAATAGAAGCACAGGAATGGCGGACTCGTTTCTTATGCGAAATTCACAAGCATCTATAAAAGAAAAAGAGGCATTAGCCCCTAATTCTTAAAATAAGAATCAGGGGCATAGTCAATTAACGGACTGCGGCCTTGAGATTCCAGAAAATAAAGATAAAATTCTTATCCATAAGTTAAATTTAGCAGGGACATGATGTAATGCAGTTCAGAAATATATACACAAGTGGCACTCTCCACTCTTTCTAGAACCATCTATAAGCTGGTTTAAACTCCGCCCACTTTTTTCCAAAATTTGCATGCAACCTCTGTAGATATTGGATAAAAAGAGTATTACTTAGCTGTAGCTCATAAATGAGGTGATATCAGGATAACAAGCGTGCAAGCCTAATGAAGCCTATGAAAGGTATTGCATTTGTCAAAAATGAAATACATGAACAGCTATGATATACCTTCTGGATCACTCGGCAACCGTACATCTGAAGACTAAGGGTCAGAACATGCCCAGTAAGCTGGTCAGCAAGTTCTCTTATTTGAGATGCACTTCCATGTTCGAAAAACTGTAAAACAGCAATAAGTGGAGCAACTTGTAACAATCATTACTAATTACTAGTGTAAGTTATTCACAGCGTAACAAAACATACAACAGTTAGTAATACCAGGTTAATAAACATAACAGATGACAAAATAAGCAAGTTATCTACCTTCTGGATTACATAATTACCGAATACGTCAGTCATCAATGAAAGAGCTTGAGGCATGATTTCATGGAAAACCATGTTTTTCTCTTCAGTAGTGGCAGTTTCTAGTTTCTGTTGAATAAATCGACTTCCATACTGATCCGCACTGCTCCCAAAAGGTTTTAAGAAAAATTTATTAATCTTTGAAGGGCTCAATGAAAGCAAAGGGCAATACCATTACCAACGGTATCAGCAAGCAACACATACCTGAACTCAACAACATGACCCGCAATTTCCGAAAGCTCAAAACACTTCGTTTTATTGCTCTTAAACTCATCTAGTAAAGAGGACGGAAAACTTTCATCCAAGTTACCGCCAGCTTCTGAGTGCCATGATCCCATGACACTTCCAGCTAAGTTCCTCATCCCAGAAGGAAAACGCATGTTCCGGTCACCATGCCTGACAGGGCTACCCGACCCAATGGGGGAGTTTGGGAGAAGAGGACCTCCCATTGGGCTTCCAGGATATGACATGCCAAGACCAAATGCAGGGTTTCCATAGTAACCATGGTTCATACTACCAGATTTGCCCAGGTAGGGAAGACCATATTGCGACTTCTGAGGTGAAAGCAGTGTCCCAAGATAAGCTTTCTGCAGTCCGAGTAAATCCATGTATGAATTACCCATGCAGTCCCTGTCCATTGTTGGGTCGTTCAGAGCTGCAACCTGCGCAGCAGCATACTCAGTCGATCTCAGGTACTGAAGATACAATGGATCCATCAGGGGCACCTGAAGAGCACTCCCAGCATTGTGATTTCCAACTCTACTAAGATTCTGCAATTCAGCGGCGGCAGCTATTAAATTTGGTCCCAATGTCAAGTTTGCTCCCAATGCTGTTGCAGCAGCAACATTCTCAAAAAGAGGTGGCATATTACCACCTCCAATTTGGTTCCCCAACATTGATGGTGATGCAGGATTGATGGTGTAACCACTTAAGCCGTAGTTTGAAAATGATGAGTTTGGACTATCTACATTCTGATAGTGAGAAGGTGAACCTCCTCCACTATTGAAAGTTGGTGTAGAAGGCCCCTTTAAGTAGTTTGCAGAAGGCATGACAGGCTTGTGAAGGTCAACTTGTCCATCAGCTACAAAAGAACCGCTGTTCAGATCCACCCCAACCCCATTACCTTTAGGATATGATCCTTTCACTGATTGGGAGACAGAATGATTGTTAAGATATGAAGGTTGTTTAGCATGGTTCTTATCGCTCTGCAAGTGATAGAAGTTCTGGTGATCATCCATATCATGTTGAATTCGAGACCGCAAATGGTTCTCTTCGTCTACTATACTATTCGTCGTTAGAGTCATGCCAGACAAAGCAGCAACTAAATCAGCTTGTTCGCTCATTCCAGTGGACACACCATTGAATGAGTTTGGACCGTTCCCATTTCTTTTATCCAGGGAGCTAGCCCTCCCTCCTCCAACAGGAGGAATGCGAGGACTAGGAGCCCTAGCCACAAGTTGAGGGTCAGGAGTCGTACTTCTTGACAAGGAAGCACCCAGAGCAGAAGCATAAGTATGAGATGCTGACGAACCAATGCCTTGGATGCCAGACGTGCCTTGACTATTTGCACCAGAACGTAAAGCATCCATCGATGCCATTTCTTGATGAAGCTGAGCAAAATGGGATTCAGACGACTCAACACTGTCATCAAATGCATTTCGGCTGGCTGGACGAGATGGATGCCTTGAGATAGATGTTGCATTACTTATATCATCCTGCATTAAGCACCAAACCTCTAATTAAAACAATTCAAAGCTAACATGTTAAGAAGAATGCAAGCCAGAGGAATTCTAGCAATTTGTTTGCCAAACTCGATGAACCCTAGATTACATAGGAAAATAGTCAGATACATGAGATTAACACATCGACACACGGGAGATGAACCAAAGAGGCAATAGCAAAGAAATTTTCAAAGTCAATTCGTTCCTCACGCTATCATGGAACTTAACATGTACAAATATAAATCTCCTCCACTAGAAGAACCTGAAGATGCCAGCGCATCGACAAGATCTTTCTTGTTTCAGAATAGTGAACACAGACAGCATGAGTTGGGAGCATTTATACAAGTCCAGTACAAAAGTCATACGAAAGCTATATAATATGCAAACTCCGAATCCTCAAAGCATACGACTCTAGTCCAAGATCATAATTTCTCTTGTTTGGGCTAATCAAACAGAGAAGAAGCGTAGGAAAGAATAGGATCCAGAGTAGCCTACGTGACGACCAATCTTCCCATTAAGGATACAAAAGTCAGAACGGAATGTGAGAATAATTTTGGGGGTAGTAAGGTCCAGAGGCAAAAAGCTACTTAATCGGGAACGACGCACGGCGGGGAGTGGAGGAACACTGAAGAGTAGAAACAAGATGATGATATGCATGCCCAAGAGATAGATGCAGAGATTTGATGGTAAGACAAAGGCCAGCGAAGATTTTACATCCATAGAAAGCGCTCCAGAAATACCTTAAAATCCTATGTTGCTTTCACATTGAGTTAACCCAGTAAAGTGGATCACACATTCGGAAAGGGTGTGGTGAAGTCAGTTCTGTAAGATCTGATTCCCGATTACAGGAATGTTACTATCACGATTACTTACAGAAGAGTCGTCAACGCCACCATCTCGTCCCAAAGTTGATCATGCTACAATTGCTTGCATGAGGCACCAGATACTAACACAGAAACAGAAAGAAAGGAGACACTTCCCTGATCTGCATTACCAGAAAAAGAAGGAAAAAAATTGGTCTGGAAATTGCATACCACCTAAACTTTCAGGCATTTTCCAAATACCAATCAAGAACACGGAAGAAACCCGCCTTTAGCACCTTAGATCACAAATTCCATCTCGTAGAACCTCGATTAAAGAGATTCCACCAAGAAAGCAAGACACTTGGCTTTTCCTCTTTTTCCCCTTTAACTGAAATAAAAACTCATCCGTTTAATGTGAAGGGACGTGCTTTTATTAGCATACCGACAGTGGCAAGGTCCTTAACCAGAAAGATACAGAAACCACTACTAAGGTAACAAATTTGACGAAAAGTGTGAATCCTTAGCATTATGATTTTGAGCATCCATTTCAAGTACACTGTCGCGAGGAAACAAACAGCAAAAAAGAGATTAAAATGGAAATGTTGCCAACAAAACCTCAAACTACGTTACATCACAATGGATTCCATATCGCAGAAATATTTGCCAAAAACCAGGATTCTGAACCTAATGTCATTCTTATACACATAATAACTCAAAGATCAAACTTCAGCACATAGCATAAGTTCTGAGATTATAACTAAGTGAATATATAACGTCAAACATGTTCAAGCACCAATTAAAGATTCAAACTTTGAACCAAATACCATATTCTTGATCAACAAACTTTCACCTGAATGATCTCCGCAATACTCTTCTGCCTACTCCCTAAACCTAAACCCGGCAACCCGATCAGCCCGTCGCCTCCCCACTCCGTCCCCGAACCCTGTCCCTTAAAAAGAGACCTACTGTTACGCCCAACACCTGCATCATCACCACCACCACTCCTATTCACCTTCCTTCTGTCCCCAATCGCGGAGCTCCGCTGTGCAAACCGCCAGTCCTCTTTGGACAGCAGCGGCGGCGGCAGCCTAGGGTTCAGATTCACGTTCGAGTAGTAGTAAGAAATGTACCCCGGATCAGCCCTCAGCTCCTCCTCCGTCATCCCCCCGAAATCCCCGCCACCACCACCTCCGCCGTTGAACAGCCCTCCGACGGCGCTCAGCGATCCCTCCACCGTGGGAGGGGCAGAGCCGCTGCGGTACATGTCGCTCGCCGCCGCCTCCTGCCGCCGCCGCTCCCTCAGCAGCAGCCCCAGCTCCTCCCCGTACTGCATTCCGTAATCCGACACCATCTTCGAGTAGCTATCAGTAATCATTTTTCGCACAAAAAAGCTTCCTTAAAGTCTCCAAAAAAAAAAAAAAATCAGCTCAAAATTTCGATCTTTATTATGGATTAAGTTTAACCCCTGTGCCCAAACATGAAGTGCGTGTTTTAAACCTTCAGTGTGTGTGTCTGTGCGTATGTGTAAATTTTAGTTGTGCGGTTGGAGATCTTGATGATCGGCGACGGATTTCGCCATTTTTCTAGAGAGAGAGAGAGGGTTTTAGAGAGAGAGAGAGAGTTGGGAGAAAGAAGAACAGTGAGCTGAAGAGAGGGAGTGATAAGCATGAGTGGTGGAGGGATCTGGGCCGTTGGATGGTGAGGTTGAGGTGACGGCAAGATGTTGATCTTCTTCTTACAAGGGTCCGGTTAGGGTTTTATTCCAAAGGATCTTTTCGTTATTACTGCTGGATTTGCTGGGTTTGTGGATATTATTCCCTTTTCCCTTTTCTTTTTTTCTTTTTTTTTCCCCTCCTTTTACTCAGGTTGGGATTCTTAGAAATGCCAAATAGGAGAACTAATGATCAAAAATGTTTTTTGAGTGGAAAATAAAGGTAGAAATGGTGAGTTGGTAAAGAACTTTTAGATGAACCGAAATTCAAATTACAGCTTAAATTTGAAGCACAGAGAGAGTATAGTTAAGTGAGCGAACGACTGTCTCGAAAATTATTGATTTGTTATTTTTATTAATGACACTTCGAGTGCAATTTTATACCGTAAGATAATACTTAATGCGAAAATTAGCTACTTGAGAGTGTCACTAGCAATAAATAAACCATTGATGAGTTCATCCGGTTTACTCGTGAGAAGCCAAAAATAACTCGTGACTCTATTTCTATTTGAAACCAAAATCGAAATGGGGTTCAAGTAATGTAAATGGTTTTGCATATTCCTTTTCTTATTCATGTTACAAACTCATTTTCTGCAAAGTATAAATGCGTTTATCTAGCATTTTCAAATTCTTACAGTCGTCCAGCTTGTTTTTAAAAATAAAGACAAAACGCAAAAGTTTAGTAGACACAACTTTGTCGTGATAAAAAAAAATTTGCAACCGGAAGTATAAGAATCATAAAAAAAAAATGGTCATCTAAAGTGGTACTTAGATTGTAAAGTGGATGAAAGCAAAGATGGTTAGAAGGAAAAATAAAATAAATACACCATACTAAATATGTAAAACAAGAACATCTTGATTGTCAATTTAGCAGGTAACTTCATTTTTAATTTATCATAAAGCCTTGAACCTTTAATATGTTGGGGTTTTAAGCATACCCACGTTATCAAGGTGCTAATTCCATCAAAGCTATTCCATTAAAAGTGATTATAAATCTTAATAAATGTTTTTGACCAACCTTTTGCATTTAATTTTCGTCGCAGCAGGTTCCTAACAGAACCATTTCTCATGGCCATTTTTTCGCATTTCCTTTGAAAACGTTGTATTTAATAAAGCTAACAATTATTTAGTGAAAGAACCATTGACCCGTGAAAAGCAGTTTTGGCATATTATGATGCTATTTCACTTATGTTTAGAGCATGTGGTATGCCATAAATAATCTAGTTTGACCATGTCCATCTCATCCGGATCAAATCAGATTATTAGGCGTTTGGCAAAATCTGAATTAGACCAGATATTAGGCATTGGGCAAAATTAAATCAACTTATTAGGCATTTGGCAAAGATACAAAACTGATTAAATTAATTTTGAAAAGCAAAAAACTGATTATATCATCATCCAAGAAAACAAGGATTATGAATTAGTTTTTTTTTTAATCAAGTTTGACCAAGTAAAGTACCATAATATCTCTACAAAGACATTTCCCATCTTCCATTGAAACTCTAAAAAAACTTCTTGATCAATTTAACCACATTGAAACTGATCTTACTATACTTTACCCAAACATTATTGATAGCTTAAAGTTAATTTTGTTAAAAATAACTTAAAGCTGATTTTGAGAAGTGATTACGATTTAATCTAAAATTTACTTCTGAGAATTAATCACATTCAAGCATAACAAAGAAGTATAATAAATCATCCATTTAGGTCATGCTATAAGCCACTAATTTTTTTTAAGTTTTTTTAAATATTAGAATTGTTTAATAAGAAAGATAAGTACACAATTCAATCTTGAGACCCATACAAAATAAAATAAAGAACAAATTAGTTGCATAAGTTTTTTCGTTTTTCAATTGAAATGAAGATTATTAGATCAAGTGAAAGATAGATGGATTATTTTCGTTCGCTTTTGATTTTTACTTTTTTTTTTAGTTTAGAAGTTAAAATTTCATCGTAACTGTTGAGAACCGAAATAAAAATGACGTATAAATGGTCTTATAGTACATAATTTAAAAATGAGGGTCAAATTTATGAAGTTGGTAAACTTTCAATGTCGTACTATTACATTGATTTTTGCATACAACTCATAATCTTAGAGTTGATTATCATTAAATAGAAAAAAACAAATTTCATCGTATAACTCAAACCTAAATACCACCGGTAAAGAAAAGGATATACATATCTATGTGTATACATGTAAATATATGTATATTTATGATAAATTAGCTAAACTAAGAAAGCTAAACTAATGTATATCTCTATGTATACATGTAAATAAATGTATATTTATGATTTAAAAAAAGTTGAACTAAGAAAAAAATAGTATTAAAATGAGCTTGTTTCTGACGTGGATTGCCACGTCATTGTATAAATATGGAGAAGTCCGAGGTCCACGGGCGTATATTAGGCACTGCTCGAGGCCCAATCAGTCATCAGATTCAGTTGTGCGCGTGTGTCACTTGTCAGGCGTGACAGTAATGAAAACAAACGTGTGCAGTTTCTCAAAATGTGGGCCCTAATTCAATTTCTCATCTAGGTTGGAAAAAGTCAGAAATAATACATGTATTTAGATAGGGCAATAAATGTTCCAATATGCTAACCAATATAGGAACTAATTAAGATGGGGCTTTTGTTTACCTTGACCGAACCCCTGTGGAACTACAATCACTGCTTTCTTGCAGATGTTATTGGGGTGGAATACCCACGTATCTTAATTTTCTTTTGAATTAAAAAAAAATATAGGTTGGACATTTGGGTTGAAAAATTGAATCTAGCTCCAATTTTTTGGGTTTAATTTGTAGAATTGTAATCAAATCTAGCTTTACTCTTTTCGTTTGAGAATTTATATCACGCTGGGATCCGAAAGCTGATTTTGGTTGAAAATGCTTCATAGCGGATAACTACTGTAGATCACAGGTCTTTTTTTCAAAAAGGTTTCTTTTTTCTTTTTTAGTTTAGCAGATAACTACCGGAAAGGAAAAAAAAGACTTAGTTATGGATAATGTCACACTCACACCCATCCTTGATCGCACCCAAAACAGACAAAATGCAATTATGGGAAAATATTGGATTGCATATCCGAACGTTTTGTATCTCACTTCCCCCTTTTTTCACCGTTGCCCACCACCACCACAACACCTATGTCATAGCCCACAGCTGTCACTGATCCAACCACCATTACCCACCTACAACTACTCCACGGCCTCAATCACCTGTCACTACCACATTACCCATTACTGATCCACCACCGATCCACCCTACACTATCAGGACTCTACCATAACCCAAGAGAGAGTTATATTCATTACCGTTACGATAATCAATCCACTGCCACCGCCTCCACCATCACATTGTCACCCATTGTATACCCCCATCCATTAATTTAGGCACTCCTATGCCCAAAATCATCTTTGATTATGTTTCCGTGACAGATCTAAATATTTGTATCAATTATTGTGCAATTTTTGGTGTGTATATGAGTGTGTGCAATTATACGTATACAAATCATCAATAACTATACAAAATATATATGTATTTGAAGAGTTAATAGTACTATTGCTATTCTAAAATACAAATTTGTCTTGTCAGCCAAAAACGTTGGTTAACTTAAGAGAATTCTAAACGTTAGAAAAATCTGATACACTTTTACACATTTTGAATATACGTGCCAGCTTTATCAAAACTTACCTACTGACTGTGCATGATATCATCATTCTTTTTCCTATTATTAAGGGAAGAATATATTTGGAGACAAGTATTTTGGAGCGGACTTGTACCAAAGTAAAAGGAACATATCCCTTAAACCAGGGGCAGATCCAGGAAGTCCAACGGGGGGACCAAAATGTAATAAAAAAGATTAACGGCTAACATAAAAAATTCGCATCACGATTGATCGAATACGTTAAATACAAAATAGATTGCTCAATTTGACTAATAATCATATAATTTAACTATTTATAGTGATTTATTTAACTTGTAAAGTTAGTCAACAACAAACTAGAAACTTTACTCTTATTGTATATATGTATTATTAGTGCGATATCAATTGTATGATGACAATAGTCGCGTATAAGTTAACATACTATAAGAATTTAAATTAAAAAAGGAACTAACCTTGATATATTAATGTTTACTTTAAAATCTAGAGATTTAGAGTTTGAAAGAATGAAGATGGACAAAGGAACGAAAAAGATAAAAATTACGACGGCTGGTGGCACAAAAAGTAAAAAACATTACAAAATGAAATCTAATAAGTTGAATAATAAAAATGGTAGCATTTTAGTAAATATTGTAAACATAACTACCTATTATTTAAAACAACTAAAAAAAATTCTCAAACTTTAGGGGTGGGGTTCGGTGGGGTGGGGGGGGGGGCGCCATGCCCCCCCCCCCCCCTCCCGGTCATGCTTGGGCTCCTCCCCTGCCTTAAACTGTGTGTAAATAGTATGCGTCTTTTTTTCTTTTTGAAAGATGACCATCACCGTCTTTCTATTTGCTTTTTGTAGTTAGTAGTGTATTATATATTGCATGCTTCTGAATTATTAGTTTCGACAATTTAAAATCGTTGAATGAAATTAGTTGTTGCTTATATGTACCTCGTAATAGATTGCTTGGAAGGTTACCCCACAATATAGAATGGTCGAAAAGAACTTTTCTCTCATTCTCACCGTCTCTTTAACAACCCAAAAAAACATAATTCATGTAATTGGTAATGATGTTGATGGGTTGCACTAGTGGGAGATACGAGGTGAGCAATACCATAACAAAATGATAACAACTAGTTTAAGGCAAACATAATTGTCATTACATTTGTAAGTCCACATCTCAGCCATGAAAACTACTACTATTTAGTCCACTGCTTGGTTGGCTACTCCTTGTTAAAGGACATATATAAGGACGTTTCATCGCTCTTTTTAACTGAGGCTCCTTTTGGTAACGTTTATTTTTTCAGTTTATTTTTTCAATTTTGTAAACTGGAGAAAATAAACGCGTTTGATACACAGTTTTCGTTTTTTTTTTTTCTTAAATTTTGAGAACCAGTTTTAAAAACAGGGCTTTTTTTAAAAACTCCAGAAAGGAGTTTTCTGTTTTCAGTTTTAGTTTTTATTTTGAAACCACCACCACCCTCCCACTGCCGGCAGCCACCAGCCACAGCCGGCGACCTTCTTTGGCGGCCGGTAGCCACCGCCTGCCACCGTTGGCGACCGCTGGCCACCGCCACGCCCCACCATCATCACGGCAAACCACCACCAAAGAAAAAACTCAAAATAAAAACTGAGTAATCAAACACCCAAAAGAAAAAACTCAGGGGTTTGTTTGACAAAGCTTTTTTTTTTTGTTTTCAGTTTTTAAAGAGCAGCTTAATTTTTTTTTTTTTACAAAAACAAGTGGGTGTTTGATAAACCTTTATTTTTTGAGTTTTTTTTTGTGTGTTTGGTAACGCTTTTTATTTTGACTTTTTTTTGTGGTGATTTGTAGTGGCGGTGGTGGGGCGTAGCGGTGGTCGACGGTGGTGGTGGCCAGCGGTAGTCACCGGTAGGTGGCAGGCGATTGTCGCCGGCAGTGGCTGCCGGCGGTGGTGGCCGGAGGTGGCTGCCGGCGGTGGTGGCCGGATGTGGCTGCCGCCCAGTGGTGGTTGCCGGCGGCCGGAGGTGGTTGTCGGTGGTGCTGTCGGGCGACAGAGGTGGCTGTCGGTGGCTGCCAGACGGCGATGGGTGCGTTGTTGTGGAGGTCTCAAAAAAAAAATATAAGTGAAAAAAAAAAGAGTTTTCTCCTCTTTTTTTTTTACTCTACAATTTAAAAAGTCACTTTTTAAATTGAAAAAAAAAAGTGTTACCAAACACTCCTATTTTTTCCAATTTTTAAAACTGAAAAAAAAGAGCAAAAAAAAAGCATGTCAAACGGCCCCTAGGTAATCAAACACCCATTTGTTTTTGTAAAAAAAAAAAAAAAATTAATTGGTTCTAGTTTTGGTTTTTTTTTTTAAACAAAAAACCAAAACTGAAAGTGTTAACAAACGCTACCTAAATTTCCTAATTTCAGTTATTGTGTTATACTACAAATATTCACTACTCTTATTAGCTAATCCTTCTATTGGTTTTTTGCTTATTTTACTCTTTTGTTAGACTCAAAACAATTTGGATTCATTCTGACACATTTTTCTCTAGTTTTGGTATGTGAAGTTTGGTAATATTCAGGCCAATTAAGAGTTACACAAATCAAACTGGGATTTTTTTGCTAAGTCAGTTTTTTTTTTCCCAAAGTGGACTGAAATCAATCGAAGCATTGTCAGTTGTGATATCTTATTCTTGACAATATGTTATAAGTTAGGTTATTATGGGTTGAAACCAAATAAGGGTTTTCAAACCCCAGCTACGCTAAATAATACTAATATTTGTCACGGAAGATAGAGGAAATCTTTTGCTAAGGCATACATTTAGCCACAAAAAGAAACAAAGCATGGTGCCTATATAGCTTAAAATTGTGTGTAAGGAGTGGTGGCTTGATTCAATTCCTGCGACTTCACCGGTGGTTCTATGTTGACTGACACTTGGTAAGGCTTGTAAGGCTCGAGTTCTCTATCAACTCAAATGGCTGACCGATAAGAGCTTACTAAAGCAAGGTCAAGGTCCGTAACAAATACAGGAAAGGGAAGAAAATGGATGTTTATTTCACTAAGCATGAGAATAAGCAAGAAAACAAAGTGAAGTAGGCACGAGAGAACGAAGCAAACACAAGTAGAAGGGTGGTTTGAGCTGCGAACTAGCACAGGCAATGATCAATCTCGGGTTCCTACTGCAGACTTGAAATTGAACTTCCATATCATCTTCATACCCTAATTTCTAGAGGGGATTGTCTCGAAAACTATTGAGATGTTATTTTGTTAATGATATTTCTAGTGCAGTTTTATACAGTATGATAAAACTCAATGTAAAAGATAGCTGCTTGAGAGTGTCACTAGCAATAGATAAATCATTTATGAGTTCATCTGGTTTATGTGTGAGAAGCCAAAAAATAACTCATGACTCTATTTTCATTTGAAACCAAAATCGAAATTGGGTTCAAGTGTTCAACTAATGTAAATGGTTTTGCATATTCCTTTTCTTATTCATGTTGCAAACTCGTTTTACTGCGAAGTAATGCGTTTATCTAGCATTTTCAAATTCTTACAGTCTCCCAACTTGTTTTCAAAAATATTATTAAAAATAAAGGCAAAACGCAAAAGTTGAGTAGCCAAAACTTTGTCGTGTTAAAAAAAAAAGTGCAACAAGAAGTATGAGAATCATAAACAGAAAAACGGTCATCTAAACTGGTACTTAGATTGTAAAGTGGATGAAAGCCAGATAGTTAGAACGGAAATTAAAATAAATACATCATACTAAATATGTAAAACGAGAACATCTTGATTGTCAATTTAGCAGGTAACTTCATTTTTAATTTATCATAAAGCCTTGAACATTTAATCTGTTGGGGTTTTAAGCATACCCACGTTATCAAGGTGCTAATTCCATCAAAGCTATTCCATTAAAAGTGATTATAAATCTTAATAAATGTTTTGACCAATCTTTTCCATTTAATTCTCGTCGCAGCAGGTTCCTAACAGAACCATTTCTCGTGGCCATTTTTTCGCATTTCCTTTGAAAACATTGTATTTAATAAAGCTAACGAATATTTAGTGAAAGAACCATTGACTCGTGTAAATCAGTTTTGGCATATTATGATGCTATTTCACTTATGTTTAAAGCATGTGGTATGCCATAAATAATCTAGTTTGGCCATCTCAACTTAATTAAATCAGATTATTAGGCGTTTGGCAAAATCTGAACTAGACCAGGTTATTAGGCATCGGGCAAAATTAAATCAAATTATTAGGCATTTGGCAAAGATACAAAACTGATTAAATTAATTTTAAGAATAAAAAAAAAATTGATTATATCATTATCCAAGGAAACAAAGATTATGAATTAGTTTTTTTTAATCAGGTTTGAAAAAAGTAAAGTACTAGAATATCTCTACAAATACATTTTTCATCTTCCATTGGAACTCTAAAAAGCATCTTGATCAATTAACCACATTGAAACTGATCTTACTATACTTCACCCAAATAGCATTGATAGCTTAAAGTTAATTTTGTTAGAATCAATTTAAAGCTGATTTTGAGAAGTGATTATGATTTAATCTAAAATTTACTTCTAAGAATTAATCACATACAAGCATAACAAAGAAGTAAAATGAATCATCCATTTAGGTCATGCTATAAGCCACTAATTTTTTAAAAGTTTTTTAAAATATTAGAATTGTTTAATGAGAAAGATAAGTACACAAATCGATCTTAAGACCATACAAAATAAAATAAAGAACAAATTAGTTGCATAAGTTTTTTCGTTTTTCAATTGAAATGAAGATTATTAGATCAAGTGAAACATAGATGGACTATTTTCATTCGCTTTTGATTTTTACTTTTTTTTTTTTAGTTTAGAAGTTAAAATTTCGTCATAACTATTGTGAACCGAAATAAAAATGACGTATAAATGGTCTTATAGTACATAATTTAAAAATGAGGGTCAAATTTATGAAGTTGGTAAACTTTCAATGCCGTACTATTACATTGATTTTTGCATACAACTCATAATCTTAGAGTTGCTTATCACTAAATAGAGAATAACAAATTTCATCGTATAACTCAAAACCTAAATACCATCGGTAAAGGAAAGGATATACATATCTATGTGTATACATGTAAATATTTGTATATTTATGATAAATTAGCTAAACTAATGTATATCTCTATGTATACATGTAAATATATGTATATTTATGATTAAAAAAAAGCTGAACAAAGAATAGTATTATAATGAGCTTGTTTCTGATGTGGATTGCCACGTCATTGTATAAATATGGAGAAGTCCGAGGTCCACGCGCGTATATTAGGCACTGCTCGAGGGCCAATCACTCATCAGATTCAGTTGTGCGTGTTTGTCACTTGTCAGGCGTGACAATAATGAACAAACTTGTGCAGTTTCTCAAAATGTGGGCCCTAAACTTCATGCCTTCAATTCAATTTCTCATCTAAGTTGGACAAAGTCGAAAATAATACATGTATTTAGAGAGGGCAATAAATGTGCCGATATGCTAGCCAATATAGGAACTAACCAAAATGAGGCTTTTGTTTATCTCCACCGACCCCCTGTGGAACTACAATCATTGCTTTTTGTATTGGGGCGAATACCCGCGTACCTAAGTTTGTATCTTAATTTCCTTTTGAATAAAAAAAAAAGAATATAGGTTGGACATCTAGGTTGAAAAATTGAATCTAGCTCCATTTTTTTGGGTTTAATTTGTAGAATTGCAATCAAATCTAGCTTTACTCTTTTCCTTTGAAAATGTATTTCACATGGGATCCGAAAGCTGATTTTGGTTGAAAATGCTTCATAGCATTCTATCAAATCAATCTCAATAGTAATAATTTATTACATCACTCAAGATAGCATAACCAAATTAAGAACCACTATCCATTATAATGTCTACCAAATTTTACATTTAAATATGTGTATTTACAAGTGCGATATGGTGCTTCGTATGGCCTTCTTAAGGTGGTTTATGGTGGTAGGAGTCTGGAGCAAATGAATATGGTCATGGTGGTTGTTACCAGTGTTATAAAAATGCGCCTAGGCGCACCACATGCGCCTCGCCTAGGCGTAGGCGGAGCGCGTTTGATAAGGCGCGCGCCTTATGCGCTTGGGCGGCAAGGCGCAAGGCGCTACACGGTGGGGGAGGCGCACACTAAGGCGCAGGAACATCCAGCCGTTGAATAGGTTGTCCTGGTTTTATGGGGGCCGTCCATTCTCTTCCATTTTTTTCTGTTTCTTTCATTTTTTTTCTTTCAGTAAACCTAATTCTAAAATCCCCAAATCAGAAACCCAATTTCACGATTCACGAATCAACCCATCATTCCCGAATTCTCAATCTCAACGACTCAACCCATTATTCCCGAATCCCGATCATGTGTCTTGCTGCGGTCGCCGCCGGCCACTCCAGAGTCCAGTCGCTGCTCCAGTTGTCGACGCCAACGCCGTTGTAGCAGCCCCAGCTGCAGCTCAAGAAGAAACAGGGGCCACTCCAGAGTCCAGTCGCTGCTGCCGCTGCTACAGTTGCTGACGCCAACGCCGTCTTCGTCGCTGCTCCACTCGGCTGCTCTACGCCTCCACTCCATGTCTTCAGCCCACTGTTTTGTCTCTCTGTCTCTCTCTCTCTCTCAAGTGTATATCTACGCCTCCACTCCTCCAATTTATTATGTTGTTGTTTAATGAATATAAAATCAGTCTCCAAAATAATACACAGCAAAAGAATCTCTATATTTTTAGGCCTATATCACAGAAAAGAACAAGCTGCGGAAATGCAATGCTACACAGTTTTCGAAGGATGTTGGTTAATTCATGGTTCTTCTAAGTGGAGGTCCTAGAGGATTTGCTTGATTATTTACCTTACACAACCAAGAGTTGAGTTCGTTGAAGCTTCTTTTTGTTTGAGAAGTAAATTGTATGGATCTTCAGTTTGTTACGTTGGATGATTCATGGTTGATGATTCTTATAATGGATCTTCAGTTTATTATGGATCTTCATGTTTTGAATTTTTTTTACTTAATTTTATTGTTTTAATGCACTATTATTTATTTATTTTAATATTGCTCCTTGCTTCGAAAAGGCGCGCGCATGCGCCTTGCGCCTAGGTTCTAGGGACCTTTTGCGCCTCAGGTGCGCCTACGCCTTTAATAACACTGGTTGTTACAACTACAGATGGAAGGTAATGGCTGATGTTAAACGGAGTAGATGAGGAAGCAAGGATGGAGTAGATCACAAGCCGCAAGACCCCGTAAGTCTTTTTTTCAAAAAGGTTTCTTTTTTCTTTTTAAGTTTAGCGGATAACTACCAGAAAATAAAAATAAAAAAACTTAGTTATGGATAATGTCACACTCGCACCCATCCTTGATCGCACCCAAAGCAAACAAAATGCAATTATGGGAAAATACTGGATTGCCTATCCGGATGTTTTGTATCTCACTTCCCCCTTTTTTTCACCACTGCCCACCATCACCGCCACAACACCAATGTCATAGCCCACAACTGTCACTGATCCAACCACCATTACCCACCTACAACTACTCCACGGCCTCAATCACATTAACCATCACAGATCCTACCACATTACCCATTACTGATCCACCACCGATCCACCCTACACTATCAGGACTCTACCATAACCCAAGAGAGAGTTATATTCATTATCGTTACCATAATCAACCCACTGACACCGCCTCCACCATCACATTGTCACCCATTGTATACCCCACCCATTAATTTAGGCACTCTTATGCCCAAAATCATCTTTGATTATGTTTCCGTAACAGATCTAATTATTTGTATCGATTATTGTGCAATTTTTGGTGTGTATATGAGTGTGTGCAATTATACGTATACAAATCATCAATAACTATACAAAATAAATATGTATTTGAATAGTTAATAGTAGTATTGATATTCTAAAATACAAATTTGTCTTGTCAGCCAAAATGTTGGTTAATTTGACAAAATTCTAAACGTTAGAAAAATCTGATACACTTTTGCACATTTTGAATATACGAGCCGACTTTATCAAAACTTATCTACTAACCGTGCATGATATCATCATTCTTTTTCCTATTGTTAAGGGAAGAATATATATATCGCTATATATATATATATATATATATATATATATATATATATATATATATATTTGGAGACAAGTATTTTGGAGCGGACTTGTACGAAAGTAAAATTAATATATCCCCTAAACTGTGTGTAATATTTATTTTCGAAAGATGACCATAACCTTTTTTCTGGTGTGCTTTTTCTAGTTAGTAGTGGATTATATATTGCATCCTCCTGAATTATTAGTTTCGACCATTTAAAACCGTCGAATGAAATGAGTTGTTGCTTATATGTACCTCATAATAGAATGATTGGAAGGTCACCTCACGATGTAGAATGATCGAAAACAACTTTTCTCTCATTCACACCGTCTCTTTAACAACCCAAAAAAAATAATTCATGTAGTTAGTAATGATGTTGAAGGGTTGCATTAGTGGGAGATACGAGGTGAGCAATACCATAACAAAATGATAACAACTAGTTTAAGGCAAACATAATTGTCATTACATTTGTAAGTCCACATCTCAGCCATGAAAACTACTACTATTTAGTCCACTGCTTGGTTGGCTACTCCTTGTTAAAGGACATGACGTTTCATCACTCTTTTTATTTTACTCTTTTGTTAGACTCACAACAATTTGGATTTAGTCTACACATTTTTCTCTAGTTTTGATCAGTGAAGTTTGGTAATATTCATGCCAATTAGGAGTTACACAAATCAAACTGGGATTTTTTTGGCTAAGTCAGTTTTTTTCGCCCAAAGTGGACTGAAATCAATCGAAACATTGTCAATTGTGATATCTTATTCTTGACAATATGTTATAAGTTAGGTTATTCCGGGTTAAAACCAAATAAGGGTTTTCAAACCCCAACTACGCTGAATAACTATAATATTTTTTACCGAAGATGGATGAAATCTTTCGCTAAGGCATACATTTAGCCACAAAAAGATACAGAGCATGGTGCCTATATAGCTTAAAATTGTGTGTAAGGAATGGTGGCTTGATTCAATTCCTGCGACTCAACCGGTGGTTCTGTGTTGACTGGCACCTGATAAGGCTTGTATGTCTCAAGTTCTCTATCAACTCAGATGGCTGACCGATAAGAGCAACAAATACAAGAAAGGGAAGAAAATAGATGTTTATTTCACTAAGCATGAGCATAAGCAAGAAAACAAAGTGAAGTAGACACGAGAGAACGAAGCAAACACAAGTAAAAGGGTGGTTTGAGCTGCGAACTAGCACGTGCAATGATCAGTATCGGGTTCCTACTGTGGACTTGAAATTGAACTTTCATATCATCTTCATATCCTAATTTTGCAGATAAAAACAAGGAAGCACTGCAAAAAGGAAAGGAAAAGCAAAAGTGTAAAATTAAAAGGGGCAATAACTTTTTAAACTAGAGGAATAATACTTGTCGTAGAGAGCTGCAAAGTTCTTTTAATGTGTACCCCAGCTACTGGACTTGGGGAAAACAAAAGGAGAACGGAAGATACACAAGCATAGACTAGTAGACTAGATGGCTTGGGTTCATCTAAACCCTAGTGTTAAGTGGGGATTGTTTCATGGGTCAACTTGTCATTTTGCACAAAAGAAGAAATTAGGCATTTTAATGGACACAACTCAATCCAACAGTAGATCTGTACATAGTCATTATGTAGTAACAATGTAACATCACTGCGCTGGCGGTGTTAAGGCAGTGTAACCAAATCAATAGGAAACAACGTTGATGGGATCATGGGCATGAAATGTACCTTTGGTAAGGATATTTATGGACCTGATTCCCATAACCTTGTGGACCAGTAATCATGTATGCACCACTGTCTTGAGGTTCAGGCTCTTCCACTTAAGTCTAGCCTAACGTGCATGCAGCGACCTCTCATTAAAAATATTGTACCTCATTGTTGCATATGGTATGAAAGGGATGCTGCTGTCGAGGCCATTGTTGGAAAAAGCAAACTACATCCAAGTATCAGTTTCTCAAGGGAAAGTGCAATGTCCCTACTTTCGCAAAGAGAGACCAAAATCAAGAAGAAGTTGGTGAAATAACCATACATGATCTACTAGAGTTGGAAAATGGCAAGGGGAAAGGAGAAGAAGAGAAAAGATAGTAAAAGACAGAGCCAGAGGATCTCTCGCTACGCGGAAGCACCTTCCGCACAAAAGTGGTAGCTAGGAACTTTTTGGATGTTATTCATGATTTGACACGACATAAAGTTGAAACCCGTTCGGTTCAATTTTGGCCCATATTATCAATCTTAGACCAACATTTTTTTTCTGGCCCAGTTACACTACCATTGATATAGTAATTAGTAAAGAATCGAGTATACTTGTTAATCATAACTTAAATGAATAGTGTGACTTCATCAAGGATATGTCATGTTCGCTGTTCCAAAATGTCTTCATGTACTTCTGATCGTAAATCACCCTACACTTGCCACATTATCAATCATTGCACCATCCGCATCACTATTGCCGCCCTTTTGGCCCTTTTGACAACGCCACCATTCCATCCATCCCCCCAGTCACTGCTATATCATTATAACCCAATGTTGATACTACACCTCAGTTCATGTCATCAACACTAGTAAGCTTTATGTTGCTACCATTTTTTTGAAAGGTGTACATTGACCACAATCGGATAAAAGAATCTATAGTTATTGACGTTGTCCCTATCGAAATATTACATATCTTACTCGAAAGACAACGGATATATAAGTTGGGTGTTACTTGCTTGGCAGTCAACCTTTAGATGACCTACTAGTAGATATCATGTATAAGCTTCAATCCACCTAAACTGAAGAAAGTTAAGAACTCAAATGTAATTAGTGATGCACATCATTTATTTTAATTATTACCATTCTAAGAAGAGTTGTCGAAGATCAGGAGTCGAAGCTAAGACCGAGGGAAGCCCATTTCCTTCGGCTGGAAAAGCTTAGAGGACGGAGAGGGAGAAAATGGCCTTGTTGATGCTACTCTTGCTTCCGTATCTTGACCTTGCCTGGCTCGATTGAGGTAATGGAATTTCAGGAAACCTACCCCAGGTTGGCTTCTTTTTTTTCTTGACTATTGAGTTCAACCCAAGTTTTCTTATAAAATATTTATGGTTTTCTGACGTTAGCCAATTCTTTCACTATTGTTATTGAGATATTATTATTGGTGTTGATAATTCATGATAACATGCATGACGTTTCTATGCCATAGCCCACAGCTACCACTGATCCAACCACCACTACCCACCTACAACTACCCCACGGCCTCAATCACTTGTCAGTCTGTCACTACCACGTTACCCATTACTGATCCACCACCGATCCACCCTACACTACAGTATCTCCACTCTACCATAACCCAAGAGAGAGCTATACTCATTACCGTTGCCATAATCAATCCACAGCCACCGCCTCCACCGTCACATTGTCAAACATTATATACCCCACCCATTAATTTAGGCACTCTTATTCCCAAAATCATCTTTGCTTATGTTTCGGTGACAAATATGAATATTTGTGTCGATTACTGTGCAATTTTTGGTGGGTATATGTGTGCGTGTGCGCGCGCGCGCTATTCTTGGTGGTGGCTATTGAGGGAATCAATGTGTTATACGTATGTGTGTGGAAGACAATAAATAAGGGAAGAAAAGGATGTGGGCAATACGTATACAAAATATATATGTATTTGAAAAGTTAATAGTAGTATTGATATTCTAAAATACAAATTTGTCATGTCAGTAAAAAATGTTAGTTAATTTGACAGAATTCTAAACGATAGAGAAATCTGATGCACTTTTGCACATTTTGAATATACGGGCCGAGTTTATCAAAACTCACCTACTGACTGTGTAAGTGATATCATCATTCTTTTTCCTATTGTTAATGGAAGAATATATTTGGAGATAAGTATTTTGGAGTGGACATGTACGGAAGTAAAAGGAATATATCCCTTAAACTTTGTGTAATAGTATGCGTCTTTTTTTTCTTTTCGAAAGATGACCATAACCGTCTTTTTGTGAGCTTTTTCTAGTTAGTAGTAGAGTAAATATTGCATACTTCTAAACTATTACGTTCGACCATTTAAAACTGTTGCTTGAAATAAATTATTGCTTATATGTATCTCATAATAAATTGCTTGGAAGGTCACCCCAGGATGTACAATGGTTGAAAAGAACGTTTCTCTAACTCGCACCGTCTCTTTAACACCCAAAAAGAAAAAAAGGGAACATAATTCATGTAATTAGTAATGATGTTGATGGGTTGCAGTAGTGGGAGATACGAGGTGAGCAATACCATAACAAAATGATAACAACTAGTTTAAGGCAAACATAATCGTCATTACATTTGTAAGTCCACATCTCAGCCATGAAAACTACTACTATTTAGTCCACTGCTTGGTTGGCTACTCCTTGTTAAAGGACATACATAAGGACGTTTTCATCACTCTTTTTTTTAAAACTAAATTTCCTAGTTTCAGCTGTTGTGTTATACTACAAATATTCACTCTTTATTAGCTAATCCTTCTATTGGTTTTTTGCTTATTTTACTCTTTTGTTAGACCCACAACAATTTGGATTCATTCTTAGTCTACACATTTTTCTCTAGTTTGCAGATGGTTCATAGTTCATGTAGAAGTGGATTCTAATCGTTCCCACCCCGGGGTTAGGCTGCTGAGCCATGCAGGCCACCACTCCTTCACTCTTCTTGGAGCAGAGTAATCTCCGCTGACTTGCACATCAGTATTTTTCTTTTGCCAGGGTTTTCTATAGATAAACGGATAGACTAGTGTGTTAGTGCAAAGAAGAGTGAGCGACGAGTGGTTCGATCAGTGTACTTTGGTAATATTCATGCCAATTAGGAGTTACAGAAATCAAACTAGGATTTTTTTCGCTAAATCAGTTCCCTCCCTTCTCTCGCTCACAACCCCCCCCCCCCCCCCCCCCAGACCACCATAAAGTGAACTGAAACCAATCGAAACATTGTTAGTTGCTTATTCTTGGCAATATGTTGTGAGTTAGGTTATTCCGGATTGAAACCAAATAAGGGTTTTCAAACCCCAACTATGTTGAATAATACTAACATTTGTCACCGAAGACAGAGGAAATCTTTTGCTAAGGCATACATTTAGCCACAAAAAGATATAGAGCATGGTGCCTATATAGCTTAAAATTGTGCGTAAGGAGTGGTGGCTTGATTCAAACCCTGCAATTTCGACTGGTGGTTCTGTGTTGACTGACACCTGGTAAGGCTTGTAAGGCTCGAGTTCTCTATCAACTCAAATGGCTGATCGATAAAAATTTACTAAAGCAAGGTCAAGGTCGGTAACAAATACGGGAAAGGGAAGAAAATGATGTTTATTTCACTAAACATGAGAATAAGCAAGAAAACAAAGTGAAGTAGACACGAGAGAACGAAGCAAACACAAGTGGAAAGGTGGTTTGAGCTGCGAACTAGCACAGGCAATAATCAGTCTTGGGTTCCTACTGTGGACTTGAAATTGAACTTCCATATCATCTTCATACCCTAATTTTGCAGATAAAAACAAGGAAGCACTGCAAAAAGGAAAGCAAAAGCAAACGGGTTAAACTTAAAAGGGGCAATAACTTTTTCAACTAGACAGGAAGAATACTTATGGCAGAGAGCTGCATAGTTTTTAAAGCGTAGCCCAGCTACTGGACTTGCGGAAGACAAAACGAGAACACATGCATAGATTAGTAGATTAGATAGCTTGGGTTCATCTAAAACCCTAGTGTTAAGTGGGAATTGTTTCATGGGTCAACTTGTCTTGATTAGAGGTAGCAAATTTTGCATAAAAAATAAATTAGGCACATTGATGGACACATCTTAATTCAACAATATATCTGTACATAGTTATTATATAATCCCAGTCTCCAAAAAGATTAATTATATTTTCCTTCTAACTTGTCCTAAAATTTTGATCACTTTTTAAATTAAAAAAAATCTATAAGTGTTTTCTTATACTTATCTTTTTTACACTTTTTTTATTCTATTTCTTTATTCACGTTTAATTCTCCACCAACCCATTTTTCTCTCTCCTGACCCACTCTCTTCCCTCCCTCTCTCGTTTTCTCTCTTGGGGTAGAATGAGAAACTCATAAAAAATGATTTATATCCTAACTAAGCGTGTAAGTCAAATGCGATCAATAAATTAGGGACGGATGGAATAGAAACATTACTGTGCTTGCGGTGCTAAGGGAGTGTAACCAAATTATTAGGAAACATCGTTGATGGCATGAAGTGTACCTTTCGTATAAGTTGTGGTCAAAAGGTTAAACAACCAATCAAACCCAAAGCCCTCTCTGCGAGCTCAAAGACAAACCCTACCGCCGCCCCTTCCTCCTTCAGCCTCGATGGAGATGAGGATGGAAGGGGAGGCCCTCCCTGTACTCCTTCTCCTCTTCTTCTTCTTCTCTATGGCTTCTGCTGCTCCTTCGGCACTCCATCTCTGCCGCCTCGCGCCGCCCATCACCGACTTCCTCCTCGCTCCGATTTCCACTTCCGCCACAGATCGGACCTCCTTGGACCTCAAGATCTCTCCCCTCCCTCTGATATCCTCAGATATGAGATTTGTTCTCAGATCTGTCGTCATCATCGCCGGATCTATGATCCGGTTGGTTCGGTTTGACTCATCCGATGTAAATCAGATTTGGAGACCTTGTGGCTTGAAGATGCCGGAATTTCAAGAGTGGAGGATGCACATTCCCTTCGAGCTGCGGATCGCTTCGATCCGGCCTTGGGAGGACCCCCCTTCAGCTGTTGTTGGAGCTCCGATGAAAATCGCGACAGTACTGTAAACTGCCATCAAAAGCGGCCAATGGCTCTCTCCCCTGTCTCGGTGGGAGCTAGGGATCTGGTGCAAGAAATTGCATCTTCCCGTCTCTGGCTACCCCTTAATTTGGTAACCCCAAATACGGGTAGCCCTTATGTTTACCGCACTTTCCGCCAAGGCCATGTGGGCCATTTTCTAAAACCATCCGTTTGGATGCGCTGTCTTAGTTGTTCCAGGGATACCCGTTTGGGTATCGCCTTAGGTTGTAATGAGTAACGTGTTTTAATGAAATTTGCTTAGAAAAAAAGAAGAAGTGTACCTTTCGTAAGGATTTCTATGGACCTGATTCCCTTAATCCTGTGGACCAGTAATCATGTATGCACCACTGTTTCCAGGTTCAGGCTTTTCCACCTAAGTCTTGCCTAACATGGAGCCACCTCTCATTAAAAATATTGTACCTCATTGTTGTATACGGTATGAAAGGGATGCTGCTGGCCTGTCGAGGCCATTGTTGAAAAAAGCAAACTACCTCCAAGTATCAGCTTCTCAAGGGAAAGTGCAATGTCCCCACTTTCGCAAAGAGAGACAAAAATCAAGAAGAAGTTGGTGAAATAACCATAAATGATCTATCTACTGAAGTTGGAAAATGGCAAGGGGGAAAGGAGAAGAAGAGAAAAGATAGTAAAAGACGGAGCAAGAGGGTCTCTCGCTCCGATCCGCGGAAGGCACCTTCTGCACAAAAGTTGTAGCTAAGATTTTTTTGGATGTTATTCATGACTTGACATGACGTAAAGTTGAAACCCGTTTGGTTCAATTTTGGCCCATATTATCAATCTTAGACCAGCAATTTTTTTTTTATCCAATTACATTACCATTGATACGTAGTAAAGAATCGAGTATACTTGTTAATCATAACTTAAATGAATAGTGTGACTTCATCAAGGTCATAATATATAATGTACGTTGTTCCACAATGTCTTCATATACTTCTGATCGTAAATCACCCTGCACTTGCCACGCTATCAATCATTGCACCGCCTGCCTCACTGTTGCCGCCCTTTTGACATTGCCACCATTCCATCCCCAGTCACCACTGTATCATTAGCCCACTGTTGATACTACACCTCAGTTCATGTCATCAACACTAGCTAGTAAGCATTATGTTGCTACCATTTTTTTGAAAGGTGTACATTGACCACAATTGGATAAGAGAATCTATAGTTAATGACGTTGTCCCTGTCGACGAATTACATATCTTACCTGAAAGACGACGGAGATACGAGCTGGGTGTTATTTGCTTGAGAGTCAACCTCTAGATAACCTATTGGTAGATATCATGTATAAGCTTCAATCCAACTAAACTGAAGAAAGTTAAGAACTCGAATGTAATTAGTGATGCACGTCATTTATTTTAATTATTACCATTCTAAGCAGAGTGGTCGAAGATCAGGAGTCGAAGCTAAGACCGAGGGAAGCCCATTTCCTTCGGCTGGAAGGCTGGAAAAGCGTAGAGGACGGAGAGGGAGAAAATGGCATTGCTGATGCTACTCTTGCTTCCCTATCTTGGCCTTGCCTGGCTCGATTGAGGTAATGGAATTTCAGGAAACCTACCCTAGGTTGGCTTCTTTTTTTGCTTGACCATTGAGTTCAACCCAAGTTTTCTTATAAAATATTTATGGTTTTCCGACATTAGCCAATTCTTTCACTATTGTTATTGAGATATTATTATTGGTGTTGATAATTCATGATAACATGCATGACGTTTCTATTTACCCTTGACGTATTGAATCCGAGAGTATACACAGCAGGAAAAATTCAATGTGCTTAGCGAGAAATTGAAAAGAAACATTTATAAGCTTTAAATTTTTTTATAAGATATTGACATGAGAGAGTTTTACATGAAAATAAATGGACCTCTACTGTCCATGATTATAATCATAGATTCATAGAAAGCAGTATGCCACCATCAATATTAAATCCAGAGGCATAAAGACTCTAGATCGTAAGTATTAAAGGCGCAGACGCATATAGGGCGCAAATGGGCCTTGTAGCCTAAGCATAAGATGCAGGCGTGCGCCTTTTCAAAATGAGGCGCAAAATAAACCTAAATAGATATCAGTGCATTAAACCAATAAAATCACGCAAAAAATTTAGAACATGATAATCTAACAAGCTTAAAACACCAGAAAAATTTTCAAATCTAATGATACAGTGACACAACAACGTGAGTTGAAAGAGTAGATATACTTGAAATGGAGTAGTAGTCCGCAAATGACACTGATACAGTGACACAACAACAAGATAATCGATTGATTGAAGATCGGGAGTTTTAGGTTTTTTTTTTCTTGATTTAGATAACGACGGATGGTGATGTTATGAAGCAAAAGAAACAAAGACAATGAAGGGTTGAGACAAAGCCACAATGCAATAATAGAAAAACTAGACTTTTGGGGTTTTTTTCGCTCCTACACCCCTGATTTGCGCCTTGCGCATGGGCATCTAGGCGCGCAAGGCACGCGTGCCTTTGTGAAGGGGCTGCGCCAAGTCCTAAGCTAGGCGTAGTCCCTGCACTTTGCATCTAGACACGCTTTTGATACCATTGTTGCGGATGTACCAAAAGAAGAACACTTAACTTTTCAAAATTTGAGTATCCACGTCAATAAACACCCTCTAAAAAGCACAATCGCATCAAAATCAGTTAGATCTATAACTCTAAAGCACGCATATCCGTCGTTGCAGTAGCCTCACCCAAAACAGACCCTTCTCTTGCTCCTAAATCCTAATTCAAAATAACTATTACAAGTGGAACTTCAAAGTTCTTAGTAACCTGAAATAGGATAAGACTAACATATAACATGCACACAGATTATCTAGTTTCTATTCTAATGAAATCAAGGATAGGGATAAGTTGAACTTTAGCAAACGTGTGACGAGTGGTCGGTCAGAAAACTCACAAAGTAATTACAATCACGTGATATGCTCTTCTTTAAATTTTCACTTCTGCACGCACTGCAACCTCCAGAACCTCATGTGGCAGCAACCTGATTTGTTCATGTTAATTAAACCCAACTCTGCTTAGGCCTTGTACTACTACAACTTTTTGTGTGCACCGATGAACTTCATAGGGATTAAGTATATTTATGTTTGCGTGACGAGTTTTAATTGATACTTTTCACGTAGAGAGTTTCAATTAATGGAAGATCATCATCACAACAAGTTAATTAAGATAAAAAAAAAATTCAGGAGAAAACCGTAGTCTTGCCAACAACAGTTACATCCTACTAAATGCATCAGTGGGTTGAATTATAATTCCAGTTCGAAAACTATTGAAGTATCAACATGAGACAGTCTAATTATTGACAGTTTTAAAAGTTCCCCCGCTGCCGGTCCAATCATCACACCACCATCAAATATCATCACTGCGAGAGTATATTTTCACCACGAAACTCCACACGTTCTTTGCTGAATTACATCAGTTTGTCGCTAAAGGATCGAAAGGTGCCACCAAAACCTCTTTACGACCAAAGTGTGTATTGATTTAGTAAAGCTGTTGTGATTAACCTCTAGCTTTGACAATAATAGTTTCGTCCTGACAACACCATTTACTAGAATGCATGAACTCACCTGCAATAACCTAAAAAAATTTATTCCATGATTTCAGTGCTCATATATTTCAATCCTTCACGACCAGAGAACTAACTAAGGGCAAACCAATAAACAAAAGCTGAAGGAGAACCTCGAAACTTTGAAATCTCATTAATAACCGGTGAATCTATCACCACATCTTCTTTGTGTGAATTAGGACATCAAGTTCTAGGGCTTGTTTGGTGAGTTAGGTCAAATATTAATCTGCATTACGTTTGTACTGTACCTTCTCAATTCCCAAGAACTTGATGGGATCATTAACGAGAATTCTCACCGAAATAAATTCAGACTCTATTGGCCACATATGTTGCAATTTAGGTCGTGTCAATACGTGTTTGTTCAGGATCAATTTCTCGATCATTAAGGACCGCAAGATATATAATAGAATAACAGTGTGCCTTCTTTAAACCCTCTTCCTATTCCATCAGCTTCCAGAGATTCAACGCTAGAGACCGATTGTCAGTAACCATAGGACGGTGCGAAAGATGAATTGGCGCATTAGTTTATACCGTAGAAAAAAAAAGAAGTAAATATGTGACGCTCTACGATTGATATACTACAAATAGTGCGTCCTGTACTCAGTACTTGTAAAGCTTCCGCCAATGTAGCTAGGACAAGAGCCAGCTATATGTTGGCATGAGTCATGACATAGGGAGACAATTATTTTGTTGTTAACAAATGTACTGACGGTAAACATAATTTTATTTAGCGACAATTAGTGCGCGGTAAAACTTGCGAAACAGACACACCCTCGAGAGTCGAGTCTTTTCAAGTTCGGTCTTACATGTGGTGGAAGCAATTGGGCCTGGTGTGCCATTCTTAGATTTATGGGCCAAACAGAATACGGGTCCAGATTCGACGTAATTGGGATTGGGCTTCAAAGAAGAAGAAAGATGTGATTTATGTTTCCAAGTCCAACTTCTAAGGTTGTCAACTTGGCAGTTCGAAGCCCAGCCCAAAAGCAAGTCCGGCTTTTCCAAATCATTTTGTTTTTACATTACGATGAATTTAAACTAAAATCCGAAAGTCCAATTCAGTGTGGGCTAAAATCTTCAACTTACATTTTTATTTTCCGTTCGTATATTAATGTTGAGATTTTCCCTTTTTTCGTTCTTCCATTTTTATTTTATTTTTTGCATTTTTCACTGTTTTGCAAAAATAAGAATTTGTATCCGATTGGTAGTTTTTTTGTCTTTCAAACCTCTAGCCCTCTTTTTTCTAGAGTTTTTATATTTTATAGATACAACCAAATTGATTTTAGGATATAATTTGACCATAGAGTATAACCGTTCCACCCCCGATGACCTCTAATCGCCCTACCGATGACCTCTCTTTTCGACTTTTTACAACTACTACCTGGTGATTCTACCAGCATT
Source organism: Escallonia rubra (assembly GCA_033065855.1). NCBI lineage: Eukaryota > Viridiplantae > Streptophyta > Magnoliopsida > Escalloniales > Escalloniaceae > Escallonia > Escallonia rubra. Next base: position 43,002 of record JAVXUO010002909.1, on the reverse strand, counting down.
ATTATATCAACTTTGACACAACGAATAGAGAAACCACTGTAACTCTACGTGAAGCAAATGAAAAAACAAAAAAAAGAGAGAGAGAGAGCTGAACAAGCAACAAAGCAGGCTTTGTTGCAAGGCAGGCTTTGTTGCAAGGCAGGCTCTGAATGTTTTCCTTCTACTTAAGATTTTTTTTTTTTGGTAATAAGAGAATTGCATAGATAAAATAAAGGTTACAAAGAGAAGAGAATGCGCAGCCCAAAAGGCTTTACAGAAAGGAAAACCGAGCAAAGCTAAAACAACCTAAACAGGAAGAGCACGACATAAGCAAAGGAAACAGCAATATTAACTACCAACTGACGACTCCACAAAAGGCTCCATCAAAACTGAAGATCCCTACCGTCGCAGGCTATCACTCACCCAATCTTGGTAGACTGGGATGCGGGCCTGGCAAGCAAAAAGAGATAGGGATCTTGCTTCCTTCATAGTGTTAGGTCTAGTGCTGTTGATACTATAAAGATGGAACTGAGTCAAAAGGTGACACAAGTCATAGATAATAGGTGCCACCGTATCCAGTATGTTCTCAGACCCCGCCATCTGATGTAAGAGGAAATGAGAGGTAGTTAAAACGTGTATGTGAAATAACTTATGTTTCAAAGCCCACTTTGATGCAAGAAGTAGGCAATGTGACAAAGCAGTAAAATGATCGGACGAGGAAATGGAAAGTGCTGCCGATCCGCAACGAGTGTTATTAATATAGCATACTAAACCAACGCCTGCTCGGAGATTCCGTTTGTCGAAACTAGCATGGATTAGCATTTTAACCGGTACAACGTTCAGGCAGGGGCACGGTATGAGGCAAGAATGTAAGGAGGTAGGTCCTGGAGGTATACGGGGCAGCAGGATCCTATTATCAGGTGAGCAATTCGGTTGTGGCAATTTAAGAGGCGAAGAGGTTAGTTTATGAGAGTATTGGGAGATGCTATTCACTAGCAGACAAATCTGACGTATCACGGCAAAAGGGTGGAAAGGAAGGTGGCGAAACACAAAATTATTTCTATGGATCCAGATAGTCCAGATGGTGACAAAGAAAAAAAGGATATCACGCCAAGTAAAAGGGGAAAGGGCTGGCGGTCGGAGCCAAGCAATGAGCCATTCTTTGAAAGGTTTATCCACCGCTGTAACCTTAATACCTAGAGGTATTCCAAACCAGATAGGTCGAACCAAGGGGCAGTCTAAGAAGGCATGATTAGTATCCTCGGGTTGAGTATGGCATAAGGGGCACAAGTTTGAAGGTATGATTCGGCGCTGAAAGAGGATATTGGATAGGGGTAACCGATCCCATAAGATTTGCCAGATGAAGTAATTAATTTTTAGCGGTACTTTGAGCTGCCAAAGATGTTGCCAGATATTATTGGGATAGCTCGGAGGTCTGGAGGGTGGGTTCGATTGCTGAGAGAGACTGGTATCCAACTGTTGGTACAACAAGCGGTAGGCAGAGGCTACAGTGAAGTTCCCATCCTTGGTGGGGCCCCAAACCTGCTGGTCTACAAAGTCGTTAGCCGCCACATGAATGGCCTTGATTTTGTGACCATCAGTTGCAGAGAAAAATTGATCAATTTTCCGGTTATCCCAGCTATCGTTATAGATCAGCTCGCTAACCATAAGGGGTTTCTGAACCGAAGAAGCAGGCTGCGGGATGAGGGTTCTAGCTTCCTGTGGTACCCACCAGTCATTCCATATATTGATGTGCCTTCCATTTCCCACCTGCCATTGGAGGCCTTTTTGTAGGGTATGTCTACCATGTAGGACGCCTCGCCATACCCTCGAGAAGGTACCATTATTAGGGGAGGATAAAAAATCATGGCGGACACAATACTTGCCTCGGAAGACTTGTGCAAGAAGGGAATCCGGTGAGGTCCAAATACGCCAGGCATTCTTTGCAAGTAATGCAGCATTTAGGAGACTCGTGGATTTGAAAGCAAGTCCCCCATGGTCACGTGGACCGCATAATGCATGCCAGTTAATCCAATGTACTCCGCGAGAGGATTCATTTCCAGACCACCAGAAATTACTTATTAACTTATCGATCTGGCGACACACCTGTAAAGGAAAAATACATACCTGCATATGGTAGATAAGTAGTGAGTTTAGAACAGACTGGACGAGGGTAGCCCGTCCAGCTTTATTTAAGAGAGCGCCCTTCCAAGTAGAGCATCGATCTCGGATACGGTCAACCATTTTCTGGAAGAATTCTTTTTTATGGGAAATGATGTCCAAGTTCCCACCCAAGTATTGGCCAAAGTCACAACAGATTGTAAATCCCAACTTTCGGCGGATATATAGATGGTTGGATAGGCAAGTGTTCGGGCTCAGCGTAATCGAGGATTTCTTGTAGTTGAATAGTTGTCCTGATTCCTTGCAATAGCGCTGTAAGATACTCTTTATGGCCGAAATAGCAGTCATGCTGGTCTGAGTGAATAGCATAGCGTCATCAGCGAAAAGTAGGTGGTTTATCGGAGGGCTCTGATTTCCAGCTTTTATTCCGGGAATCAGTTTCAACGTCTGGGCATTTATAAGTGCAGCGGATAAGGCTTCGGCACAAAGAATAAACATGAATGGAGAGATAGGGTCCCCCTGGCGTAGACCACACCGAGGCTGAAATCGTGGTGACGGTGAGCCATTGATAAGGACTTCATAGGAGACTGTAGAAACACAGCTCATGAGGAGATGTGTGAACTTTTCCGGGAAATTCATCTTTTGGAGGACAGCTTCAAGAAAAGGCCAACTATTTCTATCATAGGCCTTACTCATGTCCATTTTGATCACACCGATTCCGTTCTTGGCTTTCCTAGTCCCACATATTTTGTTGGTCAGCTCTTGAGCGATAAGGATGTTATCAACAATTTGACGATTCGCAACAAAGGCAGATTGATAGGGGGAGACGAGGTCTTGTAGCACACTTTTAATTCTGTTGGCCAAGGTTTTAGAAATAACCTTATAGATGGTATTACAAAGACTAATAGGCCGAAAGTCATTAGGTGTGCGGGGTTCAAGGCATTTGGGAATAAGCACCAGGAAGGTTTTATTTGTGATGCTGAGCATGTGACCGGACCGAAAGAAGGATAGGACAGCAGCAACTATCGGTCGTTCCATAAATTCCCAACACTGTTGATAGACAATTGCCGGAATGCCATCAGGGCCCGGGGCTTTAAGGGGTTTAATAAGGAAGAGGGCCTCTCGAATTTCACGGGGTGTAAAGGGCCGATCGAGAAAATTCTTTTGGTTATCAGAAAGTCGACGGGTAAGCCCATGGACCAGGGATTCTGGTTCATTCAGCCAAGTGGTACACGACGGTGGGTCAAAAATGGCCTTAAAGTGGCTGACAAGACAATTGGTAATGGCAGGTGCAGAGGTATGGGTAACCAAGGTTTCATCCATAATGGCGTAGATGTGGTTTTTATTCCTACGTATAAGAGTTGAGGTATGGAAAAACCTATTATTACGGTCCCCAGACTGAAGCCAATTGATCTTTGCCTTTTGAGCCCAAAAGATTTCCTCACAGTCCATCAACCAATCAAACCGGCGACGAGCTTGCTGCTCCATGTGTTGAGCTTCTAAATTGGGAAGACAAGATTGAAAATGCTGGATCATGGCCAAGGTATCTGTAATTTGGTGTCCCAAGTTCCCAAAGCACTGCTTGTTCCAAATGGCTAAATTCTTCATCATCAGGGTTCCCCATGAAGCTAACTGAAAGAGCGGAGATCCCTGAACAGGAGTTAGCCATGATTCATGAATGATAGGTTTGCACATTGGGTGTTTCAGCCACATAGCTTCGAAGCGGGCTGGTCGGAAGCCTGAGTTGTGAACCGGATTAGAGTCAAGGAGAATGGGAGCATGATCGGAGGTTTGGATTCCCAGGTTAGTAATAGTGGTTGCAGGGAACAGGTTGATCCAGGCTGGATTTGCAAAGCCTCGATCAATGCGCTCATAAGTGCAGGCCAAATTTTGTCGGTTATTGGTCCAAGTAAAGGCAGGCCCTACCCATTTCAAATCAATCAACTGATGGCGTTGTAGGAATTCTGCCAGATGCTCGTGACCAGGAATAGATAAATGATGAGGACCAGTCTTATCCACCGGCCTTAATACTTGGTTGAAATCTCCCACCAGGATTAGGGGTTGATGGAAAGCTAAGAGGGCATTAGAAATACGATCCCACGTCTTCTTTCTTTTGGTCAGATTGGGGTGTCCGTAGATGAAGCCATTGATCCACGATTCTCCACTCTGTGCCTTGAAAAGTATCAAAATGCAATTCTTATCTTGGTGTAAAACTGACCCAGAAAGGGTGTCCGTCCACCCCACCCACAACCCACCTTTAGTATTACGGTCACCATGAGGGTCTACCCCAGCAGAAGCCGTAAAACCTAACTTTAGGAATTTTTGCGTAACCATTCGAACGTCAGTTTTAGTTTCTTGAAGGAAGATACACGACGGCTTGTATTTCCTGGTCAACTTGAAAGCTGTACGAACTGAGAGGGCATGACCAAGCCCACGACAGTTCCAGCAGAGTTGTATCATTGAAGGTGAAGGGGTTGTTGCGGTACAACACCCGAAAACCATAACGAAGGGACCCCGAAAACATGTGGGGTGCTGAAGGAATTGTCCCTTCTCGAGCAATTCCTTTTCCTCAAAGAACTAGGAAAGCTGCCCGAATCCAAGCTTAAACAGTCAATCAACTCCCGGTTGAGCATGTCGCTGAATTCAGGCCTAAAAGGTCGGCCTGCAAGATTTTTACGCCGTTTAAGCCAAGGGGATAATCCTTGACGGGAGGAGTTAGGCGTGTCCGATGACAACTGGTCACTTGGGCGCTGCCAGGCAGAAGACTGCGAGGAACCAGAACTAGCGGAAGCGACAACAGAGCTGCTACTAAGTCTTGCACGTTTCCGAGCAGGAATACAGGTAAAAGGATCTTCCAAAACTTGAAAGTAAAAGCGTTTTTTCATAATAGTCTTATGCAAGCAAGGAAGAACGAGTGGCGGAAAAAAGCTAGCAGGTACACTTAAATATGCTGTAACAGATGGATATCTAACCATAGTAGCAAAGGGGGGGTCAGAGGTGGAACCTGGAGGAGGGGATGGCGGTTCCGAGACCGAGGCTCTCTGTTTCTTACCAGAGAGGTTAGCTTCTGATGCCGCTTCCAATTCAAAGCTGCGCTTATGACGGAAAGAAAGTACAGATGATTCTGTAGGAGGGCCATCCTCTTCTGAATCAAAGTCATTTATAATGTGCATTTCGTGTGTGTTTCCGTGTTTTGAACTATCTGACACCAAAATGGCTTTTACTTTCACTATTGAGAAGTGTCACCAACAGTTTTCTTTTTTTTTTTTTTTTTCCGAATGCAATAGGTGAACATGAGAGTTGCAGATATTAAATTCCAAACAAAACTATAAAGAGACATTCAATGTAAAGACCGGTCATCAAGGCCCTGTTAGACACAAATTTTTTTTTCAATTTTGAAAATTGGAAAAAAAAAGTTGCATTTGGTAACCATTTATTTTTTCTTCTTCAGTTTAAAAAATCAGTTTTTAATTGGAAGAAAAAAAAAAAAACTCCAAAGTTTTGTTTTTTTTTTTTGAGACCACCACCACCCTCCCACCTCCGGCCACCACCGCTGGCAGCCACTAGCCACCACCACCGCAAACCACCACAAAAAAAAACTCAAAATAAATCTGGGTTATCAAACACCCACTTATTTTTGTAAAAAAAAAAAAATTAAGTTGCTCATTAATTTTTTTTTTTTTTTAACTTAAAAAAAAAATGTGTTATCAAATAGAGTCTAAGCATTCCACTTCACTTTGTCTAAACAAGATTGAAAATTCTGATCCCTGTGCCTACTCCATCAAGTAGAAGATATATATGTATGGTTTTGTGGCTCGGGAACCATATATGAGGTTTTGATTTTGTGAGCCTACTATTTCTTTATTTAGGTACTGTTTGAAAACTGGTTGGTTTCCAGTTTTTTCTCCAGTTTTGTAAACTGAAGGGAAAAAAAACGCGTTTGACACACAATTTTTCTTTGTTTTTCTTCAGTTTTGAAAACCAGTTTTTAAAACATGACTTTTTTGAAAACTCCCTCCCATTTTGGAGTTTTGGTTTTTGTTTTGAGAACCCCCCCCCCCCCCACCCCACCCCCACACACACACACAACCGCCACAACTGCCGCCACTGTCGCCGGTCACCGCAACCACTACCAAAGAAAAAACTCAAAATAAAAACTGGGTAATCAAATACTCAAAAGAAAAAAACTTAAAATAAAAACTGGGTAATCAAACACCCATTTGTTTTTGTAAAAAATAAAAACTAAACTAATTTTTATTTTTGTTTTTTTTTTAGAAACAGAAATAAAAAAACTATAAGTGATTTCAAACAGACCCTTAGGTCTCTGACAACATTCTAAACAACCATAGAGAACAATTATAAGAATCATTTGTGCTCCACGACCTTGGATGGATGACCACTTAACATTTAGCAACGTTTTAGTGTTTGTACTTACATACCACGTCTTCGATACTCCCAATTCATTTGACAAAGACAGAGATATAAGTTACTGAGCTATTTTTCTAAAGAAATTTCTAGCAAAATCTTTTGGCGTACTATATATTGCTAAAATATCCATTGCATCGCCAAAGTTAACAAAAAGAAGTGACCAAAAAATAACCAATACCAATTAATATGATGGTATTTGTATATAAATTTGATCGTAATAACAACCAATACCAAAGATCCTGTGCGTTTCAACTACTTCAACAGATGTCCTAAGAAAAATAGCGTTAATCTTAGTATAGGTTTACCAAGTCATATGATCACAACGCGGTAAAGGATTTTTCTCCTTATGTTGTTCATTCAATTCAACCGTAACCTTAAACTAATGGGGAAAAAAGAAACTCTGGCAGGATTCTTGCGAACTAGGTGTTCTTTTTCAACAATGTCTATGTCATTAGAACTTGCAAATTTCAATGGCTATTATAGGATGTATGATCAGAATGAATAGGCAAAGGCAAAATTTGTTTTGAAAGGTTTGATTACTATTTGTTGTCACACCACTTTATAGTGCTTGCCATATTTGAGGTGAAGTCGCCATATTTTATACAAGGTGACCTATGAAATTAAATTCACGCATTCTTTTTTCTAACTTATATGCTCATTGTCTCTAAAAAGGGAATTATTATTGGTATATATTGCACCTTTTAATGACCATTAATCTATGTGAATTAAAGTTATATAAAGTATAAATTTTGTTACATTGTATGTAAAGTTATAGTACGGAGTATAATTTACTATCAAGGCTAGACGATTGTCACGAGTACATGACTCACATTAATTAAGTCTCAACTTTGTAATGAAAGGTTAAACATTGTTAAACCATCTCAACTTTACATGAGGACGAGTTAATTTATACTTTTTCTTCACAATTGAGTTTTTTTATTTTTCTTACTCAAACTTAATTACTTGAGTAGTCTATAGTGTTTAAAATATGTCAAATAAGCTTCAACTCGAGGGAGGCTCAATAAGAGCAATTCGGTCGCGTGCCCAAACTCAGGCCTCAGCCTGTAAATATTTTCTGCGGACCATCAGTTAGGCTTTTTCGAGACCGAAAAGATCGGTCGAACGACACCAATGTCATAGCTAGTTGTCAAAACATATCTCTTTCCGTGCAACTCTAGCTTGCTCAGGGATATTTAAGACAAGGGATTCCAGTCGTTGTGGCAAAAAGATGAACTACCCTGCAACCTTGACGAAAATAGACCAGAAATCAATTGGATTATGAGGAATCCAAGCTGATCGATAAAAATCTGAACTCAAGCACCACTGCAGGTGGTTCCGAAACGATATGTCGTGACAAAAAGCAGTATTTTTTTTTTTTTTGCTATAGAGTAATTTTTCGCTTAAAAAAGATAAAGAATTTTGATCTTTTGTCGTAATAGGCCTCTTTAGCAACCAACTACAAGGATGCCGTTGAGCTCATAGACACTTTTTAGTCGCTATTGATAGTTTTACGCGCCATCGTATGATCATAGAATGTCCAAGATTATCGCGCTGTCATTGACCAAAAAAAAGGGGGGAAACGTAAATAGAAGTACACTAGTCCAACTTTTACTTTTCTACCAGAATTACCACCTCAGAGGAGATTAATATTATCGGCACAAGGCAAAGTTCGTTCCAAAGAGAGAGAAGTATGAACAAAGAAGTTCAACAACTATTGATGTACGTACACACAAGATAACTAAGGTTTGTGAATTTTCTAACCTACTTCGGATTATTCTTGCAAGATTCTCCTTGAGGGCTCTATTGCAAGTTTAATTAACTTTATCCATTTCAACAGCTCTCCGAAAATTCTAACCTACTTTGATTCCATAATCAAGTTAAGCTTCGTATTAACCCAGCAAATAGTGATATAGCTTAGTGCAATTTGAGAAATAAGAATATTGTCATTGACGACTATACTAGGACGACTCGAGAGTACTATTGTTGGACTACTAGATTAAAAAGGTGCCATTTTTAACGTGCCACGCCTGTGTTTTGCCACGAATTGCATTAATAATAAATTTTGATCGTCGATACTTGGTAATATGCCAGAAATTGTATAAGTAGCGTGGATAGATTTCACTATGGCAACTTTGATTTCTTTGTAAGTTTATCTCCTCATAGTAGAAAGATTGAAAAAGAGACTGAAAATTAAGGGAACAAATTGAATACATGATGACAATATTTAAACATCACGAGGAGCGAAAAACCAAGTGAAAGATCAATCCCGTTCATGCATCAGCACGTTCCCACAGCAAACTCAGATTATATACCACGACATCAATCTCATTTCGCTCCGATGGATCGAAATTTGGGAACAGATCACGGCCTATAATGTACACCTGACGTTTCCATAACCAGTCAAGTAACCTAAAAATGGTCTTGCATGGCAGGCGTATTTTTAGGTGAACAAAGTTGGACCCTGTTGATCCAGTGTACAAAGTCTTGACAAAGTTGTTGTATAAAGTAACCAATCTTGGTATCTTAACGTGGCGTATAATTATCTTAATTCTCTGTAGTCACGTCTACCTAAGAACACATAAATTCGCGACATGCACAAGCAGGTAGTTGTGAACCGATAAGCTGCCTTAGTTCTCACATTAGACAATAGTCAAATCTACTCCTGTCCGTACATGCCTTATATCCTTGAGGGAAGGAAAGAGACAGAGAGACAAAGCCCTAGATGGAATCCATTGTTTCGGAGCTCGAAGGGACCCTATTGAAGAATGCGGACACATTTTCCTACTTCATGTTAGTAGCGTTCGAGGCCTCGGGGCTCGTACGTTTTGCCATTTTGCTGATCCTGTGGCCTGTTATTCGGTTGCTAGACGCCTGCGGAAGGGGATACGTGGGGCTCAAGCTAACCATCTTCGTCGCGACCGTAGGTGTGCGTATGTCCGAGATTGAATCTGTGGCGCGAGCGGTTTTGCCCAAGTTCTACTTGGATGATGTTGATATGGAGGCCTGGAGGGTGTTTAGCCCGTACGAGAAGAGGGCGGTGGTGAGTAGGATTCCTAGGGTTATGGTGGAGAGGTTTGTGAAAGAGCATTTGCGGGCTGATGAAGTCATTGGGGCTGATCTTGATGCTAATCGATTTGGTTACGCGACGGGTTTTGTTAAGCATGATACTTGCTCGGAATCTGACCGCGTCGCGGCGGTGTTTGGTGAGGAACCACCGTGTCTAGGTTTGGGGAGGACTGGATCTGGTTCTTCATTCTTATCCCTCTGCAAGGTAAGTAATACTGCTTCCGGAGAACCTTTGCAATATAATTTGCTAGGGGACTTTTTCTTTCTCTCTCTTGAGAAAGAATATTTAAATAACCCGTGATTAATATTATCATCTCTAGGGGTGCAACTTTTTTCACTAACTTTGGGAAGATTATCATTGCTAGTCTTAGGACATGTTCAAAATGCTACTTTTTGAGGATTTTTGTTGAAAAATATTCACCGAAATGGCGTACAACATTGAAAACTTTCTTCAAATATGGGCATAGCCAATTTGTGGTAAACATTTGCGAGCACAAAATGATGTTCTTTTTCTATAACATTCCAAAATAACGTTCTACCGATTATAATAATTTATGACATAATTTTCATTTCTGGTTTGTCGTCTCATTTTTTCCATAAAGTGCCACACATGAATTGTCGCTACAGAAAGATTTAGGTTGTAATTTTGGTTAATTGAGCTAGACCGTGCAACATCATTCTTTATACTTTCCTGTATCAATTCCTTTTATCTGTTTGCTTATTTTACCTTTAAGGTGCACCTGAACTATGGAACTGAATGAATGGATAATAAAAATTATCCCAGCCCTAACACAACTCCAAAAATGTCAGTACTAGCTTAATTGAGTTCATTATTTGGTACTCCCCAAAAAGGGAAAACAAGTTTTTGTTATTTTTATCTTTAAATATGAGCATCCTTTAATACCTTGATTTAGCAATGAAACTTAATCTTTGCCATTTAGCCAAAAGTTTTGAGTCCACATCTCGGTGCATCCATGGCGTCGGATACTAATTACTACTTAGACCGTCTTCTTTTTAACCAGGAAAAAGCCCATCCACCATTTATGAGCAACAAGAAGCACGACCACCAGCTCATCCGCCCGTTACCGGTGATCTTCCATGACGGCCGCCTTGTCAAGCGGCCAACACCTTCCACGGCGCTGCTGATCCTCCTCTGGATCCCTCTGGGCATCATCCTCGCGATAATACGAATTACGATCGGTTTAATACTACCAATGTGGGCAATTCCCTACATGGCCCAAATAATCGGAGGTAAGGTCATTGTCAAAGGAAAACCACCTCCGCCACCTTCGCGCTCCAACTCCGGCGTCCTCTTTGTCTGCACCCACAGAACCCTAATGGACCCCGTCGTCCTCTCCACCGTCTTGCAACGCAAAATCCCAGCAGTCACCTACTCCATTTCGCGCTTATCAGAGATCCTGTCCCCCATACCAACAGTTCGCTTAACAAGAATCCGCCACGTTGATGCGGAAAGGATCAAATCCGAACTAGCCGTCGGAGACCTAGTTGTCTGTCCAGAAGGAACAACCTGCCGAGAGCCCTTTCTGCTTAGATTTAGCGCGCTTTTCGCTGAATTAACAGATCGTATCGTACCGGTTGCTATGAATTACAGGGTAGGGTTTTTCCATGCAACCACTGCGAGGGGTTGGAAAGGTATGGACCCTATATTTTTCTTCATGAACCCTAGACCGGTGTATGAGGTGACCTTCTTGAACCAGTTGCCGGTGGAAGCGACCTGCTCGTCCGGGAAAAGTCCACACGATGTTGCAAATTATGTGCAGAGGATCTTGGCAGCAACACTAGGGTTTGAGTGCACAAACTTTACTAGGAAAGACAAGTACAGAGTTCTTGCAGGCAACGATGGAATTGTGTCGTACACTACGATTACTGATCAGATCAAGAAGGTGGTGCGAACTTTTAAGCCTTTTATTAACTAGAACAAGGCAATATTGTTTTCGTAGGTATTCTTGTGATTTTTTTCCCTTATTGTTCTTCTGATTTTTTTCCTTGAATAATGTATTTGGGATGGCTTATGTTTTCAGTTTTTTCTGTCCATGTTAGTTGATGAGGGATTTTTTTTGTTTTTCTCATTATCAAACTATGCCACTGCAATTCTAGTTGCAAAGACTTTCGTTGTTCATGAAGGTTTAATTTTCTTGACGCAATTGTACAATTCGTTTGCCATAATGGCTGCACATTTGCGTCGTAATGGTTGTAGTCTTCGGTTTAAGGGCAACACATCACATAAATACGGCGGTCTTAGCTATCGGATTATCTTTGAAAGGTTTCGTATTATTGATTATGAACATCTAGAACCGTTGGATCAGAAGGCTGATGTGATTGAAGGCAAGGCTAAGAAAGGCAGGAGATTGTTTTAAAATACATCCAACAGTCTTAGATCGTAGGGATTAATATAATTTACTTTGAATGACCTACTTGTTGAATTTGACTCTTTGTAGGTTATTCACATTCCACAACTGTCTTAGAAAAAGTAGCTTTTAATAAACAAACTACTTAGCATCTTTCAAAGGAATCTTCAATGTATTTGATCCGACATCTCAGAGGGGAGGCCGGAGCAGCACTAGTCAACCGGACAAAAACATGTTCTTTTAGCGGTGGGTGACATTGCGCGTAAGCACAACGTGCGCTCCGGCCAATCAATTCTGTATACTAACTCACCAAGCTGTTAATCCTTGGGCTAGATTGGAGGGTGTCCAAAGCCCGGTTAAAGATAATTTGAAAAAAATATTTGCGATTTAATACTGGTCATTGGTCAATATCCATCCCATTTAGCTCGATTAAGTGCATGTTAATCCGTTTACTTTCTAATTCTTTTTGTTCTGAACTAGTTTCATTTTATCAAAAGATCAAGTTATTTGATTTATTCCGGTTGGTAGTGGCGGTGGTCGGAGGTGATTGCTGGAGTTCAACGGTAGTACTGGCTGGCAATAATTGTCGACGGCTGTCAGAGGTGCTGGAGGCAGTATCTACCAGAAAGGTGACGGTGGCAAGCAAGGGCCGTTGTCGGCAGCTGTTGCAGGTTGTCTGTGGTTGAAGCAGTCGGCACCAAGCGAGGGCCGCCGACGGTGGTCGAGAGCAGCCGACGGCTGCCCAGAACTGGGTATTTTAGAGAAAGAGAGATGAAAAAAACACATACACATGGGCTTAGTTTTTGAAACTCTAGTTGGGTTAAGTTGGGGATGGAGAAATAAAAATCTAAATAGCCCCATATTGATTATATCCCCATGTGCCCAAATTAATTTAGGACCTCCTTAAATAAGTATCATCTGAGGGGGACCTTCAGTTAGACCTCTAAATTACCATCTCTACATGAAGTCGTACGTAGCAGATAGATTCAAAGAAAGAGACAAAATAGAATTGAGGAGAAATCGGCTCACTTCACCAGTGGACTTTCCTGACTCACCACAAGACACTCAAAATGGCTCTTGAAATAATTTTCCTCCGCTTGTTTTTTGGGGAGAGAGCACATAAATACAATCCTAAAGCACTGTAACTCGATCTCAGGACTTTCCTAATTACTTAAACTAAGCCTAAAGGTAAAATAATTTTAACAGAAACCAAACATGGCATATAAGGTAGTTATCAAGACTTTCTTTTTTCTTTTGCTTGTTAGTCTCAGATGATTTTTTTATTTTAATTTTTAGTTACTAAATTTTATTGACAAGTCTCACTTAGTTAGTATGTTACACCAATAATACATCCATACTAAAATTATATGGAGGCTTGACATTATATGGTTTAAACATATACATAGATAGATATGTGAGCAAACCCTAAGATTAAATTGTATCTCATCCTATATGATAATTCAAATTAAACTCTAACTAAACATGTATCCATAGTCAAAATTTTGGGTCACATATAAGACAAGTCTTTTTTCGTTAATTGGTCCAAGAATTTCATCAAAAAAATGGTAAAAACGATGGGTAACAGTGCATTGCTTCATTATTCCGACCCATAATCCTTAATAGAATTCAATTGAACAAGCTGTAGAAAAAAACTATAAAGCCATAAAAGGCACTAAATTAACACTACCCGCTATAAAATGGAGAACATACAACCCCTAACAACTAAAAACAAGATAAAATGGACATCAAAACCCTCTAACTAAAACAAGAAAGATACGTTTAACTCATCGCAAGAGGCCGCTTGATAGTGAGCGAATCCACCACATACCTTGACTACTCCCCAGTAAGTCATTCTATTTTTGCAGCACCCAGCCTCATACACTCCAAAGCACCATTCGGGATCAAGCTTCCCCAGAAGGACATCTGAAAAAATCAAGCAACCTCCTGAAGAGACTCCTTAAAACCTACAACCAAATGGATAGACAACCTGGTTGACGCTAGGGCTGCAACTTTGGGTTGAATTTTATGGGTTTAACCAGTCCAACTAATTTTTTTTTTTAGTTTTTATCCAAACCAACCTACCTAATAAGAAAATGCATTAGAATGGGCTGAGCTCATATAAGGATGGGTTATTTGGGTGGACTTTTAAAATCCATTTAGTAAAAGGTCATATTTATCAACCACCGTCGTCGGCAGCGATTGTCGATTCCAACTGCTACCGCTGCCAGCCTCCAGCCATGGCCGCCACTTTCGACAGCCAACACTGTTGCGTCACCAACGACAGCCACTGCTGTCGCCAGAGTTAGAAACCACCGTCGTTGGTAGCTCCACCATTGGCGGCAGCTCCACTGTTGCTAGCAGCCATCGCCAGCTACCATCATTTCACTTTTTATTTTATTTTGATCAACCCATTGAAACACAAAAAAGTCCACTCAACCTAACCCAACTCAACCCAATTTATTCAATTTTTTTCTTGGGTTAAAGCTCGTTGGGCTTTTGAAGCAAATCGGTTTGTTTAAGTTGGGTAAAAATCCAACCCAATCCACTAAAGTTGTATCCATAGTAACAAGTTCGGTATTCAGGAATTATTGGGCATGAAAAATAATACGAAATCTGAGAATTATTCGGAGAACTTCGTAAGTGAACCTAAAATAATTTAGTGGAATAACAAAGTCCGTATTGTAAATCGGAAATAATATTAATCGTTCAGGTTACAATGGTTTTAAGTATATGAAATTTGTAGAGTCTATAATTGAAATGACAAAAGTATAAGAAATCTTCAATTGTTTTAGGTGCTGGTAAAAAAAATTGAGAAAGAATCTATGAGTTGTGTTGTGTAATTATGTGTGCTTACCTGAATAGATACTACTATTTCAGGAATTTAACAAAACTTACGTAGTGGCGTGATAGCACAAAACTGCACAACCAATCAATGTAAGCGTGGGCTCGAATCCCACCGGAAAAGTGTCTCGCTACTACCATTTATCAAGAAAAATGAAAGAACTTTGATTCGTGATAAACACGTTGAATTCGCGATATTCGTGAGTCATTCGCGAGTTTTTCTTTTGATCCCAATAAATATGTATTTTAATAATATATTGCATTTAATTCGTGAATATCACTAATTTCTCGTGAATATTGTTACTTTGAATGCACCCCTACTTGACGCACGATTCAAACTTGAAATTAGAAAGAAAAAAGGTCCCACCCTCCCTCCCCGGCAAGTTGTCTGAACTAAAGATAATACTGTAGTAAAAGAATTAGCATAACTAAAAGCAAAAATGCCCTTGGTTCTCCACTGGCTAGCTTCGGCCGAAGGCTCCACTCAAAACCATTCTTTAGTCACTTGTATGCGTGAATTTCTTTGGATGCTTTCTGGTCAAGGGCATAAAGTTATGCATCTTTCTAATGATGAGGAATTAGTATAGCCTTTGGATGCCAAAGCTCCAACAGTAGCTTTCAGAGGAAGATGTGCGAAGACTCGCTGGAAAGACTGGGGAGGAGGATTCTGCTTGGAAGACCAAAACCAGTAGCCGGCCACTTACTTAAGAAAGTGCCAGTTTTTGCACTTTCAAAGCTTAAGATCACACTTTACAAGGGCTTTAAAGTGCAGTCAGTTCAACTTTGGAAATAAGAAACTGAACAGCTCAACAGCAGGAGGACGAAATCAATGAGAAGGGTCCCAAATTGCATTGCTACGTTACTGATGTACCATCCTTGTTTTCTTTTTCTTTGTTTAGTTTCATTTGACCAACATAGATAAGATGATAAAGAAGGAACGAAAAGGACAGTTCTCATCGGTAAACTTGGTAACCAAGGAAAATACTTTCGCGGAAAGAAACCAGCAAAAAGTTGGAAAAAACTTGTTTGGTGGTTAACTAACGTGAAAAAACACGCAGAAGAAAGAAGACATATGCAAGAGGTAGAAAATCGGTGAAAAAGACTTATTTGGTGGTAAATAACGTGGAAGAGCGTGCAAAAAGAATAAGTCATCTGTGAGAAGACAGAGAACGAAGGAAAATGTTAAGTAGTTCCACGTTTGCGGAACTACGTAAAAACATTCTATATTTTAGAATAAATAATGTACCATCCAATGACCAAATGTTCTACCGAGTGACCAGAGTTCACAAAACCACGAATATCTTTGCAAAATCACGAGCAATTGTTCATAACCTACGTATTTGGACATGGGTAAATTACACTAAATTCCCTGAGCTTTATATCCGGTTCTCATATAAGACCCTAAGGTTTTTATTTTAACAACTAAAGCCCCAGCATTGAGGATTGTTCCAATTGGACCCGTTTTTCCGTTTAAAATGTGGTGGATGGCCGTCAATCTTGAAGAGATTTGGGTAAGAAACATTTGGTGGTCTCTCTCTCTCTCTCTCTCTCTCTCTCTCTTCCTATCTCTAACACACACACACAAAACACTGAAATAGACACCCACCCATACAAAGTGGTCCCCCCCCCCCCCCCCCATCAGACCCTCGTAAGTGAAGCTGAAACGGATGGCGAGGGATGAAGGGGTATCATGATCGGTGATGAGGACGACAAATGGGGGTTGGGAATTTTTCGG
Source organism: Escallonia rubra (assembly GCA_033065855.1). Taxonomy (NCBI): domain Eukaryota; kingdom Viridiplantae; phylum Streptophyta; class Magnoliopsida; order Escalloniales; family Escalloniaceae; genus Escallonia; species Escallonia rubra. The sequence continues at coordinate 26,463 of JAVXUO010002909.1, read as the reverse complement.
GAGCAGGGAGATGGCTTCTTGAACGAGGGACGTCAACTGGTGGTCAACGAATAGGAGTTTCGATTCGTTATGGCGGCGGAAGGCGGAGATGGTGCGTGAGTCTAAGCTAGTGTTGACGTTGTTGAGCACGGCACCGGCCATGGGCACGGCGAAGTGGAGCTCGTACATGGCATGGATGTTGGGGGCTACCATGGACACGACGTGGCCCCTCCGGACGTCGAGAGAGAGAGACCTCCAAATGTTTCTTACCCAAATTTCCCCTCAATATTGACGACCATCCGCCACTTTTTATGCGGAAAAACGAATTTGGGTCCAATTGAAACATATCCTCAACGCGGGAGTGTTAGTTGTTAAAATTAAAACCTTAGGGTTTTATGTGAAAATCGGGTATAAACCTCAAGGAGTTTAGTGTAATTTACCCTTTGGACATTTGCTAATAGAATTTAAACATCTAATGATAAAATTTCCTAGTAAAGAGCTAAATTTCGGTCATTTTTAACTAATTTGACTGTTTTTTTCAATTCTAGTTAGCTCATGTTACTATATAGAGATTATAGCAATGTGAATACAAGTCAAAACCCAATTCACAAGGAAGCCCTTCCCTGTGAAAATATTATTGAGTGTAGGATTAAAGGAAAGAAAATAGCAATGGTTTTGACTTTTTATTTTTTATTTTTTATTGGGTCACCTTGGAAGCCCCCGGTCACGCCCGATTCAGATCCTGACGTGTGTAATGATTCAGTCCAGACAATAAGCATGCGATCCGAGTCAAGGATGACGCGTCCATTTTTAGAAATAATGGCCCCGGCCCCACCTCCCTCTCCTAATTAAATAATAATTCTTTAAATGTGCACCACGTTTCAAGCTGCTGTAGTCACACGCTCTATCCCACTATGTCTCCATCTTGCAAGAACCAGGCATTTTGCATTTTACTACTGCTACGAGTTTAATGCAAAGCCAAGCTGATACATGGGATGCTCTTGTGGTTTTGAAGGTAATAATGGTATTAGTATTTATTGTGATTAAGTCCTAATTGGTATGTTTCGGGATCAGGTCTTAATGAATGTCGCTGTGTATAAGTGGAATAAAGAAGATGCATATGAATTAACCATGCTGTATCGTTGAAAATTAGTCGAGACGATAGAAAGTAGATACTTTTGTAACAAAAGGAAAAATGAAGAAAATCTAAGCTCATCAATCCTGAACACACAATTCGTTTTGTTCTTTTGGGTAGAACTTCTATGATGAAAATCTTGAATAGTCCCAGGATCATCACGGGCAATGCTATAACTGAGACGGTAGCAATCACTTCAATTGCTTTCACTTGCCTCTCGCATTTTCTCTATTTTTCAAGGGTGTGCATCATCACGGGGTAGATTACGCTCGAGTTCTGCTCGAATATATTCTTGGTATGTTGCTTCCTTCGTCTGAGAAGTAATCTTTGAAGAGTGATGGTCGTGAGGGCATCACTCTAGTGTGCATCCTCAGTCCTCACGAGCATTTTCTCGTGAATGTGCTCGCTTGGGAACTTAAGAGCTTACTAGCAACACCAACACCACATTCGCCACCAAGTAGATTGCACACTCATCTATTAAACAAATAATATTTCCAACCAGAAGTGTTTTATTTCTTCTTTTTCTTTTGGGGTAAAGATCTTAGAACTTCGTTGATAAGGGAATAATTTTATAGTGAGGAGATCAATTTTACTCTACTTCCCAAGCCATGCTCAAAGGACACACATCGCATAACTCCTGCATACCGATCAGAGCCTAAAGCAAAAGGAAGGACAACTCATCTGCATTGGACGTTTGCCTTCTCGTTCCACATCCTTATCAATCGAAGTTCACTATATCCGAGATCGGGATGGGATCAAATTGACTCTTCTCCGTAAACATTTATTTATTGAGTGACCATCATTCACTTAATGTACTTAAAAAATTAAATCATGGCTCTTTGTCTCACGAGCTCTTAAAGGAGCTTCGTCTGTTTTGCAATCCTACTCACTCAAAATTAAAGAGCAAAAAAAGATTTAAACTAAGAAAAGTCTGAAATACCAGTTAGATCCATTCTAAATGTCTATTTTTGCACATCCATAATACATATCGTCACCAACAGATTATTATTTCCCTATTGTTATACCCTTAACATTAAATAAAAGAACACCAAAAAATATAATAATAATAATAGACGATCCAGAATAATTTGTGCAATTTTTGAACTAAGTAAATATATATAGCTTAACATCCGGAAAGCCCACAAAAGGCACTGACGCTCCACTAGAACGGCGTCCCACCGGCCATCACCCACACGTGTCTCAAAATCCAAGCGTCAATCACACGCTTAATCCCCTCCCCAGTCTTACCCCCTCATCTCTTCCCATTTTACCCCTCACCACCCACAATTGCCAGCCTTATATTCCTTCCCCTCAGCTCCACCCTCTTCCCCAAAATCCCCCTCCTCCCTTCTCCTTCCTCGTCGCCGTAATTTCCGGCACTTTACGCCTCCACCCCAGCACCCCCATGAACACCCATTTCTAAATCTCCACCAACTCATCTTTAGCGACAGTTTATTGGTCCAGACAGAGTCCAGATCTGCAGAAAGTATACGCGTATAGATGTCATCAACGGGCTCCTCGCCATCTTACTGGTGCTACCGGTGCAGCCGGTTAGTTAGGGTTTCGAATCGGGACTCGGATTCAATCTCCTGCCCCGATTGCACCGGCGGATTTGTAGAGGAGATCCACAACCCCGCCCGATCCGGGCTCTCCGAGTCCCGCCGCCGCCGCTTCCCCGCGGCCGCCATGTACATGATCGGAGGCGGGCGGAACCCGGATTCCTCCGGATCCAGCCCCGCCCTCCGCCGCAGCCGCCGAACCGCCGGCGACCGGTCGCCGTTCAATCCGGTCATCGTCCTCCGTGGGCCCAACGACGGGGCCGGTTCAGAAATCCGAGGCGGGATCGAGAATGGTGACGAGGGTAATAACAGGTTTGAGATGTATTACGACGACGGGGCCGGGTCGGGTCTGAGGCCCTTACCCGAGACCATGTCGGAGTTCCTGATGGGTTCGGGTTTCGACCGGCTGTTGGATCAGCTTACACAGATTGAGGTGAACGGCATAGCGAGGGTTGACCACCCGCCGGCGTCAAAGGCCGCGATCGAGTCGATGCCGACGGTGGAGATTGTTGAGAGCCACATAGTGATTGAATCCCACTGCGCGGTCTGCAAGGAGCCCTTCGAATTGAACACCGAAGCGCGTGAAATGCCCTGCAAGCACATATACCACGAGGACTGTATCTTGCCGTGGCTTTCTCTGCGAAATTCGTGCCCAGTTTGTCGACATGAATTGCCAACAGACGGTCATGGTCATTCTCACGGCGACGAGTTGGTGCCGGAGTCGAATAGGGTTCAGAGCGACCAGGGTTTGGCTGGGAATGAGGAGGAGACGGTGGGGTTAACAATATGGAGGCTGCCGGGAGGGGGTTTTGCGGTGGGGAGGTTTTCAGGCGGGAGGAGAGGTGGGGAGAGGGAGCTTCCAGTCGTTTATACGGAGATGGATGGCGGGTTTAACAATAATGGGGCGCCCAGGAGGATTTCATGGGCATCTAGAGGGAGTGTGGCTCGAGAGAGTGGCGGGTTGAGGCGGGTTTTGAGGAGTTTGTTTGGTTGTTTTGGTGGCGGGTCGAGGTCTTCGGCTTCTAGTTCCAGTTCAGATTCTAGGGTGACTCGTAGAAATAGCTCATTGTCGTCGGTCTTCAGTTCAAGAAGGCGTCCCCGCAGGGCTTTGGATTTTGAAGGGAATAATGGGATTCGAAGATGGTTGTCTTAGTGGGAAACTTCGAGAACAGAAGGGAAAAATGTGATCTTCCTCGGTTTGCAGGCTTGTTGCCATGATTGTTGATAAATGCCTGATTTTGGTTCGGGAAAATGTATGGGGAGGACTATGGAATTGTATATAACCAAACTGGGAAAGGAATGGAATTGATTGGGCTTCAATTGGCGGAGGTACTCCAATAATGGCTGAGTTAGAGGAAGATGGAATTGGCTTCTGGAAGGGAGAAGGTACATGGCCTCGTGTTCCACGGTGCCTGCAGTTCTTTCTTTTGTTTCAAAATTACTCTGCTTTTCTAGTTTGTAGTTAGCTTTATTTTGCTGTCTTCGTATTCTGTCAATTTTTGTCCACAAATTTATAATATCTTCAAGTTATTATGCTTTTTTTGATGGGCTATTTTCGAGTTTTTCAATTATGCATGTACTTGGTGTTTGCTTTTAAGAAATTTTACAGGAGGAGATGGTACCATTCGATCTCTGCTTGAAAGCAAACACAGAGCTTAGGGCATTGCTAGACTGAGCACTCAGATTGTGAATGATGATAAGATTCTTACATGATAAAGTGATCGTGTCATTTGGCAGATAAGATGGTACCATTCGATCTCTGCTTGAAAGAAAACACAGAGCTTAGGGTATTGCTAGACTGAGCACTCAGATTGTGAATGATGATAAGATTCTTATATGATAAAGTGATCGTGTCATTTGGCAGAGATTGATGATTTCTGGCGTGGTGGAATAAGCTTTTTATTCTGAGAATATTCTGTTCGGTTCAGTGTCTGAGGTTTTGAGCTAGCTTTTTTTATTAAGAAAAGTAGGCAACTAATGACAATTTTAGCAAGTCTAGGAAGGCATAGCACCTTGTTACAGTAATAGTAATGTTGCAGGTGTTCCATTTATTGATTAACAGGTGTAAAGTACTAAACATTAGGCTGGGTAGAATTGATATAAAGATGATGTTGGAGGAGAGTGCTGAAATGGCAGCTGCAAAGGTTGTGATTTTGAAGGTAGGTGTCGAGTGCAATAGAGGATTGTTGTTGCATAAGGGTATTTGGTGGTGAGGGAATAAAAATATGCTGTTCGGTTTAAGCCTGATAATACTAGACTTTAGGCAGGGTAGAGCTGAAACTAAATGTGATGTTAAATGGCGGAGGACTTTTTGCCCTTTGAGAGTTGAAGAGTACTGAAATGGCAGCTGCAGAGTGGGTGGTTAGGAAGGAAGGATTTGAGTGCTATTAGAGGACCATTGGTGCCCGTGGGTATTAGGTGATTAGGCTTAGGCTGCCGCAGACTTGCGAGCCTTTGAATTGACTAGTAGTTATTTGTTTAAATGGTCAATTAGTCTGGCCTGCGTGTTCTTTATACTATCTTCTCGTAGGGTCTGGAATTGGATGATCAGGCATGTCTTGTTATGCATTTGTTTTGGTGGGTTAATGTACTATTCACCATATGTAAAGGGACTGTTTTGCGTAAAGTTTTCTACACAAGGAGAAATAGTAGAAGGCTTTAGCTGTGTCATTAACTCTAGGTGATTTGATCAAAGTTTTGTGAAGGTTAGGTCCTCGGAGGAATTTATTAGGTTTTGGAAATCTCTTACTTGAGTATATTTTTGAATGGATACTCTATACCCTTGGATTGCATTGAAGCAACATGTGTACATATCATCGAATCAGTTTGCTTTGATGGCTTTTGCCATATCAATGCAATTATGAATTTGGTTTCGCCTTGTGATTTTGGCTCGGCTTCCTGCTCTTTGTTTCGCAGAAGACATGTCACTGCATATATCATGTTATGTCTTCAGGAGTTGGAGTAAAATCTTTGATTATGATATTCGGGGAGGTTGATCAGTAGGACTTGTTGACTGCCATCAGTGGTCTTTTTTGTTCTGGTTGTATCATTTAGGTTAAAGGGCAGTTAGTACCCAGGAAAAACCCTTAGATTTTCTTCGTGTATTTCTTGAGAAAACTGAATAAAGGGTTGTGATGTTCCCGCTCCCAAAATGGCCTCACCCCTCTCCACTGTTTCACACTATAGACTGAAATGACACAATCTTGGGTCTTCCTCCCAAACACCGCTGCTGCCCCCTCTCTCTCTCTCTCCCTCCAACTGATCTGCTGTCATGAACAACCAAACAATTTCACTAAAATTGCAGAAACCGCTATTTCTTTTTTCCTTCCCAAACACCTATCAGAGTAACTCCCATGATTATTATGATATGATGTAAGGATCTCAGATTGCATAGAGGAAGTTCACGTGTCGCACGGGGGGGAGGGGGGGGGGGTGTGGAGAGATTAAACAGCAACCGAATGGGGGGCAGATGGGCAGCTTCATCTGGCTCAGTTTTATTGTAATCTGTCAAAATGCCCTGGTTTGCTTTTTTCAGAAATCTATTTTTATCCGCTATGGATGCCGGTCAATATCAACTATGATTTTGGAAAGTACTAAATTTGTGCTGAGGTGGGATGATGGGTGGTGGATGGTCTGGCTGTGGTGGTGCATAATAAGGGAAGCCACGCCACGGTTGGCCGGAAAGAGTTAGGACCGGTTTTGGTGGAAGGATGTTGTTTTGCGGGTGTTGATGTGGTTTTTGTGGAAGGAGGTAATGCTGCTGGTGTGTGTTGTATTTTTGTCAAGTCATTTAGCTAAGAACAAGAAGTGATATGGATTATCTTTCAATCAATTCATTTTTCTTTCTAACATAAAGCAGTTACATTAATGAGCCCCCACAAAGAAGAGAAGATTCCTTGTAATTTGGTCAGCCAACCCTTTTTCTTTCCCGAATCGTTTGATTGACTTCGTTTGGTTTTAGGAATCTCTATTGGGATCTCTCTCTCTCTCTCTCTCCTGAATTTCGCTGGAGAACTCCGATTATGGATTTCAGTTTGTTCTTTAGAATAAGAAATTTATGTCTTCATTCCAGAAAATCAATGAATGATCTCCTCTACTTAGACTTAATGACTCTGGCTAAGCAAGGAAGATTTTGACTGCAATTTCGATTGTGGGATGACCTTCAGCTCTCCACACAGCGATCATTAATTTAACGTTAAATATCGTTAGTGGTACTTTTATAAACATTTTTAGCACCAAACTTAACGGTACTTTTCGATTTTACTAATTAAGAGTCACTAAACATATTAGCAGCCATCGTTTTTCGGGTAAAATTAATAACTTTTCTGCGTAAAAGCTGCAATCAATTCACGAAGCCCTTTGTAGAGTACGATAATTTGTTTCGCTTCGTAACTGTGAATCTCTAAGCATAAAAAGTTTCATAGGCTTCCAGTTTTTATACAAACGAAACGAGGGCTGAGGCCCAAAACAGAATTAAAAGGTCACATAACATATGGGATAAGCGACCAATACTTGCCTCTGCAGCCCATGCATGATATGTGGCCCGCAGCTCAGCCACAATCGTAGATTGGCCTGATAGCCATTCATTTGGGCCATTTACAGCCCACCAAAAAATAGTAGACAGTAGATGTATAGGCCCAGCCATAGCTATCAACCTCAAGGCTCAAACTAAAGACGAGCCCAATCTTAATCAGTAATCACCGTGCAACTTCATTTGGTAGGAAGGATCAGGGCGAACATTCTCCACCATCGTCGGCGGCCGATCCTTGAAAACTTCATTCGAGAGCTTCTCCTCTGCACGTCTCGCTACACATTGTCGTTAAATGTGTTAGCAGAAAAGTCACTCAAATTGAACGACTATCAATTATCTGTTTTTTCTATAACCAGAGTACAGCAAAAAAAATTCCTTGTTTTGAATCCAAGGGAATGCGAGGACCACAATTTTTGTTTATATCTAAATTGATTCTATACAATAATCGCAACTTTAGGTGACAAATCAAGGGCTTGAATCAGTATAAGATTTCTTTTGTCACAATCATTGTGGAATGTTAAGAAGTCAATTGTTCTCTTACTAAATTAGTTTCTGAAATTATAGTTTATTAAATTTGGTACAAGATCGAGTATCCGCCCCCGGATAGGATAATTAATGAGGCCAAGGTGACCTACACCCAAGAGCCTCGATAGTGTCTGATTATTATTTGAAAAACAATTTCCTTTTGATGATTTAATTAAAAAAATTATTTGTGACATAAATTACTCTCTTGATAACACCTTAAGGCTCCACGCTTGTTGTCTTTGTTTCTTCTCTTCAAATTTTGTGTGTTCCATTTACTCTCTGTCCGAGAAGATAAATTTGACAATTGTGTCGTCACGGTATGGTTTGGAGCACTTTCTTCGACTACTCTTTTGTTAGTCAGGGCATTCATATAGGCAAAGATACACGCTTGTAATATCGTTTACGTATGCATTTCTGTGCTTTTTGTTTATTGAATTTTCACCCAGTTTTAAGAACCACCGCTAAGCCAAAGTTACATTTAATAAATATCACTAAAAGGCAAAAATTAATATCAGGCAGTTCGAGTTAATAGATCTTTATTTAATACCAAGATTAGGAAGTTAGTGATAAATATAAGTTATATTTATCTTTCACATTATCTTGTACTCAGTATTACTTATCTCCTATCATTTCTTCCTATATAAACCCTTAGGGTCCGATTGGCAAACAGAATTGAAATTGGAATTGAGAATTGTAATTCAATTCCAATTCCATGGGAATTGGAATTGACTTGGAATTGAGTAGAATTTGTAATTCCATTGATTGGTTAGCACAAAAAATGATATCAAGAATTGAAATTGCTAAAGTAAAAAAATAAGAGGTAAATATGCAAAACAAGAGAGTTGTATTTTTCTTATCAAATCATACCCAACAACACTTCTCTACCCGCCCCGCCCACCCACCCTATAGAACAAAAGAAAAAGAAAAGGATAAAAAGTACACACACGATGACTTAGGTACAAAATGTAAAAATACAACTAACTGCTAAGAAAACTTGAATTTGCAACCTAACAACTGTATATTAAAATTTTAATGCTATGCTAGTACTTGACAACAAGAAAATATTTTCAAAAATAAAAATGTGCTTAGACTTAACAAAATGAAGTGGCTCTTAAACGTAGCAAGCGATTAACAAGTTAGATCTCTATCAGTAAATAAGATAATAGCTCCTAAAAAACTAAGCTTGAAAACAATTCAAAGTTCTAGGCTCCATATCTTAAGTCTTATGAATGCTGATTTGCATCATTAACCATGGCTTCCTCAAGTGAAACGGAAGGGACATGAATGACTCAAACTTCCTCGCGTTGCCAGTCAGCACATCATAAGCTTTGAGCAACTCAACCTGATCCAAATCTGGCACCTCTGCTAACTTCTCATAAATGAAATCCGCACTTGCAATTGTAGCTTCTGATGCACATACCTTGTCGATGGCACTAGCCATTGAAGTAACAGCTGTAGCAAGTGCATCACTAGTCCGACTTTTCTTTCTCGATGGTTGTAACTTAGCTGTAGAGGTTGCCTTTTGATGATTCATGTTATCAAGATCTTCACTAGCCTCCTCTACATTGGAATTAGATGCCAGCTCATTGTAACCTTCAACACCAGTCTCAGCTCCTTCCCCTGTTGCTCGATCTTGTCCACATATAGCTGATAAATCTTCCCAATTTTCAATTACCTTTCTTCTATATGGCTTTGCATCGGGATGATCCTACAAAAAGTAAATATAAAACTATATAAGTAGCGCCAATTGTTTAAAAAATAAGAGAGAGTAATATGCTTTTTACTTGAACATACGCAATCCAAGCAGCTTCACTATAAACGCTAATCGTATTGGAATAGCAATCCCACGAAAAGCCACTTTGGGTCAACAACTTAGACACTACCTCATAATGCTTGTCCCATGTTTTTAAATGGCCAACAATATTCTCCTTTGTAACTTTTACGTTACATTGATCACTTATTGCATCAATCACAGCATTGTACGCACTTGGTTTCCATCCATTAGGAACTTTGTTCCCAATATTAAGTTGATCAAGTAAGACAGCATTAAGAACGCGGTCCATTTCCACAGTCCATCTAAGGTATGATTTTGTCTTCAAATCACCAACATTCTTTCTTTTATTAGAAAGACTAACTTGTGAGGCATTGCTATCGGTACTCATCCTATTTACAAACACAAAAATCAATAAGAAGAAGAACTATTTCAATTAGAATATTAAGAAAAAGAGCAATAAGAAAATAGTAAATAGAGATAGACCAAAATTCAGTTAGCTCAAACTAAGACAAAGTGTAAAAAACCCACACAACTTTGTACCCACAAAACACACACACTTCACCCAGCAACACTGCTGCTGTAGCAGCAGTGTGCTGCCCCACCCACCCAGCCCTTAACACACTAACCCATCACACTACAACACACACATACACACACCTCTCACACCCCACCCCCCTTTGCAGCTCCTATAGCTGCCCTTCCCCTCCCTTTCATCCTCCCACACACAAACTACACACACCATACACCATGAAAAAAACCTCCACGGCTGGGTTCCATATCCATGAACAAAACATAAATTTTAATTCAATTGAAGCCCTAATTTCAGGGTGAAGAATATGAATGCACAGAATCATGAAGAACATGCAAAGTAGATGCTGAATATGCTTTGCAGCTAAAATTGGTACTTCACCTCGTGTGACCTTTTTCAGATATATGTAGACGATAGACGATGGAGAAATGTGCAAAGCTTCCACTTTTTCCTTATATCTGCAACTTCAAAAAATATGCAGCAACTTACTACACTATAGGAGGCTGATCTAGAGAAGTCAACAAGTCAAGCTAGACTATAATACAAGGGAGAAGTGGTCGGACAGACAGCGAGCGGATCGTGATCGGACAAAGCTCTTTTATTCTACCCTTGACTTTATATGCATACAAGGGCTACTGATATTATCTCACTACCATTTTGATCGCCGGGCTACAAGAATATCTATCTTGGTTTCAGGGATAACTGTCAATTTGACTCTACGTGATCGAAATTAATAATAAAAGCAAAGTGACACATGAGATATAGGGAAATGCTATCCATGAACAGAAATAGATAGATTAACCAGCAAATGCTATCCATACAAAACCCGTTACAAAGCAAAATGGTCATATGTGCATGTCATCTCTGGCAAGTCAGAGAAGCTTGAAAACCCCAGAACTAACAGTGATATGAGAACACGAAGCCAAAGGAGGGTACAAGCATTAATGCATAGATGGGAATGGGATCAAGGAGTATCAACAGAATGGTGACGGGGAATAAGAGTTGCCAAAGAAGGGTATAGCATTAATGCATATTAGGCCCTATCCTGGAAGCAGTAATATGATCCCTGGAACTAATAGTGTGGTCCTAGGTACTGAGAGTCCATTTTCAGTGGCTCACTGCCCTGCTTGAGGTTCACTTTTTGTCTTTCATGTTGTTTCATATTGTTCTTCTCTTGTAGCCTTGTTACCCTCAAAAGCCCATCCGGATTTGTTTAGACCGGAAAGACAGCAGAGGAGAAGGCAAGGGGTCCTTCAGGAAGATCCTAAAAAGTGAGCCTGACTTTGCATATTTCAGTCACTCTCACAGCACACCTCCCAAGCAACCGACTAGCTGATCATTATTTCCTTCAAAGACATCTTTTCCTGCAGGAATGAGGGGTTTATTCGGGGAAAGACCCTTTAAAAGACAAATTGCCAGGGCAATGTGCAGATGCTATTGCTCTAGGTACGATCTTATTTGATAACTACACTGCATTTACACTATTCCTACCAAGGTCCAAAGAATGTTATAATGATTTACCAACTTATATCGTCTGCTGGACTTGTATATCCGCATTAACATTCAGGCTTTGGTCTCTCAATGAAAAGAATTCATTTGTTAACCAAGCACAAATTCTGCACTATGAATGTCGTGAAACCAAGCAGTGATTCAGATTATCAGCACATGACCAACTAGCAAACATCAACGATGATAAACGATTTGCAACAATTTCGTCGAACAATTGATGTGCATTTTTTAGAGCATCCCAATTTGGCATAAAGAGATACGAAATGGTTATCATCAATATGTTCTCCAAATTGCAGAGAGTACAGATTACAAGAAGTATACTTACATGGTTGCAAAGAGCTGGTACTAGAGCCGTCAAAAGAGTATCGTCGAAGCCGCTGCCGCCGTCAAAATACTAGATCATAGCCGGCGCTATCGGCACAGTAGATTGCCGCTGGTATGGCGAGATTGAGTCAAAGAGAAGAGAGAAGGAAGATGGTCGTTGCCATAGTGAGATTGAATCAAAGAGAAAAAGCAGGAAGAGAGCTCAGAGACGAGAGTACCAGTGTCGGGCAGAGTTGCGAGCTGAGAGACGGAAACGAAGAGTGGGCTGGAATTGCAAATTTGAGGTTGGGCCTCTGGAATTGGACTATGGGCTTTAAAGTCTGTTTTTAATTTTATGGAATTGGGTGTGAATTATAATTCCAATTCCAAATAAGTCGTCCAATCAGCGGAATTGTAATTCCTAAGGTCCAATTCCAAAATCTACTTCAATTCCAAGGCTAATTCCGTGATCCAATCGGACCCTTAGTGATGGTAAGTTGTATTCAATAAATGAAATCATATTTTATATTTTTACATGGTATCAGAGCCAAAGATCCTTACGTGATAGTTTTGGTCCATCAATTCTCCGCTACACCCGCAGTGCCCGCCCGGTTTCCTTATTGATATTATTTTTTTTCTTTTCGCAAATTTCTCTTGTTCGAAATATCGTTCATCAAATAACAATTCTTTGGTGTTACAACCGCCCACAAGTATCAATTGCCATGATATACCTTTTTTCTTCAATGACCTTTTAGTTCACTAGCCTATTAAAAGGCTCAAGTCTTTTCCGATGGTGGCTCGTAAGTACAACAACTTCATTGGCAAATGTCAAACTGATGAAGCTTTGGATCAGACCTCCATAAGTTTGAGGGGGAGTATTGAAGCGTGTGGATAATGCTTGATTAGACATATCAATCAAGATTAGGAAGTTAGAGATAATGATAAGTTATATTTATCTTTTACTTTATCTTTCACTTTATCTTGTACTCGGTATTACTTTTCTGCTATCATCTCTTCATATATACACACTTAGACTATGTTTGACAACACTTTTTTTTTCAGTTTCCAAGAAAATAAAAAAAAACTAAATAGCAGTTAAAAAAAAATTACAAAAATAAGTGGGTGTTTGATAACCCAATTTTTATTTTGAGTTTTTTTTTTATTTTTTATTTCTGAGTTTTTTTTTTTTGTGGTGGTTTGCGGTAGTGGTGGCTGCCGGCGATGGGAGGGTGGTGGTGGTCTCAAAAAAAAAAAATGAAAACTGAAAACCGAAACTCATTTTTTGAGTTTTCAAAAACAGCCTTGGTTTAAAAACTAATTTTTTAAACTGAATAAAAAAAAAACAAAAACTGGTTACCAAACGCGTTTATTTTTTTCAATTTTTAAAACTGGAAAAAAAAAATTCTGTCGAACGGGGCCTTAGTGTTGTCAGTAGTTGTAGTTTTATCATGGCTTGCACTGTTGCCATCCTTCTACACATCTCATTTTTTGAGTATCTAATACACTTTAAATCTCATAACCTCATTACGACCGACTTTCGTAGCTTTTTATTTATGTAAATTTTGTTATCAAAAGTTGCGGCCTCGATCAACTCTTCTTTTCATCTTTCTTTTCCAATATAGTGTTCTAATGTTATTGTTTTTTCACTATGTTGGGGAATAGCATCATACCAGTAGGTTTTTAGCCATGGGAAATTTGGCCAAAACTATTCAAGGGACATTACATTATGTCGGTAAGTTCTATTCAAGAAATAAGAAATGAAATCACATACACAAATTCCTATTTGGTTTTTTGTGTTTTAGGCATCTTCATGGTGATAGTTTCCTTAGTGGAGTATTAGTTAGTGCATGCACCCTTTGAGAAAGACTTCTCTCTGTTTTTTTCCTTGTTTTCACTGCTCTATCTAAGTTATCGTTTGGCAAAAACAAGCGATACCATGAATGTCCAACACTGAGCAGAGGCCTAGCAAATAGGTTCATTTTGGTAAATACCCATCAAGCTTTGAAGATCATAAGAAACTCGTCGGTTAGACTTCACATTCGAGTTACAATTTCTATAAAGCTTATCTTTTGAGAATGTAGAATGGAAAGGCTACACACACTAGGAATACAACTTTCTAGCTACCATAGGCAAGTGCATGTATAACCGAAAGGGACATGATCAATTGGTCATAAGACTCGTGCAACACGTCAAGGTTCAATTAAGTTCAAAGGTGACAGACAGCCATTACAGTCATGGCCAAACTTATAGTAGTCAATTGATTTCCTGAATGATTAGAAAGGGAGCTCAATCATGGAGTTTCAAACCAGACGGCAAAGCCCATCTTTGCCTCCTCTCAAGTCTAACAAACTACCTACCACTACCATCACGCACACTGCACTCCCGCGACCTTGATGACACTCCTGCCATCCGATCATGATTGCTTTTGGGGTCCAACTCAACAAACCCGCGTCGTCTGGATTGCAAAGAATCCAGTTTCACGTCATGGCCGAGCTTGTAGTAGCCCGCCCTAGTGACTTTGATAGTGAGATCACAACCAATTCCTTTGTTCTCTTGTGGTTGCCAGTTGACTTCTTGATCTTATTTTCCACCCAAATTGAACAATCAATCTCGTTGTACATGATAGGCTCAGGACCATCTGTAACAGCGAAAGATGGTGCACCTTAATCTTAGTCCCGTGCAAGGACTAGCACTGTTTCTTCGAATGATTGACAAAGTTCGCGTAGCCAGTTGTGTCCTTCTACGGTCGACCGACGTGTGCCTCTTTAACTCTAAGCGTGTTTTTGTGTACGCATTGCATAAACTCACATAAGTCCATCGTATATATAAGAGTAGAGAATACTTTATGTTGTCTTTTATTACTGTTATACGTGGAAGGTCGGATGTAGAGAGTGAAGTCGTCGTCATCGCTCTGTCTGAGTGTTTCCTGTGAGTCGGACACAAGTATTGGTTCTTCATGTCAAATTATCGAGCTAAGGTCTGTCTCATCTCACTATAGCGAAAATGACGCGCGCTCAAGTTTTTTTAACAAATAGACCACCCTGCTTAGCACTCTACTAGATATAATTTTTCAGTGCAGTATGTGGTGGCAAATATTTTGCTCTAATAATAGGAACTCCTTAAGATTGAACAAAGAAAAACGTGCAAAGAGATACTATGGAAAAGAGTTACACTAGTGAAGGCTAAGAAAGAATTAAATTAAAGGGAACTCAATAATAAGTTGATTATTTCTAAGCATGGTTTTTTGAGTTTGTTATACCCAATGAGATAATAATAAAATTATCCAAACACCAAACCTTCTGGAATTTACTCATTCTTTTATTCCTTTTTCAATAATAATTTGGCTGATGTGATCAACAAGTAATAAGAAAATGACAACTGTTCCTCTGGTATTATGGAGTCTGCTGGCCCTTATCTTCTACATATCCTACACAGAACTACATAGATAGCTCCGTGTAGAAATGGACAAAATGGTTCACGGTTCATCATGAGCATTTCATTGATGTCAAGAAGAACTTTCTTTGAGCTTGACCCTAGAAATATAAATGGCAACTGTGGATGCAGAGAGAGAGAGAGGGATGGCAAAGAGTGATTAGCACCTTGATTGGATGTTATTTTCCACGCTAATGCCACGAACATAGTACATGGTCCCAACTTTAGTTGTGGGAAAGCTGGTTGTGTGTCACAAAATACTGGACGCAGCATTAGATGATGGGAGGCTTGACAATGTCAAGAGTGGAATCAATCCACTAAAAGTGGAATCAATCCACTATTCCAACAGGGAAAGTGTGTTTCTACACACTTTTTTTTATATCATATTTCGGAGTATAAAATTTCGGTTATATGAATAACTGAGTTACTTTTCGACAAAAGCAAGTCAAAAAAGAGATAGCCTCCATCTTGAGGTTATGAAGGTTGCCTTGCTTGTGAAGTGTTGATCTCCCTTTGCTCAGTCTTCTGCCGTCTTAGTTTTATCCTTTTATCAAAAGTCTAGCCGGAAAGAATGATATTGCTTAAGTCCAAAATGAATGTCTTTCAGTAATCCAGCATGTGTTATAGAAGAAACAATTCATGACTATATATTTGTGTATATATGTGCACATTCGAAGTTTGATAACCATCTAATGCTGATGAGGAAGCTTGTGAGGCTAGCTTCGTGAGGGGAATTGGCTGGAAAGATGCCTTCTAGCTTTGCTGCCCATGATGTTGTTATAGACCCGCATAGCTGAACATTGCGAGATGTTTTGGCTGATTAGTGGTTTTTTATGGTTTCTTGTTTTCTTTTGATAGCTGAGGGGATTTGGTCTGTGATGGAAGATCTGTTACTGCTCGATTTGCTTCTTTTAGTCTACTCCTTGTGTAGTCAGTATGACTTGGGTTTAATTTAACAGAGAATATCTATGTTGCAGGCATGTTTTCTCATTCACTTTCTAGTTTTCTATACCATCTCTTGATGGTTATTCTCTTTTAAGTTCAAGGCTTTGTTGCGTTTGTTCTATCTTTGATGGATTCTATCTTAATATATATTGTTGTTTGGCCAAAAACTATATGTTTATTTCATTTAGTTCGGAGTCGAATTATATCACGTACCAGTCTACATGTGTTGTGCCCAATTATCTTTCTACGGTGTTGGTGTCAAAAATGTTGAGCGGGTTAGACACTTCGTTTTTTTAAATTCAGTGTTAGGATATATCTAAACTCATGTCCTAATAATTTTGTTCACGCTTTTTCGTTGTCAGAAGTCAATATAGTGCCGCTACGAAAAAAGAATAATAAAATCGTAGGTCTTTTAACATCTTAAACTTTTAGAGCAATTGATTACACAATCCATCTGCTATCTCGTTGTGCAAAGTTTTGACTTTGACTATTTTCACTTGCATAATTAGTTTTCGCGCAATAATAGTACAATTTTGCACTCTGTTTATTAGTCCTACTTCGTCGTGGCGCACATTTATTTATATCTCATTGATTTGTGAAATTGTTTTACCATGTGCAAAGTATGCACGTAACGTAGAAATGGGACACATCTGTTCAAAGTGTCACAATTATGTACATAAAATAAAATTTTACAAAAGGCAGGTGGACACGTACCGAATAGTGCACCGTGCTGCCTCTGTCCCGGGCCTTCCAAGACGGGTTAAAGGCAAATAATTGATGCTCAGAAGCACTCAGTAAATCGTGATTTCGATGTGAGATTGTGGAGTGCTTTTGTTGATTTCCAACTTCGTTCACTCAATAAGAGTAGGGCTCAATTTTAGACGTTGATTTGGACAATGAATTCCAATCAAAAGTATATATCGTCAAAGGTGGAGCCTGAAACTTGTGGGTGAGTTTGTCTGAAGGTTTGAATTTTGGACGTGAAGGAAGGCAGAGAAAAGAAAGGGAAGAAAACCAAAATATAGCTTTGTTTGGGGGAGATGCCAAGTGTTCGACACAGAAACGCAGAAAGCAAAATGATTGATAGAAGAGCTGTTGATACATGGGGTCTTTCATTTGTACTACACACCAGCTAATCGTTTTTAGCGACAAATTTTATTTTTTTGAATCGAGAGTCCATGTCAATGACCGTTTGGCCCACGTAGCCTAACACATAGATTTTTTTTGTTCTGATTTAAGTAGAAATATATACTATGAACAAAAGAAAATTCAAAATACAATATAGATTACCTAAAGTCCCACCAACAGAAAAAAATTGAAGAGAAGATATATTAGATTACAACCCCATCCAGTAAGAATAGATGACTAATAGACAAAAAGTTAAAGAAAATTATCAACTATGAGCTCCGATTCATAAGATGAAAGCCGCAGCGTATATATGTGTTAACCGTTCCTGCTGCACACATTTTTCTAATCGGTGAACATAATTATCCATCATAATTATCCATAGCCTAACACGATAGATATTCATATCAGTTCTTCTTATCCTTGATTTACGTTTCACTCACATTGTAATTATATATAAGTCGCTAGTATTAGAAGTCTAGATGATACGATATGAGATAATCCAAATCATGATCATGCTCTTCCAACCCGTGACATGGTGAAGTAATTGTCTGATGGTTGCACAAGGTTCCTCCAACCTAATTTTGAACATATATTCTCTCGTAGGGTAGAATATATTTGTAGGTTTTGTAAATAAGTATCGGAATTTTAATATGTATATATAGCTCTTCTAGTAAGATACCATGAATTTAACATTAAAATCTTAACAATAAAGTGGTTTAACAAACCTAACACAATGAGTGTGTGGTTGATCGGCTTATATTAATCAAAACCCACAGACAGGAGTCTCGATCTTCCCGTGTTTGCCGAAGCTTCAACCCTTTGTTTAATGATGTGCCCTAATCAACATTATCGTACAAGGTCTTGGTGATTATTAATTGATCAAGTCTCTCATAACCAAGCAATGGCTCTCTGTAAATGGTGATTAATTAACTGATCATTCCAGGTTTTCATAAACCTTTTCTGCTTACCTTTGTCCCCTGCTGTTCCTTGCACGTACCTAAATCATTTGGCACTTCAAAAAGACAGCGTCAGCCAGTAAGACAATCACTACATTTTGGTTCAAGTTGAGGCACCATGGAGCTTGGGGAAGACTGATTTTTTTACTGCTTTTGAGAGAACCCAAATATGTAAATTCATTGAATGTTGTAAACGTGGGGTTTGGTTGTTCTCTACGCAGGACTGCCTTTTTTTATTTGCACCATCAAAATTGAACAAGAAACTTTTAGCGACAATTTTTTGGCGGACAACAAATTTTCAATTGTTGCTGCTAATTGATTTCAATTGTTGCTAATTGATACTAGAAGTGCAACACTAGAATCTTTTGCAGCAAAGGTTTGTCATTGAAAATGAGGGTCGGAGAAAGTTTACTCTAAAAGCGTGTTTGAATGGAAGATTATGTGGATTTCACTTTCGCACAGAATGATCAATATTCTTTACGTTAAATTCATTATTTTAATTGCACAAAATAGAATTTACAAAATTCTTGAAAAGATTTGAAGAAGGGATTTCAGGGTATCAAATCGACGATTGAAATGACTAGTTTTATTAGGATATGGATCCGTGCTATAATTATAATTACAGCAGGGTTGATGTCCTGTGTTGCGGAAAGAGGGGAAAAAGAGAGAGAGAGGATAAAATATATAGTTATTAAAACTAGAGATTTGATAAAACGGATTTGGATCCCCTGCTGTAACCATGGTTACAGTATGGGTGCTGTCATTCTGTATGTGTGTGTGTGAGAGAGAGAGAGAGAGAGAGAGAGAGAACCTCAAATCTTATACTCCGTATTTATTTTGGGACATGAGCGAAGCCTAATATCACCTCTTTTCGTTTTTCCTTTTGGTCCAACCTATAATCACTTTCTCATCCACCATTCACCCCCACCAGCACCTCTAAGTGTGATTGCTTTTCATCCTAGCCCGCACATATTTCCATCTTTTATGCTTCACATCAACATCATCTATACATATAGCCGAGATAAAAATATCATGTCAAATAGTAATTCATTGTGAATTCATTAAAGAATAATCTTCAATATTGTATTACAAGGAGTTTAAATACTTAAATCATTAAAAACGATATTCAAACACTAGGTTTTAAAAGTCACGGATCTGAAGATGAAGGACTTGAAACGATCGAATTTTAAAATTCTGATAGTTTGAAAACACTCATCTAAACACACTCAAACATGGTTGTGATTGATCAACGCTCACACCAAGAATTGACCGAGTTGCTAATGAACAAAAGTAAATGACCCTTATTTGAGATTTATCCGCTTTCCCCTCACTGTAAAGCTTCATCCTTAATTAACAAGAAAGAGTAGTTTTTGACTATCTCAGTAAGACCACACACTGTAAAAATAAACCGTATCAAAGAGCTAACAACAAGCATGTGAGCCTATTTTCAGTGTGTCGCCCTTAAGTTATAAAACCATAAAAAAATCTAAAAATCCTATTGTTAAGAAATTTAAGTATTATCGCCTAAGATAAGGCACAAAACTTAAAACACAACCCAATCAAGTATCTTTTATGACACCTGTCATATGATCGATGATCTTCACCATTGCAGTATTGACAGGTATACAGTTTTGCAATTTAAAGAGGCCAGATCTTTATCTACTTTCGCATGTCATGTCCGGATTGATGTCTATCAAGACTGGGTCAATGACACTTTGCTGCGACGAGATCTCTCGCTCTTTATATTTTGTTTTTGTGCAAGAACTTCTCTAATTTTGATGTCTCTGTATTTCTCTATTATGTACTTTTGCTTGTCTTTTTTTTTTATCATGTACTGCTTCTCACTTGCACGACGGCGGACGTCATGAATCCTCTGTAAAGGCTAACTTCCTTTATCAATGCAATTCTCCTTATTACCAAAAAAAAAAAAAACCCAATCATGCTTGACGCTTCAAGTTTCTAACCAAAAGATGTAACGTCCAATCGTACCTAGATCCATGATCTTCAAATGTCCCAAAAAAAAAAAAAAAAACTATTTTCTATATATGTCTCGAGATTTATTAGATCCCAAGTTTGAGAAGTGAGAACACCTACTTCCAGGGCAAAGAAAGGAGGCAGGCAGGCAGCCTCCTTGTCTTCCCTACCCCAAATGTGCCTTTCTCAATTGGACCACCTTTTTGAATCTCTCAACATTAAACCACACGTACCCCCCTCTATAAATAACTCATCATAGCCCATTACTCCAGCCATGCTCAGACCAGGACGAGACACCACCCACTCGACCTCACACGCCCTGTTTCAGCGTAAGTCCTCCCAAGATATTTCACCTAAACCCAGAGTCACTCAAAACCCCGCAAAACACCCACCCACCCACAAAATATGGCTTCTCTTCATCGTCTTCTTCCATTTCAGCTCTTGTTTTTCTGTATGTTCATACAATCAAGATTCGTTTTTTGTTCACCGAAGTCATTCATCTTGCCCCTCAAAACCGAGATGATTGCATCTCGGTCAGCCCCGAAACCACCAAACAAGCTCTCCTTCAACCACAACGTGTCACTGACAGTCTCCCTAACAGTCGGCTCGCCGCCGCAGCAAGTCACCATGGTCCTCGACACGGGCAGCGAGCTCTCCTGGCTCCACTGCAGAAAAACGCCCGGCACCCCCTCCGTATTCGACCCGATTAAGTCCTCTTCGTACACGCCCATCCCATGCTCCTCGCCCACCTGCAGGGTCCGAACGCGGGACTTCACGCTGCCCGTTTCCTGCGACCCGAAAAAGCTCTGCCACGCCACCCTCTCCTACGCCGACCTCACCTCCGTGGAAGGCAACCTCGCCGCCGAAACGTTCCGGTTCGGCAACTCGGCTGTGCCCCGGACCGTATTCGGGTGCATGGACTCGGGTTCCAGCTCCAACCCGGGTGAGGACTCCAGGACAACCGGGCTACTTGGCATGAACCGGGGGTCCTTGTCTTTCGTCTCTCAAATGGGTTTTCCGAAATTCTCCTACTGCATATCGGGTCGCGACTCTACCGGAATATTACTCTTCGGCGACGCCAACTTTCCTTGGCTCAAACCGTTGAGTTACACCCCACTGGTGAAAATCTCGACCCCTTTACCTTACTTCGACCGGGTGGCTTACACGGTCCAGCTCGAAGGCATAAAAGTTTCGGGTGCAGTTTTACCGCTACCGAAATCAGTATACGTCCCCGATCACACGGGTGCGGGTCAAACGATGGTCGACTCGGGTACCCAGTTCACCTTCCTGCTCGGACCGGCTTACACTGCTTTGAAGAGTGAATTTGTCAAGCAAACAAAAGGTGTTCTGCGAGTTTACGAAGACCCGAATTTCGTCTTCCAAGGGGCCATGGATTTGTGTTATCGGGTAGGGCTGAACCGGCCGGGCTTACCGATGTTACCAACCGTAAGTCTGGTGTTTCGGGGTGCCGAGATGAGCGTATCGGCCGAAAAATTGCTATACAAAGTACCCGGCATGGTAAAAGGGAGTGACCAAATTTACTGTTTCACCTTTGGTAACTCTGATCTGTTGGGGGTTGAAGCTTACGTCATTGGGCATCACCATCAGCAAAACGTGTGGATGGAATTTGATCTTGTGGGGTCAAGGGTTGGATTGGCCGAGGTTAGGTGTGATTTAGCAGGTCAAAGACTTGGCATGGGTCTGTGAGCTTAGCGGTAGCAGTAGCAGTGGCAGCAGCAGTAAGAAGTTTCGGGGGGCAAAGCTATGAAGTGCTGGAGCTCACTGAATTGGAGGCTTATCAACCGTTTGATTCAACACCCAGTTCAATTTTGGTGGTTTTTTTCAACGGTTGATGAGTTGCTGGCTCAGTGGACTTGTGCACATCTGGGTCTCTGTGAGATACAGTAAGCTGGTATTAAAGAGCAGGAACCCACTTTGTCCAATCCATGGTTTACCTTTGTGCAGTACTTAAAAGGGGTGGCCCATTGATCGGACACACTGGTTTCCTTATGGAAGTCTTGGGTTTTGTTAACTTGAAATTTGAAAGTGTACAATGTGTATGTCAGTGTACGTTTCATAAATTGTTCTAATGTATTGATTGCCACTACTGTCTAGTAGTCAATTTCGGAGTTGGGATGATTTTTTTAACTTTCTTTCTGATTTGAAGCGTGTGACAACGTTTTATTCTACTACTTACGGTGGTTAATGGTGTAACGGTGTGTTGCGGGGTAGAAAACGGGGGATTGATGTTTGGTTTTTGCTCTTAGGTTTAGGGCGTCAATATGTAATCATTTTAACTACAGTGGTGGAATATTAAAAATAGAGTTCTAACTATCATCGTTTCAGAAAACACGCCCTTAACCTTGGATTCGAGAAGTTTCAAGTTGTTAATACTGAATTTACGGCTGAAGGGCACAGAATGAACTAGCGAATCAATAATGTTCAAATTTGACTTATTTACTCTCGAACTAATCTAATTGAACTCAGGGCTTGACAAGGTTGAAAAAATATTCAAAACTCGACTCTTTTATATCACAACGTCTCCAAGTGACCCTTACCATAACAAAAAAAAAGAAGGGAGTCAAGAGTCCAGGTAACTTGGTTCATTCATGGTCCTACCTGTAATACACTTTTTGCCTGCTAGTTAGTTCTAAAGTGCAATTTAAGTACTCATACAATCTTTATATTAGCGTTGTGATTGCTTTTAGAGTTA
Organism: Escallonia rubra; assembly: GCA_033065855.1. Classification (NCBI taxonomy): domain Eukaryota; kingdom Viridiplantae; phylum Streptophyta; class Magnoliopsida; order Escalloniales; family Escalloniaceae; genus Escallonia; species Escallonia rubra. Next base: position 3,471 of record JAVXUO010002909.1, on the reverse strand, counting down.
ATTTTAATTGCAACTGTTGGGGATCTTGCTAAAAGCCTGAAAATATTGGAGCAGGTTTGGAGTAAATTGACTGCCAAAGGTTGAGTGCCAGACTGGCGGTGGTGCAGCCGCCGTGGACCATCGCACTCAGCGCGTCATGTCACTTGTCAACCGAGCTTTTTCAACGATCTTTGTCTCACAAAATATTTGTTCTCATCATCCTGTGTGTGTCCATACCTGTGTTCTGGATCTAGGGCCCGTTTGGATTGACAAGACTTCCCTTCATTTCGATTTTTCTAATTCTTGATACTTACAATCTCAAAGATCAGATTATCTATTTAAGTCGTGCACACACTTCTGAATAACATTAACCGGTGGCAGATCTAGAAATTCAAGTGAGAGTAGACAGCCAATAATACTATGAGAAAATAGCAATGACGTACAACATTTATGTAGATGTAAGTTTTCAATGCTGCAAAGGACATTAATATCCGTGTATGATTCTTTATTACCAGCTAAATTCGGTGCTACGGGGCTACGCACGGAAATTGTGTTAGTTAAAATTTCGTGCTATAAATTGTATTAATTAATTAATTATGAAATAGAAGAATGGATGTCATGGGGTTGGAAGTTATTTTATAACCAATTAAAATTTTAACAGCTGTTTAGCTTAATTCTAAAATTGTAAGAATTTAAAAAAATATGATTTGGAGTTTAGAAGGTAAAGCAGATGACAATCGAATCCTATTATATATAGTATAGATTTGAGTTTCACTTTTATAGTTAAATACATTTTGATGGTTAATATAAGTTGTTGTAAGCAAGCCTAAAATGACATAAAATATAGAGCAAACATCAACTTATTTTAATGGCTGATTACAATAAACATGCTTCTAACTTCATGAAAAGCAATCCTTCTTAGCAAAAGATTACAGCAAAATACTGGAATTGTGTGCATGCAATTGATGTAATCTCACCTACGAAAGTTGGAGCCCTATTGTTGTCGTTCTTTTGTTTTTTGTTTTTTTTGGCTAGCTAGGTATCCTATTTTAATTTGACAAAGGGTAATTGGATCCTTTGATTTTGATCTCTTTAACTCAGTATGTTTTTTAAATATTCTTTTTATCTTTTTGTTTAAGCGGTAACGATGAATTGCCCATTCAAACACAAATACTTGGTTTGAGATGGATTTTAGATTGGTCAAACATGATTAAATCTAGATTAAATCAGTTTTGAAGTGTTTGACAAAAAAATGTAAACTGATTAAATCTTCTCCAATGTATTCAAAACTGATTAAATCCACAATCCTCATTTTCTTGGATTAAGATATAATCAGTTTTGGAGAATCAGGTTTGACCAAGAGATTTAGCCAAAATATCCTTGCTTATAAACAACATTAAATGCTCAATTTCAGTTTGAATACATTACAAGGTAATTTTGCTACACTAAACCTATTTTAATCCATTTTTATCCAAACACCTTCAACAACTTTTTTAATAAAATGGATTAAAGTTGATTTTAAAAACTGATTATGATTTAATCAAAATCTATTTTTAAGAATCAATCACAAACGGCCTCGTAGCTGTGCTCTGTTAGTGCGAATTACATGAATGCAGTACTAATTTATCCCCTCATTAGATCATCCTCATAAACTTTTTTTTTCCCCTAATGTATCTAGTATGATGTGAACATTAAGTTACACTCAAATACAGATCTAATCATATAGTACTAAATAAGATTTATACGAACATCCGACGAAAAAATCCATTGGAACGAAAACGAAAAGAGCAACGACCAATTTCTCCTTGAGAAACTTGAAAAGGACAATTACAAGTTACAACACTCTTCTGGGTTAAAGACCAAACTGGTGCTCTTAGGGCATTAGCAACATTTGCCCCGTCGCTGCAAATGCTTTTCCAAGTCTTTTACTAGGTTTTTGGCTACACTTCCCACTTACAGCACAGAGAGTGAGAAGGGTAGAGCCACTGTGAACAGCCAAGTTTACCAACACAAACAAAGGTGGGAAGCAGGAAGGAAGGTGGAGCAGGCCCTGCGAAGAACATGAGACAGAGTTGCTCTGGCAAAGCACGTGTGGATACAAGTACAGGTCCAGCGCTGGAGATGGGTCAAATTTGTAGTGGCCACAAGTTCCAGATTCTGCCCATCAGACAGCTGTTGTTGGAGAATGGAGAAGCAAGCAAAAGAGTGTGCTCTGCTCTGCTCTGCTCTGCTTGGCTTGGAGATCTTTGTTTCAATATAAGCAATTATTCTTTGTTGTCATCACTGTCAACGTCGTTTAGACGGAGACAAAACACTAGGGCGTACGTGTGCCCCCCTCCCCCTACCTTTTGCCAACTGTTTCCATATTCTGCAAGTCAACCCATGGATGCCAACCTGTTTGCTTGCTTCTACTCTGTTTCATTTAGGCGAAACTTGAAGTTATTTGGTGGTAACTTGGCAATAAATCTTTTCAGAGAATGGAGTTAGCTCCGGCACCCGACGTAGCATCTTATTGTTTACGGGATGCTTGGTTCAAGTTTATTCCTCTGTAACCGATGTAGAATTTGAATTTTACTCAAATCATTGGGCAGCCGGCTTAGTGCGTGATTGTATACGATAAAGAGTCTAATCTAAGTTTGCTCCTCTACGATCGACGTAGAATTTCCATCGGGACTGACTCCCTCTTGTCAATTAGCGAAAAACCAAGAGGCAATAGAAACCTATCGGTGAATATGATAACATAATGTTATATTGTCGTTATTATCATTTGAGAAAAACGTAAACATACATGAATTAACCCTAAGGGAATGGCTTAGTGGTCAAAGAGGTCTGTTCTCTTTATTGTGCTTCTAGGTTTAAACATTGAGCCCACCATTCAGAGAATCTTATTTTCCTGAATACACTAGACCGATATGCTGGATGCGTCCTTAAGATTGTTTGAAGAGAAGACTTAATCTCGATTGGCACAAGTTGGCCCGAGATTTATGCCCTACCGTCAAAGAAACAAAAGAATTCAAATTTATGGCAAGTTAGCAATAAATGACAGTCAAACAACTTTGTAAACCCTGGGAATGTATTCTGTCAGTTCTAAACTTTTTCCCAAATGGCAATGTCAGATTGAAGATCGTAGTTTATTCGAAATACCTTAAGTTATAACTTTTTGTAGAATTTTGAAAATTAAAAGACCAAGACTTTTGATACCTCAGTTCCTTATGCCGACTATCCTAAGGAATAAAAATTCAAATTGTAATTCAATAAAATAGTTATTTTTTGAAAATATTGATCAGCAAAACTTTTGGTAATCATAAATTCATAATACACCGTTAAAGCACCGGTCCATTTGCTACCAAAAGGCCCAGAGCCCAAATCATTGTAGTCCAAAGGACCTCTAAAACCAAATCTGGGCTTTGAAATGGCCTGGACTTTCTTTTAGGCATCAGGCCTGGGCTTTGGAACCGTCAAATTTAAACTAGGCTTGACTACAAATATAAT